>CM077034.1:181971312-182512642 GCA_039090855.1 Macrothele yani | reverse complement strand
AATTAGTAGGCTAGTAAATTCATCTTTGAAAGTCACAGCTGCTTCAGGAGGATTTTGAATAAATGATGAATGATAGGTTCTCAAAAAGTCCCTAATAGTTGTGTGTGAAAAAGTACAGTAATTGTTCCTACTCTGATGTGCAGCAGTAAAGGTGGAGTACTGCAGATGAAACATAGGAGTGATTTGTGAGCTGTAGAGATGTGTTACTTATGGGGGTGGGGGCAAGATATGTTTTGATCATGTGAGGAATGAAGATGTTTTGTAGATGAGTAGTGTGAAGCAAAATATTGTTTGTAAGGTGGGGACAAATATTCTTTGGTGGTTTGGAGAATGAGTGGTGAGATGATTACTAGGAGAATTTATTCTGCACAAGTGACAGGAAGAAAATGTAGAAGATCAAGGGAGGACCAGATTCAGGAATTCCTGCATGAGAAAAAGAGAATAAATGTGAAGTACAAATGGTCTTGTGTGTGATGGATGTCAGTGAAGCTCAAGTTGTGAGCTGAGATCACTGTAAATGCAGATGTTTGATACATCAAGAGTAAATAAAATGTATTGCCATCAGTTTTAAACTTTAATCCAGCAGATAAGCTCTCATCAAGAAACTAACCTATGATCTTAGAGAACAGCTTAGTGATATATATGCATGTAAAGAGAAAATCCCTCATCTACAACAAGTTGAATATAACTAGAGGTGAGAAATCAGTACTTATTTTTGTGTTGTTTTGGTGTTAATAAGTGAAACATTAAATGTTATATCCCATTTGAGTTCAAAACTGTAAAAAAAAAATTTTAAATCTGCTGACTTCCTTAATTTTAAGGATAGACTCCACCAATGCGCATTTAAAATGTAAAAAAAAAAATGATATGATATCGAAGATAGCTCCTCAGGCGTTTTAGACTTGATAAAGAATACTTCAGATATTTATTGTGTACAAGTTTTTAATGGAGATGAGAAATCCAAAGAAATGGACTGAGAACTGGAAAAAAATGAGTGAAGTGGTGTGTGTGTGTGTGTGTGTGTGTGTGTGTGTGTGTGTGTGTGTGTGTGTGTGATCTCCATGAGCATCTAAAGTTGTTCCCGAATGTGTAGAAGCTCGATTCACCATAAGCAGACACATGTCCCTAATTTAGGGCGAGTGGTTCCAGGAAAGACAAGACAGGAACAACTTCTTTATGTATTTTACCACTTGGTAGGCACATTTTCCATGATTATTTAGATACTGAATATTTTTCCATGACATTTAATGAACATTTCATGACTGAATAGATTTTATTCATGACATTTAATAAATAGATTTCTTGACTGAATAGATTTCATGACATTTAATTGCTAAAACCTGGAAAGAGCGACATCTTTGTTTATTCACTGACGCCACATATTTGGAGGATTTTCACATTTAATGAACAGTGCTTCTTATTTTGAAAATTTGACTGTTTTCTAGCAGTTTCTGAGGAAGAAGTAATCTTTTTGTATGAGAATTTTCCTGATATTGATGCTGAATCAGTTGTAGCAGGTATAAAATCACATACAATTTTTGCAAACTTGAACAAATGTAAAACCGATGGGTGCAATGCAAGGTATTCATATAATCTTTAATGGTAGTCTAAGAACTCCCTTCCTACAGCTAGTGTCAAACATTTGGCACAATGTATTGCCTTTTAATCAAACCAAGAACCCATATTTATGAGTACAAATGCAATTTTTAAATTGCACATTTATTAGATTTTAGCAGCAAAAGAATTTTGAAAAAAGTAACTTTGTATACTGTAAAGAAACACTAGAGAAATCAAATGAGGAAGAGCACTGCACATTAAAACTTTTCTGGACAACAGAATTTTGTTAATGCCATTCCGTTTAAGAATAACAGTTTTCACAAAAAAAAAAAAAAAAAAAAATATGTTCACAGTTATTATCAAGAGAGAAATAGACATAATGACAAAATGGATAACACTGGGCAAATTAGGCCTAAACCTGTTAACAAGGTTTGTTGTATTTTCAGTTTTTTTTTTTTTTTTTTTTTTACAAAAAAAAATTATATATGTATCTACAGTGTATATGCACACTAACTTTGAAATAATATATTTTCATGTATGTGTGCAAACTTCTTCAAAATTGCATTAAAAAGCTCTAGCCATTTACCTCTCAACAATATTATGACTTTGCAGAACATTCTGCATTAGAAATTGCAATTATATGCTGTGATTACAGGCTAAGGGGGTAATGTTTCAGACAGAAGTAACCCAGTGATTTTGTTTTAGGCATTTTACTCCGCTTTTGTACTTAAATAAACATTTCGAATAATGGAAAAATCTTAACATGTGTAGAATAATCAAATCAATGAGACTTATTTACCCAATTGCCTGTGGTTTACTGGTCTTCTATGTAGCAAAATATTTCTGCCACAAATTCCATTTCAAGTGTGTTTTTTTATTCATGTATATTCTTTAAAAAGATGTTAAGTGTGCTTAACAGGAAAGTTGACATCTAATTTGTTTACTTTCAAATGATAACCAAAACCTTCAAATATCGTTGGTGACAGTTGATACTATCCACAGCCACAGCCCCCCCCACATTAGTGGAAGGGGAGTGCAGATGTTATATAAACACAAAAGTGCACAACACTTTTATGATTGCTTTTTTGACTAATTTTGTCTCGCTGTATCAACAATCTTGCATAGGTAGCAATGTTAAGTACAGAGAATCATGATGACATGTTTTGGTAAAAAAACAGTTTCCGCATTTATGTTCTGTAAATTTATGTGACAACTTCCTGCCCTTTGGCCACTTTCATCCCATCTGTGCTCTGCCCCTTCATTAAGAAATGCAACAAGGGGCATATATAGATTTTTCTGAGGGCGTGCCGTGCCAATGAAATGAAAAAAATTAAATCCACCAAGGACAAAATAAAAGAATGAGAATAGAAAAAAAAATAAAATTTTAACGTAAATTAATGAATTTTTTTATTAAATTAAGCATTTTTGTTTCCAATGTAAGGCACATTTTAACAATAAATAAAACACATTTAAACACTTTGGGGGGGGGGGGTGGGGAGTGGGCATAAATATATGCCACCTTACATTACATAAATGTATAAAATATATAATATAAATATGCCCTTACATTACCATGGCTACGATGTAAACAACCCTGATGTTGGCTTTCCAGCTCAGCATACAAGATATATTTTTAGCGAATTTTTATGAATTATAAAAACGTAAAATGTTAATTCCGCTGTCGAAAATATTTATTTACGTAACAAAACAACGTAAAAGGGCGAAATAAAAGCACTAAGTTTTTAACGAGCTTTAAAGTCGTAAAACCCATGGCGTCGGTCTTGTAAAAAAACGTTAAATATCAATTCCGCTATCGGAAATAATTATTTACACAACAAAACGACTGAAATGGCAAAATAAACGCACTACGTTTATTTCCAAGTACAGCGACCGTCTTGTAAAAGGTACGAAGTCAGTAATATACATTACTTTTCTGAGATATCACTATTTTAATGGTATTAACAAAACTTGATTGCAGCTATATTTTCAAGCTGCAGGATAATTTAGTACTGGCTGAGATTTGTGCGAACAAGCCAACAGCCAATTAGTCCCAAGTTCCCAATAGCCAATACTTAACACAACATTGGATCGGATTCAGTAATAACCCAAATGCAGTATGCAGTGAATAAACCGAAATATCAGTCTTATTGAGATCAGAAGTATTGAAAAATATCGAAAAATCAATCCGATATATTGATCTTTAAATACAGATATTTTCGATTCAATATATCGGTCCTCAGAAATATTTAAAGATATCATACTTTTGAAAATATCGTCCATCCCTTCGTCTTGGTAAAAAAACAGGCAGCCACCGTAAAATCACGCTTGACGACTCGCTGACCAATAGCAGAAAGCGACGCATGCCGCATTCCTTTTCTGTCATTATCGTTCATTGGCTATTGTGCCTCTTAGCAACGCCCGTAAAATTACGGTTTGGAACAGTTGTCCTACATATCCATGCCCGTTAAAATACGGGCATCGGCAACCGGAAAACTGCAGAAACGAGCCTTGATCGTAAAAATACACGAACGGCAAGACTTTTTTTACGGAATTTTTTAACAATTAGCAGGAATGATATGCACAGTAAAGTAATTAAGGGCAGTTTGCATTTTTCCTTCGAGGTGATCGAACGTGTTTTGTTCACCGCATGGGAAATCTCAAACTTTGAGGGCTTCGCTGCTGCTAGGTCTGCGCTAATTACTAATAATATTTTCTAGTGCATTTATGTTCTATTTTGCAAGGTCTTCCCTATTTTCCTGCTGCTTTTCATCTAACTTCTGCCTCAACATCTCGGAAGGACATAGTAAGATTAACAGAGTAGATGGTAAGCCCAGCAATGGCGAAAATGGCACGAATAGGAGCTCATGAAACAGGAACCCCTGGTCGATGCTGCTTCCGAATTATTCATTTATAAGATATTCCCGAATAATTCGGAAAGCGGGTCTTCCACCCACTCTTCAAACCGCGAGGCAGACCAGAACAAAAGCTTTAGCAAAAAAAGAGAAAAACACCATAGGACGACACTTTACCAAACGCTACATCACTCGTTTTGCCAGCCCCTACCAACTTCGAACGGCCCATATATTTCGGTATCCCCGAAATTTAATTTATTCCACCAGCTCCAACATTTATAAGATCGAGAGATGCAAATCAATAACCCTGGATTTAGCACTTTTAAAATATTTCAACGCCCCGTACGGAAATAAACACGATTAATAAACTTAACTTCGATCATCTTCCTGTCGTTATGTGCATTACTATAGAACACGAACCAACCCACCTCGGTGGATTACAAATTGGGAACACTTGTGACAGATGCTGTAAAGAAATGCCAACCCTAAAATCACGCGATGTGAATCAAGATCTGACATCGACCAGTAAATTGGAAAAACTACAAGATCACATCAACGACATAATTAAGGAATCCAAATTTACCAAGAAACCTATTACAAATCCCTACGAACTCCTCAAACTGGATTAAACGAAAAAAATCACTGAAATAAATCGAGTACGACGTATCTGGATTCGCACGAACAATTTAGAGGACATAAATCACTATATTTTCCTAAATCGAAAAATCAGACTCTACACAAGAAACCACTATAACCATATTCATGAACGAAAGCTCAGCAAAATTGGAGAAAAAGTCTGCCACGACCAGAAACGTATGAGACATTACACGAAATATTAATAACCCCTACAAGACCGTCCCTCCTATGAGAGTTCCAGATAACAAAATAGCATACACAGATGAAGACAAATGTGAAGTCTTTACCGACGGCCTTGCGAACCAATTCACGTTAAATAAATTTAATTCCAAGAAAGATCATGACGATATGATACACGAAGCAATTAAAAACTATTATATGAGAAACGACAGATCTCCCTGCGGTCCGAACACGACGTGTCATCTTGCTTTACCCACGAACATCAAAACCGAATTTCCCGCAGGAAGTACTCCCGGGAGGTCACTGTGGCTGAAATTACAAATATTATTCGTAAATTCGAAACAAGAAAATAAAGCTCCGGGGAGAGATGGTATCACGAACAAAGAGTTATTAAATACTCCCTATTCAATATATTGAAATCCTCACGAACATTATAAATACAGCTCTTAAACTACACTATTTCCCAGACAGCTGGGAAGACAGCTGATATTATCCTTATTCCTAAAAGCCGGAAACCGATCCAACACTCTCAAAAAATCACCAGACCGATTTCACTCCTTCCTATCCTCAGTAAAATTATGGAAAGCATACTATTGAAGTACATCCAAACCTACGATCTAGAAAACCAAATTATTCCGTAACAGTCTAATTTGGTTTCGTCCACTGCACACTCCACGAATCACCAAATATCTAGGGATTCTCAGAAATAGCCACACCAAGCTTTCGATCTCAACAAATATGTTGGTGCGATTTTTCTCGATGTAGAGAAAGCTTTCGATAAAGTCTACTCGGCCAGTCTCATCTACAAAATGATCAAATTTAAATTTCCAAGATGGATCATCACGATAATAGCGTATCTCCTTACAAACCGACGATTTTCTGTGAAGCTGAGAGTTCAACAAAATCCACCGAAAGAAAAATTTGTGCTAGAATACACCAGTAGATTAGAACTTGGTCCCACCCTCTACTTAATTATTACAGAGGAATATCCCTCAACAAATTGGCATCGAACTTGCATTATACGCCGATGATACGGCAATTGATTATGCACCTCCACGAAAATGTCTCAGTAATCGCAAAGGAAACTACCAAAAATATATTCATATGCTCTGATATTTTGACTATGCACGTATGGAAAATTGCGATTAACGCTACGAAAAAATGAAAGCGATTATTTTTACCCGCAGCAAATTCTTGAAATCCAACCCCCATCATCGTCAACGAAACCCCGGTCGAATGGACAAACAAAGTAAAATATCTTGAATCCAGTTCGACAAACGACTATTTTGGGGTCCTCATATCAAACAAGCCATAAATAAAGCGATTACTCTTAAAATCATACTACGACCTATTATGTACAAAAACTCCAAATTATCTGTTAAAAATAAAATTTTTATCTGGAAAATGTGCTTCTTTCCGCTACTACTATATGGATCCTCGATTTGGGTCATTAGTGCCGAATCCCATCACAAGAAACTTTAGTCCTTCCAAAATCGAATGCTAAAACAGCTTAATTCCACACACCACAGTCAAACAAACCGTTACATTAGAGAAAAATATAAGCTCCCGATTCTGAAACAGATAATTGGAACTCTAGCAGAAAAATTCTACAACCAGCTTGACACGCACCCAAACCCAACGCTGAAATTTATTAGCGATTACTCCAATGATATTATTATGCGATATAAACGATCAAAACATATGCTCAACATGCTTCCACGACTCCCAAAGAAGAAAAACAAAACAGCGAAAAAGAATCAACGACCCCCATAATTTATCTTTGGCAGAGTCTCATTTATCAACAATTTGTTGGAAAAATGAATATATAGTCAAAGTTGAATTTTTATTATATCTAGATTTTTCAAGCAAATTACAAATCCTTCTTTTAGATTTTTTTGACAGATCCTTGTGGTCACCGAAATTGTATTTCTTCCTTCTTTTAAAATGCTTCTGGCTAATCCTTACGATCACCGAAATTGTGCTACTGAAATGACTATTTCATATGTTTTTACTTATAAACTATCCCGTGTCTATTCCTTGCAGAAATTGCACATATGACCTTGTTTGACCCTTAAAAGTATAGAAGAGCCATGTAACATTAAATACGCGATTCCGAATAAATGGTAAACCCAGCATGTAATTCTCCTTACCCGAACTTCCTATCTGTATTTTTTTTATTTTTGCTGTCTTATGATTCCAGCGATCACGGAAACCAATAACGAGCAAAACTACGTTTAGCTAAGTCTGGTTTCTGGAGCTGGCATTCTGCCTCTTGCCCACGAACCAATGATAATTCACGATTTGGTATGATGCTGACTTTCGATCCCCTAGCATTTATTCCCGATTCCTCAGTCTTCTCTATTAATTCCCTATCTAGTACACCACCTGCAACCTAGGAATTACCAAGTCTGAGGAACTAACAACCTCCATGAGACCTCCAGTCTTCTTCGGCCACCTCGTTAATTTCCCACTCACCCTCTCCACGCCCAGCCATGTTTTGCAAATTATAACAACTAAAGGTGCTTTTTATTTAACCACAATGAAGGAGCATTTTCCATCTGTGACATATTCCTCAAACTCTATTACTTCATCTTTCCCCCTATGAAACTATTTACAAGGCGATCTGCCTACTCCTAAAGAAAAATTCATCCTTCAAGCCATACAACAGTTGGTGAATTGGCTTCTAAACCTCCCGATAATTTTTTTTGTTAAAGATTAATTTCATGGTATTGAGTTATTTTATTAAAAACATAATTTTGTTTCATACGGTCAATTTTTTTCCGCTTACAGAAAAGTGATATGGGTTACTTTATTAGATACAGTTATATCAATTTTGCAATTTGCATTTTCGGTACATAATTAAAGTTAATAAAAGAGATCCTGGTATGCCAAAGATTTGCAGTTTTTAGTCTTGGGAATTCCACCTTTATTAACTTTCAAATTACTTAGTAAATGTGGTAGACATGCTACTCGTGTTTCTATTCCTCATCACTGAAATAAATTGATGTTGTAATCGCATTCAAGATAAATCTTTAAAGGATATGTAATTGCTGTTAAACAGAGAGCTCAGAGAGCTCTAGAGAAATGAATTATTTCTTAGATATTTTACTGTATTAATTATAGCAATACTACCAGACTGAATGTATTGTAATTATTAAAACCCGACTATGCTCTTTTTCAAGAAAAAATGAATTTTCAGTTATTAATGCAGAATTCATTATTAAATAATTTACAAAGATTATTTAGTTTGTGACATTTTGTATCGTTAGCTGCTGAAATTTTCAATAACTGAGTCTTATGCTGTAAGCTGAGCTTTTTCTCTCACTCCTATCGCATCCGATCTGCTTTGACTTCCATTTACCACAAACATAGGTAGATTGTGATATACTTGATTTTATGATTAGGGAACCTTATTATTTGCTTTCCCTGCTAGTTTGGAAATGATTAAATATCCTTCATACAAGCTGTGTCATAAAATTATGTCGCTGAAACGAAGTATTGTAAATGTTTAATTTCCCCACATTTTTTGGCATAATGCTACCGCTGATAGGGAACCCATAGCCGTTACTGTTATTTTGTTGTTAATAATACGAACAATACTATGGGAACCAGTAACAATGTTCGTATTATTAACGACATTTTCTGTTTTGCTCTATATAAATACAAAGGCGCTAACCTTGATTATTCCACTTATTATCAAGACTTCAATATTTCTAATTTTGTTCCAGCTTTATACCTAAAATGACGATCATATGTAATCCTCAACCATCATCGCCATCCTAATTAAGCACCATACTTAGTCCTCTGCTATCTGAAGATGTCCCTAAAGTATATACCACAAGTCTCTCTTTAGAGACAATTTCCTCCATGTCAATCCCATGATTTCGAATTTCATTCACCACCACCAGAATGGTTTCCTTTCATTATTGCGTGGTTCCTTAGAACCGACTCAAGTATTAAAGTTTTCCTACGCTGATCATTTCGTACAGCGATGTATCCGTCCCACCTATATTTCAAGGGTCATTATTTTCATCATGATATAATCAAATCTTCTCATTTTCCTCATCCATGGGATATTTATCGAAAACTAAGTACAGGAAGCGTGCAATGAATATACTCTTTCCTTTTAAAACATAATGGCAAATCTCCATAGATAATTAAATTGTCTCATCCAAATTCTCATCAAGCACATTTTATTAGCCTTCTAATTTCTCTTCAATGTTGTTGTATAGTAACCATTTTCTAATTTTCTGAAAATAGATTCTGTATTTCAAATTTTCAAAATAAACTGTACATTTGGAAATTTGTTCCGCAGAAATATAGAGAGGAGACAGCAAAGACTATTTCTTATTGGGGTTATGATTCCCATCTCATTATATATTAATATTACTACCAACAGGCCCGCTATTATTCACCATAGTTCCACACCCTTTGGAAGCAGGTAAAAACTGGCCGACGATCTCAGTACATTTTAGCCAACTGCGAAATCAAAATGAGTTATGTTCCTTCCAACTATTTCTTGGATTTTTTTTTTTGTACACGCAACTTTCTTTCTTTTTTATTTGATTGGGCCTTTAACAATCTCCGTGAGCAAGTAATTGGGCTATTAGCATTCACCCGTCCATAATTTAGGTCCACTGATTCTGGGGAAAGGACAGAACTAGGGACGTAAGACTAACACATCATCCATGCCTCACCGGGATTCGAACCAATACAAAACTCGGAAGAACGATCACACAAGCCAGTGCTTAAATTACTGCGCCACCGGAGCGAGGTATACCTTTTCTCCTAGGAACACTTTTTACATGTGTTGCTACTCATAATTTGCAGACAATTCCAATATGTAAATGGCAACTCCGTTGTCTATGGCAGAGAACGGTACTTAAATGTTAAAGTCATCTGGAGAGGACCGAAGTAGCTGATAGAAGAGTAATTTTTTTTTCGGAAATGCGCACATGCTTTAAGATGTTCATCTTTCATTAACAGACAAGTTGTTGCTCCATATGGCGCCTATTGAAATGAATTGAGACTCTCAGCAGGGAGCACCCCAGAGGCTGAAGGATAAATCTTAGGCAGGCCTTCTGCAGGAGTTATTAAGTTCCCAGAGAAGATTCAAATTGAATCATTGAGGCAACATAACTGATTCATGCATCTTAAACAGTCGTTACTGTTTTCACAGGAAAAGTAACATTTTTCTTTTTTGTTTTTGTTTTTCTTTGAGATTAAGTTTTTCTTTTAATTTTAAGGATAAATTTGATTTAAAGCGTTCGGATTTTTCATCTAGCCTCGAGGAAACCAAAGACAAATTTCTCTCGAAACTGTTTTGTAACATATGAAATTTAGCAAACTAATACTTCCGCGAATATACATACTATATTTACAAATGGTACCTGCTTTTGCCTTGACAAGGACTCCCGTGAAGAAGTTTATCTGCCAATACAACATGCTACTGCTAGTACACATTACTCTTTACTTTCGTCGGCAGTAGCCTTTCCGTTTGCCCTTAGGTGTAGTGTAACTTAAAGAATAATTGTGAATGAGCTTGGACAAAGGGATATTTTGATGGAACATTATTCGTTGAAGCTTAAAGTTAAACCTATCTTGAAACAAAATTGCATTTAAAGTACAATTGATGCAACATTTGTGGGAAAAAGCTACGTTTCCTGAAAAGGAAGCATATGTTATATTTAGATATCATTAATAAATTTATGTTTCAAAGAAGCCTGAATATAACATTCCCTCCTTGGAGGTCAGCATATTTTTTTCTCTGTTGACATTTCCGTTTGAAACATCAAGCTTTACGATTAAGAATAGCAGCTGCAACACCTGTTAAGCTCTCACTCCGTTGAACAACAAATGCAAGTTGACATACTGGGTAGGAAAATTAGACAGTTTAAATTAGAGGTGAAAGGCCATTATTATCTACGGGATTTGTAGTAGAGTAACATCATGAGTGTGCTACATAATGTCGCTTTCTCTTCTTCAATATCAACAGTGTTTATATACGATAACAAACGAGCACAATTAGGTTTGCAGGAGGTTTTTTTGTTTTCTGGGAAAATGTACCTTTTCTATATTGACACCCGTGTGATAGCATCAAGCGTTATTCTTATGAATAGCTACTGTAAGAGTTGTTCTGCTCTCACTCCTTCGGACAGAAAATGAATACACTAGAAACGCAATTTACAGACTTTAAATTAGAGCTCGAATTTGACGTAGGATCACATCATAACAATACACGAAGAATTGTGCTACATAAAAGATGAATTTACCATGTATTTATTTGTTATTTTTTTCTATTGTAAGGTTATACTTACATACAGAAAGAACTTGTTATAGAGATTGCTATCACATAGTTGTTTACTGAAAATAAGAGTAAAAATCTTTCAACCCATAATTTGCGGAATAAATCACAACTTTCTCTTAAATTATCCGGGATATCTTCAAATAAGTTACGAATTCAATGAATTAATGTAAATAGTACTAAATCTGTTAATCACAACGGTTAGTGATTTCCAGATTTATTCTTGCAGAATAGCGAAAAAAATACCACAAAATTTGTTACGCGACACAAGGGGATTTAATCGATTTAGAGTTAGATTATTATCGATCTCTTCATTGAGTTACCGGGCAGAAGTATTTGTTCCAGAGCCATCATTCTTTAAGTTACAGTCTTCAGCGGTGACCGAATGTCAAAACTCCGAATATCTGTGATATATACTCCAGTAGGTCCCTAAAATTGTGCCATGGAAATATTTTTCGTACTTTTTTTATTTCATTTATTTGGTTTATGCGACTAGAACCTCGAACGATAGCATGACCAAATGAAAGTCTAAAAGTACTTTTAAGAATGCGAATAACTGTCGGCGCAATGTAAAAACACTTAGAATGTCGCATGATGATTCACACACAAATTGAAGTAAAGGAAATAACGCAGCAAAATATGAACGACTAGTAAACTTTCAGCTAAAATTTAAGTCAGTATAGATGCATCCGGAGAAAGAGAAATAGGACATGCATGCAACATCGCTGCATTTTAAATCGGAAGGTGTTACTTAAATTCTCATCAGCAGCTCTAACGATATTTTTGGCACAAGTAGACCTCTCCAATGTACAGATATCTGTATAGTTTGAATCACTGATTTCAGGAATTTTAGGAGAAAAAGCATTTTTTAAATTTTTAGTAAATCAATGTCCACAACTGACATTTCTTGTTTTTTCTCGAAATCAACACGATATGACACCTTAAAATCACGATATGTCGAAAATTATAACTTTACTTTCCTTAAAATAAAAAATAAAAGAAAATCACCCTCCTCTTATAACTAATAAAACTATACTAGAAATCCCTTTTATTGCAGTAGGAATATAATTTTTTTCCGGTCCGTTGGTGCAGCTCTTGAGACTGCATTAGCTTACCTTTTAGCTTTATTTGCACTGTGAGATACTTTTTCACTTCAAAAACGACAAAGGTGGGGAGCACGCGGAGATTCGAAATTATATGTTACCAAACGTTTGGATAATGGAATGAGTAAGTAAAAAGAGTTGAATTTTCCCTTTACAAAGCTATTAATTTTTCAGTCAAAGTACACAAGGCTAAAATGGAACTTAAAGAAAGATAAGGTATCAATGGAGGGTTTGTAGACGGCTGGTTAAGTATGATGCCGTGTCCATGAAAAATATCAGCCGTTTAAACAATCGTTCATAATGTTATCGTTTTATAATTTATTGTTTATATTATACATTGTTTTTATCGTTTATATCATTTATCGTTATCGTTTTTATCACCGCAACATTCATCCTCGCTCAATCAAGAGCTCTATTGACTTTGCAAAAGAACAGCCTGCAAAGGATTCGAACGGCTCCAAGGTGGCAATTTTAACTCAACAACCCTCCACCCTCACGTTATCCATCTCACTTCGATGATGATAGTTTGAACCATTTCATCAACTTAGAACCGTGTCAAACCACACTCTAACTAGGCACGGAGATGGACTTGATCAGGCCACAGTGATGCGACACCTGGAACGTAAGGACAAGGTCCAGAAATTGGGGTCTTGGGTGCCTTACACTCTCACCGAAGACAACAGGGATCAGCTTGTTGCGATATGCCGTTCCTTGCTCGCCCTTTTTCGCGAATGTTCTCAGCAACACAAATACATTCTATCACGTGTTTTTACTGAAGATCAAAGGTAAAGGCTTGTTCGTGAATTTCAGGCATCCGAGGGAATGATTAAACCCACAAGAGACGCCCACATTACGTCCGTAACAACCTTCATCCTGCGAAGGTACTAACGTTTGTCTGGTTGGACATGGAAGGTATTATTCATTAGGAAATTCCGTAGAGTTATCGGACCATCAGCACTGCATTCTATTGTGAGCAACTCCATCGGTTGGGCCTTTGTCGCGTTTCTAGAATATAAAAAAATGCTTCAGTTTAAAAGCAGATACATTTGTTAAAACCATTTTTCTGTAGTGAAAGCAAAAATCACTATATACATAGATTGCACCAAAACAACTTTGAATATTTTTATACAAAAATGTGCAACACTTCATTCAACCTTGGCACTAGTGTCAAAAAATGGTAATCGTCGTAGTAACCACAGCAATGGACCACACCTCTTTATCACACATGCGTCCTTTTTAGTGCGCAGTTTAATGAGCGTTAGTTCGTGAATCCTTAACAAGTGTTTTCGCGCTATGATTTTTCGAAAAAGTGAATGTGAAAGATGATTAAAAATGCTCCATTAAATTTTGCAAGTGACTTAAGAAATGTGTCGAAGAGACTTCCCGTCTTATAAAAGTCGATTTTAACGCGCGCTATGGAAGTTCTTCAAAGAGTGTTAGAGAGGTAAACATCAACACAATGGGCGTTATTATACGGGAAGACCCACATCTAACAATTAATGATATCGAATATATGGTTCACATTTCAAAATCACCAACTCACAAAATTTTAACCGAAAATTTGTGCACGAAACGAGTTTGTTCAACTTGAATTCCTTATTTCTTTTCATGTGCGACCCAATGCTAGGTCGCACAAGAACAGTTCTCTAATTTCTGATTTAGAGAAAATGAATGTTAAGTTGATGCTCTAACCTGCACATAGTGCAGACTGGTTACCACGTGTCTTTTGGTTGTTTCTCATTTAAAAAAAGACATTACGGGACGACAATTTAAGACTTATCAATAACTTATTACAGCTGCCCAGGGGTACTTAGCACCAGCATTTCAGAAGTAGAATTCCGGAAGACATTCAAAGATTGGCGGGAACGTGAAGACAACTGGTTGGAACACTTGTAGTCGATGCAATGAACAGTATTTCGCAATAGATGGCAACTTCCTTGACAATTGAGGTAAACATATGTTTTAAAAAAACATTCTCATTTGTTTTGAGACAATACTTATTTACATAAATTGTCAATGGATTTCGCCGATTGCAGTAATTCATTGATTTCTAATTTAGATTTAGAACTAATTCCTTGCACTATAGTGATCACTTTTAAGAGTAAGCATTTATAAGATCAACGAGTATTTATATCTGGATATTTTACGTATTTTTTAAGTTCGGGCGTAAATACATGTTGTTCTATCGTCGCATTTATTTCAGTCTATTCAGGGTCACCAATGCTTGAAGCATTTCTTGCGCTATATCTCCAGTCTGATTGCATCAAGACGACTTCTTGTTTTTGCGAAGCTGGGTTTTCGGGCGTCGCTGTGTTCAAAGCTAAGTATCGCACGAATATCAATGTGGAGAAGGAAATGAGGGTGGCTGTGTCCAGTTTGTTTCAAGATGTGAGAAAATGTGCGGTGATCAACAGGGTCATCCATCCCACAAATTATAATTAGTTAATTTTTTTCAATTCCGTTTCTTTTGTGATCTTCAATATGTGTTTTATTTATATGTACCTAAGTGTACTTGTTAGAATTTGACATACGGTGCCTTGGAAAAACCTGGATTCAGCAAGGGCGCCGAGAATCGAAAAAGTTTGGAACTAATTTTGACGTACCTGGCAGCAGGACGCACACGCCATAGAGGCAGACAGCAGTCAGAACAAACGTCCGCGTAGCTCAATTGGTCCCACCCGTTCAAAATCTCGCAGTAGTGTGATGTTCTTTCCACACCGTGAGATAGGAAAAATCAGAGAAAACCTTCTCCAGCGATTCGAAAAATAAATGTGTGTGACGTTGCATTCCACACACCAGGTTGTCTGGGAGTTCTCCGGTGCACATTCTACAGCGGATGGCTTCCTGCAACGACTCATGGTCACGGCTGTCCCGTGGCCCATGCCCGCGGCCCTCTTTCGGGGGGGAGATGTGACGTACCTGACAGCTGGACGCGCACGACATAAATGCAGATAACAGTCAGAACGAACGTCCGCGTAGCTCAATTGGTCCCGCCCGTTCTAATCTCGCAATGGTGTGAAGTTCTTTCCACACCGCGAGATAGGAAAAATAAGAGAAAATCTTCTCCAGCGCTCCGAAAAATAAATTAGAGTGACATTGCATTCCACACATCAGATTGACTGGGAGTTCTCAAGTGCACGTTCTACAGCGGATGGCTGCCTGCAACGATCCATGGTCACGGCTGGCCCGTGGGTCATGACCCCGGCAAATCTTTCGCGGGGGGGAGCAGATGTGACGTACCTGCCAGGACGACGCACACGACATAAAGGCAGATAGCAGTCAGAAAGAACGTCCGCGTAGCTTAATTGGTAGAGCGACTTATTCCGGAATGAGGGGACCCGGGTTCGTACCCCGACGTGGACAAAAATGACGGAGAAATTTACTACGTTATACACTGCATTACATATAAGTTTTCACACTTTTTCTCTACGGTGTGCCGCAAACATTAAGCCAACAGCTTGGAGAAAAGCCTTGTTTCTGAATTTTCATGAAAACCATCCAATGAGCATTGTAATAATTGTGATATTTTAAATGCCAAGAAAAGCCTTTAACGAAGCGACAAAAACCTCAAATGTTTTAGTGCCAGTCTAGCTGAAACTTTGTGAGTCTGTTGGGGGAGATGAAAACAGGAAAAAAACGGAAACAGGTACACTGATAGGAAAGATCGTAAGTAAAAAACGTTCTGAAGGGAATAATAATTAAAGATTACATGGTTATGTGTTAAGAACGGAAGTTCTACAACATTTCCGGTTCTCTGCTTCTGATTAGTTGCCCTAATGAAATGAATCAGCATGATGCAAACTCCACTTCGCATTAAAGGTCAACAAAGAATACCTGCCACAGGAAGGCAAAGGAGAGAGAAGGGAAGGTTTAGGATTTATAAGAATAAGAATGACATATTTTTGCTACAAATGGAAGTTATAGTTCTTTCCACGTTTATAAGTGAGTCACGGAAAAATTCTCATCGGTCGCCACCGAGAACCAAATCTAGGGTCCTCCAGTTACGTGCCGGATATGCTTCCACTGCACCACAGCAGCCTCTAAATTCTCCAGACTTACAAACGACAAACTGCCAAACCACATGGCAGGTTGCTTCTTTGGAGCCCCGCAAAATGCTAGGGATTCACCAAAGATGAACAGCAGCAAGTGAACGAAGAGCTAGAAGGCGAATGAATGATAAATACACAGTTGACGTGGACCAGGAACATCGGATAGAAGTAATCGACCTTTCGACGTTTTTATAGGCTCCAAAGAAGCAACCTGTCATGTGGTATGGCAGTTTGTCGTTTGTGAGTCGGGATAATTTCGAGGCCGCCGTGGTGCAGTGGAAGCATATCCGGGGAATAACTGGAATACCCTGGGTTCGATTCCCGTGGCGGATGATGAGAATTTGTTTTTCCGTGACTCACTTAGAAAAGTGGAAAAAGCGGTGACTTCTATTTGATGATCCTGGTCCACGCCAATATTGTATTAATTTTTTTTGCTTTCTTTATTTTTCTTTAGAACTAACAGAACACGTTTGTGAAGGAAAAAACGGAAATATATATAGCGAATTGTTTTAGAAATAAATTAATAACTTTTCGATCCTACAAGTTCTTCATAAAAAAATTCTAGGGAATGATGTAATAGCTGCGATAAAAGAAATAACATTGAGAATGAAAACTAAAATTACTCTTCGCCCTCCCCTACATTTCATTATTCTGCCACCCATTTGGATGTTGACAAGACCCAGGGAAATTCGTCGTTACGCGATGAAAAGAAATGAGATATACCACCTCCAGCACTCGTACAAATACAATACGATTACAGAAAATTATGATATAATATTTATTTATAGTGGAAGAAAAGTTTATGAATAATCCCATATGTTGTACAAATATCGATAATTGATGTACATCCTTTCCATTCTCTTGCTAAAACGTCTCAACATTTTAGAAAGGAAGAGAGAGTTTATGTTTGTTTACGTGCAGTGTAATTCCTTAGGCGATTTCTAAGGAAATGAAACCAATATGTTATTAACAATTTAATTCATTTTGATCACCGGCCAACAAATATATAGTAGCAAAAGATAACAGACTTATAAAACATAACACCTAGGCAAAATGAATTTTTCGTGGTATCTGGAATTTTCGAACTGATTCTTTGTATTTTTGTGCAACTGATTCCTGAAACAGTATCCTGTTTGATCTAGCACCTCTAGTTTTTTAGATATTGTTGTCGTTATTACCGAGTATTACGTTATTTTCCCGCCACGCTGTTAACTGTAAAAAAATGTTTTCGCGGTGTATGGAATTTTCGACCTGATAACGTAAATAATGTCCTTTTTGCTCTAGCAGCTCTGGTTTTTGAGATATTTTTGGCGTTATTACCTAGTATTGGTTATATTCCCGGCAACATTTGTTACCTGTTCGTATACATGCCTTTGAATTTGCAGTTGCTGTCCGTGTTTGCGTGTGCACGGTACATGTTCAGCCGTGTTTTATTTCTGTTTCAGGCGTTGTCATGGGTTCATCAGGAAAAAAATGTGTTAATCATCCGGATGTTCTTTGTTACATTTGCGGAGAATACACGTTTGCTCAACAATGACAAACTAAAACGGTCTTTGTGTAATTATCTTATTTTGCCTACTTCACAGTAAAACTCGTGGACCAAGATGAGCCTTTGGCATCGTATGTCGTGCATAAAATGTGTACAGAGTATCTGCGACAGTGGACGAATGGAAAAAGGAAGTGCATACAATTTGGTATACGAATGTTATAACACGAACTGGTCAACCCCAGTTATGACTGTTACTTTTGTCTGGTGAATTTAAAGGGCGTCAGGGGGAAGAACTGGAGTAAGTGGATGTACCCTGATCTAGCCTCCGTTGGACGCCCTGTTCCACATTCAGAAGATATACCTGTTCCAACATGTAGTAGGCTTCCAGAGTTATCCGAAGTGTCGGATGAATCGGATGGTGAGAAATAAAGCTATGCTGAGCAACATGATAGTGATTTCCCAGAACCTTCATCAGCAGCATCAGGTTTCAATCAAACGGAATTAAACGACCTTATAAGGGACCTAAGTTTTCCAAAGAAGGGGGCTGAATTCTTAGCTTCCAGGCTAGTAGAAAAAATGTACAGTTACAGAGAACAAAAATTGCAGTGTGTATCGCAACAAAGGAAAAGAGCTTCTGCCATTCTTCACAGAAAAAAAGAAATTCGTTCTCTGCAGTAATGTGCCAGGATTGCTGATAAAATTGGGCGTACGAGGATACATACCCAGTGAATGACAGTTATCCATAGATAGCCCCAAACGCAGCCTAAAATGTGTACTTCTACATAACGGGAACAGATACAGATAAATCCCAATCGGTCACTCAGTAGGTGTGCGGAAAGATTGGGCGAGAATAGCCATAGTCATAGAGAAAATAGCATTCCACGTCACCAATGTGTCATCTGTGTGGATTTGAAGATGGTGAATTTTCTCCTAAGGCAGCAAGCGGGCACAACAAGTACCCGTGCTTTGTATGTGTGTTGGACAGTACAGCTGAAGATCAACACTGGGTGAGAAAACATGGTAGGTGGGAGAGAAAACTATCATCACAGAACCTTTGGTAGAGAGAGAAAATGTTTTATTGCCACCATTGCACAACAAACCTGGTTCAACGAAACAATTTTTAAAGTCACTTTAGAGAGACTGAATGTGTTTCGGCTACATATGTAGAAAATATCCAGAGTTGAGCGGGGAAAAAATATAAGCGGGTATATTCGATTGACCACAAATCGGGGAGCACATGAAAAAACAGCGTTTCCAAGAATCAGTTGACAATATTGAGGCATGCGCGTGGTCGTCGTTTTGTACGGTTGTACAGAATATTCTTGGGAATCATAAGGCCGTTAACTACTGTGAACTCCTGGAGTATATGCTCACTGCGGTCTGTACACTTTTTTGTAATATGAGCATGAAACTGCTTTACATCTACAGACATTTGGATGGATTTCCACATTGTCTTGGTGATATCAGCGATGAACAAGTGGAGCCATTTCACCAGGAAAACACGGCCATGAAAGAATGGTACCGTGAACGATGGGATACGCATTTGATGGTAAACAACTGTTGGAGCATCCACGGCGAATGCTAGGAATATCGCGCATCGCATGAAATCACAGAACCGCTGGTCCAGCATGTAACATAATCGAGATTTACGAGAGACATTGTGGTTATGGCAACAAGTGTGTGTTGTATGGTAATGGCGGAGTACAGATGATAAAGATGAACGATTGTTGCTGTTCTAAATAAAAAGTGCATCTTCTCGAATGGTATTTATTATGTTAAAAAGTTAGTACCCGTCTCTAAGGTAAGCTTAATACCTAACACAGCAGCATGTCTCAATGATGAAACTGGTGTGTTGTTGTTCTTGTTCTAGGCTACTTGGGATTTATCTGCATATGTCATATCATGAGAAGCAGATCTGATGGACAAACCCTAATGCCATTTTCGGAATCTCTGACCCCAAAATACCCCAAAAAGAGCGTAACATCTTAGGCAGCAAAAGTTGTGTTCCCCTGAGATATATGTGATAATGTTTATTACCTTTCTGTTTTCTATTGCGCTGGGTGATAGTCTCAGCTACAATAATCTTTGTATCCTGTTTAACAGCTCTCTTTAAAGAATGCGAATAAGTGTTCCGATTATTTTGTTTTCTCCTCATGCACTACTCTGACATATCTATCAGTTTTAAAAGCTTTGTAACAGCATTCAATTATAAAAATATGTACTGTTCCGCACAGTGTACCACAATTTGTGAACGTGTGAGGTCTTCTGACGCAACCCTTTATAATCATGAGTTTGAGGGTGAAAGGATCATCGGTTAATAAATGATGATTATATTGACGTAATCATCATTAAACCCAATTCTCATAGAAAAATAATTACACCTTCTCTATTTTATATTGAGTGAAGGAATAAGTCTGGCAAGAAAGATAAAAACAAAATCTTGTTACTTCAGAGATAGGACCCTCTTAACATGAAACTAAATACATTTCTACTACGCCCCTTGCCGAATGTGATCATAGATAGACAAAGGAAACTGTCTTTCCTGTTACAACGTTTGATTCGAGTTTCCCAGAAGTTTATGATGAACCTACGCACATTGACTAACAGCAACGAAATTGATAAATGTTGATCTCAATGCATCGAAGAATAAGAGATTTAAGGAGTCAATTTCCGCTTGAAAGAAATTGTTGTTGCCCGGAACGCCTCCAATTTTTCATGTCGTCCGGTGTGAAATCAAATGTTCAGTATCACCAATTTCCGAAATATAGCAGAGCAAGCCAAGGAGAGTTTGAAACAATGGTGGATCACGCCTTTTCAAAAAAGATGAACAGATTTTCAAATTAAGAAATAATTCAGTAATTACTTTCCTTTTTTAGGAATAAAAATTATGTCTTAAATGAATTTCTGGTGAACATTTAGGTTCATATATATCATAGCTGCAAATAATGAATCTTATGTTCATGGTTGAGACAGCAATTGTTCATTAAAAAACTATGTGGTTGTACCTCAGATCTCATACAAACCTAAAGGGATATGTAAAGCATTTTGTCGACTTGGCATTAAAGTTTCAAAGTTCGGTATTCATACCTACTCATCTGTTAAAAGGAAAACGAGTGTTTTCTTCCCACAACAGTAAACGAATTTCTCACAAATGTGTTTACCCATGACAGTTCGGTGCGTCTACATGTGTGGAAAAACTAATGTCTCGAAAGAATCCGGGGTACCTCTATTCGTTATCTCATTGGGCTTCCCTGAAATGGCGACGGCCAATTGGCTAAGGGATAGGTGAACAAAAACAAGCATGTTGGCTCGCACAGTTTGCAGCACGTGTTATAGAGTAAGCCTAATCAATAGCGCTCTGAAATTCCGACACCCAAGAAACACACTTGGAAAGAATCGAAAATTATTTTTAATGTAAATTATTTTACAAATAACAAACTGCAAAGTCTTCGAATTGTCTATGTTTTCTTACTCAGAGAATTAAATTTCAATTCTAAAAGTATCACCAAGAACATATATAAAATAATACATCAAATCTAAAGAAAACTCTTAATTTAAATATTTGCCTTAAAGTTAAGAAAGATACCTACCGAAAAGGAGGATTCCTTAGTGGTGTCAAAATATGTCTGAACAGTACATTAAGCGTGGAAACCTCTTCAGAAAATATTATATTAATGCATTGGGTGTGTGCATAAATTCTACCGTTCTTGTAGGCTACAAAGAAAGGAGGAGAAAACAACAAATAACGTACCTAAGATTTCATATAATTCCTCTCATTCTGAATGACCTCTTGCCATCTATGAGTGGGTTAATCCCACGCCGGAAAACATTTTGTGTTTCAGATTTAAAAAACCATATAATGCCGATTTCGCATAGTCCACATCATTGAAGGTTTGGAGAGCGAAGACATTCTGTAAAGATCGAAAAAGGAGGTATTCCGTAGGTGCCAGGTCAGGGGAATACGCCGTCTGAGGTAACACTTCCCAACCAAAGTCCAGTAATTTTTGTCGAGTTGTTAAACCAGCATGAGGTCTGGCGTTATCATGATGAAGGATCACTCCTTTGCGATTGACTAGTGCTGGCCGCTTTGATGTCAGTTGTTCTGGTAATCTGTCCAACAGTTGGCAGTAGAGTTCCACATTTAATGTTAGGTTACGTGACAACAGGTACCAGTGGATTATTTCCTGAACATCCACCAAACACTCAAGAAAACTTTTTTGGGATGCAGTACTCCATTTGATGTCGATGGAGCAGGTTCCGCAACTTGGCACACAGTCCGTGGACGTTTTACATTAGGGAACAGTTTCCGTGTCTCATCACCTGCTACAATATGTCCCAGAAACGGTTCATTTCTGGGACGAGAAACCAAAGAACAACAGGTATGGATTCTCTCCTCTGGTAGCTTTGCAGAAAGCTGGTGTTGGACCGAGTTACCGAACTTGGTGATGAACCGAAGCGCATGGATCCGTCTTTTGACTGTTGTTCTGTGTACCGAAAACGTTTCCGCTATTTCATTAAAGGTTGGATGCGGTTCATTTGTTATGTTTTGGTCCACATCCTCGTCAGAAACCCAGGATGGACGTCCAGAACGTGGCTGTACTTCACAGCTTCTGTCTCCTTCCTCGAATTTCCGAAACAACGGCGACATGTTCCGTTGTTTCGGAATTTCCAGTGCATCTTTCCCCATACACTTGGCAGATGTTACGGCAAACCGCGGGTCTAGTACTGCCTTTATCGAACTTGTACAGTAAACTAGGTCTAATGTGCGCCTTATCGTATTCCATGTTACACCGTCTGTGATTTCCGTTAAGAATGACTTGGAAAATCTAGTGCCTGTATATGCTCTACTACTCCATGCTTTATTGGCCGAAAATTCTGACTCGCAGTCATCTGTGGTGTGACGTAACAACTCCGATCGCAATTTGCACCTGTTCCAAAAAAGGGTAGAACTTTTGCACAAATCCAATATAGTCTATAACTTTGCGCATAATGAGTAGAAATATGCATACCAGGTATAATGATCGGTAGCGGACATTTTGATTTATTGGAGAAAAAAGTTCGGCATTAAAAAAATAATATTTTTATTCTTTAATTAGTTAGGTGTTTAATAGACATTTAATTTGCGATTCTATACTGGGTGTGCACACACTTTATTGAAAAGCATATTGTTTATATTTATGATTTTAAGTTTAATATACACAATACTGATTGTAAGACATGCCCTTGTCTTAGTAATTCTATATGAAACATTATAAAACAGCTCGGTGAATTCAATGAATCCCTTTAATATATTTATACATAAACATTAATTGAAAAGTTTAATAGTCATAAATTATCAGAGATGGGGTGGAAACATGTGAATGAATTTCCACATACGTATGAGATAACTGGGTTATTATTTGCTTACGCGTTCGAGAGTTCCCAAAATGAAATGTCTCCGGCAATAACGTTATGTTAAAGCACACACACACACACACACACACACAGATATAGAACAAATATGCATTTTAAACCGAACAGCTCTACAGTTCTACAGTGTCTTTTCCGCAAGACGTCTTTGACAGCTCGTGATAAAACTCATGTATCACTGTTTTGTATCATTATTAGAACGGAATTTCATATTACACCTTAAATTAGACGCTGAAATATATGAAGAAAAATTCGAAGAAATGTTTAAAGAAAAACATGGAGTAATTGTTATACACACGAATCCAGTAATACGTTTTGAGATCTGGTCTGTCATAGAAACAAACCAAGTTCCTGTAGAAAGGGGTGGGGAATAATCTGCATTTCATCTGAGAGCATTTCACTACTTACCTTCCACTATTGTTAGCAACAATATCTCTCAGATTATCTCAAAACAAAATACAGACATCTATTTTCACGAAGGTAGGGAAAAATTCGTTAAAGGTTCAACTAAATGCTTCGTTTTTTAGCTATTTCCTTTCTCAGTGTTTGTGTCATACGTACATATATTAGGCGTGCAATTTAATTATCGGCCACAGGCACGACACGTTGACAGCAAATTATAGCAAATCGAATACGTACCTGAGCAGGGAAATAATCCCCGTCGTGTTGGATACATTTGAGTCATCGGTCAGGAAGCTGTCGAATGCCACTGCGAAAAAATCAGATCTGGTTCGAGTTGATAAAGTAATCAATACTTCTGTGGATCTCCTCGACAGAAGTGAAGTGCATACCACTCAGGTTATGTTGCAGGGAGAGAAAGCGGTCATAATCCGACGGGGCGAAGTCTGGAGAATACGCCGGGTGGTACAAAATATCCCATGCCAGTTCGGTGATCGTGTTTAAAGTCGTTTTTGCGATGTGACGACGAGCGTTATCCTGAAGCAACAGGACCGACTTTCTGCCCTTGCCGATGTATGGCCTTTTCTCTTCCAGTGCGTCACTCACACGACTGTATTTATTATTCATTCGACTTTTGTATCATTCCTCAAAAAATGCTACTTTATCCAGTTTTCGTCAAATCAGCAAAAAAAAAAAAAATACCCAAGAAACGATAGTAAGCGTTGACCTGTTGAACCTTGACGCTTTGATGTCGACGGAAAATCGTTACGAACAAATGGTCGGCGTGGATAGTCACAACCAGTACGACGGACCTGGGGAAACTCATGCAAGTGTTCCAAAAATTGTTATACAGCCTCCATCAGACTGAGGATACCCAACTTGGCAAGCTGAATACATCCCTTTGGGAAGCTGGGTACATCTCTTTAATCCGAATGACGTGTTTCTACTTGTCTGCACTCCTGGTCCGACGTCCTTGCAAAAGTGCAGCCTAATCTGCCGGTGGCTACTGGTCAACAAGTGAACACAAAGTGGAAGTCGTCTGCAATAGTCTAGTTTACCCGTAATACGACGGATAAACTTTGAGCATAAAATTGTTGACATGTCCAAATTCCGACCCTATCTGCTCCGCAGTAAAAGTGCGATGTCTGGTAACAGTACGAGACATTTTCTACTCACCTCTAGATTCAGTTGCACGTTCCATGATATAGTTCGGCCATGAGTTGAGATATTTAAGATATATCACGCAGTCTTGATATGGACGTGCGAATGTCTGACGTAAACATCCAAACAGGTTTGCCTTTGCGTCGATTGAATAACCGAGATCACGCAGCTGCTATCTGGCCCTGGTCAAACCCACTTACGTCGCAACGTTTACCCAAGGTTACCGTTTCATGACTGAATTCCAATGAGTACAAATTTGTTCAATTTGTACGCATTGTCAGCTTCAGGGTACCACGTAACCGGACGCGATGTTTCAGTTTTGCTTATTGTTAGTGGGCTGTATACGATTGTTTGTCCTTTCCTCAGTTCTTGATATACAACCTACGTCTGAATAGTCACAAGACTGACGCAGTAAAAAATATAAATGTACCATACGCAAAACTAATGCTGGTCACCTTCAAAACACCGTCATTCTGAAAAAACACATAGTTTCCAGCGTTTCTGAAGAACTTGAAAACATTTCTGAAAGACACTTTCCGGGATGTCTGCAAGTTATTTTGTTACGGCTACTCAGACAGCAGTAATCTCTGCTTGATATTTAGTAACCGTTTAATCCTGGGAAACAATACCCAGGTTTGTGGATCATATTTCAGGCACAATATTTCATATCCTGCAACAGTTCAGGAGAAAAATCAGCTTCCTCAGCAGCAGTGCCCAGCAGATCAGAAGAGATCAATGAACAAGCCCGTCTTTGGTCATCATTCAGAATGCGGTGTACAAGTCTGGTATGAAGTTTTTGTTTTCCAAGATCCTCCCGTCGAATCTCATGACAGATAGACTTACTGATGCCCACTGACACAGCCAAAAGTTCAACTCTAATTCTTTAATCTTTCTTTAACTGATTCCGCACGTCTTCGATTTTTCAGCGGTCTGCACGCCCGACGGATGGTCACATTTCGAGTTATCGTCAAAGAATTCCTGCCTGTCAAGAAACCGTGCATACCGTTCAAAGACTTTGCTGGGAGCTAAACTGCGTCTCCATAATCTTTATTTAACGTTCTGTAAGTTTCAGTAGATGATTTACAAAGTTTCCCGTAAAAAACGTATGGTTACTCTCTGCTGTTCCATTGCTAAAATGAAATGGGACAAAACCGCTCGTTATGGCTCGCTTAGTGACAGTCTGCAGCATGTCGGTACCGGTATAAACTTCGTTCCGTCTGTTCGCTGATTGACCAAGGACTGCTGTCACGTGGCTTATGTTCTTCTGACTGCTTATCCCACCACTGTCACGTCACACATGCAGTCAGTCCTGGAACTTATTGGATGTAGGTTGTTGTATCAATGATTTCATGTTAGCTCCCAGTTTCTGAAGACTCAGTACCGGAAATAGAAATTAATGAAAATAAAGCGTTAGAATTTTTCTTAACTGCGGAGTGTATTAGAAATTGTATTAATTTATCGATATAAGATTAACATTTCAAATTGGTATTCTAAATCATTTTGCTCTTTTCGCTATGAAGGAATCAGACGGCTTGCCATAGTACACTTCTGCATAGCTGTTGCAAAAAGTCAGCCAACGCCCGTTGGCGCAGTGTTGTAAACGCTGGGTTCTGAACATTTGTCCGAGATAGGTCCACGATCGAATCCCAGTCAGGAATTGATGTTGTGTTGTCTTACGCTAATGGCTCTGTGCTTTTCCTGAGTCTAATCGGTTTATAGCCCACTGTGTTTCTCACGATGGTTTTTACCCCCACCCTTCAAAGACGATAACATAATATCTTTACGTCTA
Organism: Macrothele yani; assembly: GCA_039090855.1. NCBI lineage: Eukaryota > Metazoa > Arthropoda > Arachnida > Araneae > Macrothelidae > Macrothele > Macrothele yani. Next base: position 182,485,714 of record CM077034.1, on the reverse strand, counting down.
CAAAAGCGCAAATTGAGTAAAATCGTATAATGACAAAATCAGCGATTGTGAAGCATGGGGAATTTTGTCCAATATAAATTCTTAATTATTTTATTTACATTTTGCGAGTATAGAAATGAGTTTCACATTGGTGAAATATGTATCCACTTCATGTCAGCAGTCAAGGAGTAAAAGTTGGATTTTAATATTCTGGCTAGCGTTTAAACTGTGAACCTTGGGAAACCAGGATTTTTACCAAGAACTAATTGAAGTTCGGCGAAATGTTAGGAACTAAAAAGCCTAGGTGCTAGCGAAAGGAGAAAAGTTCTTTATTTAATCGCTTAAACTTGTCATTTCTTTTAAAATATTTTCAGTAAATTATGTTATTTGGGATTCCGTGGTCGGACATTTTTTTGTCAATTCTGCTTTTCATGGTTTTAGTAATTAACAGAGGCACCAGCTAAAAATCATCCATTCATAGGAAATAGACTTCTACAAACATTCTCCTTAGAAATTCTTTCAGTGGTAAAAATATAAATCCCTATACTGAGACCCATTTTTCTTGTAAACTCTGAATTTTATATTTTAACCTAGTAAAAAGTAGATTTGCGTAATTTACCAACTTTATTTTTCAGTACCAAATCTATCTATAACATGATTCATAACTCATAGAATTTTGTTCCGAGAAATAGTTATTTTATTGTTGCCAGGGAGGGATATAACTGTTCATGTATACCTAATAACCGTGAATTTACCAAAAGAACATTTCTCAAACGTAAAATTTTCGAATAAGTTTCTTCCTCCTGTACGAATGTATAAGGGCAAAATGAAGTCTGAATGGTACAAACAGTAACACCTTTAAAATTATTCCAATAATCTCTTGGCAGAAAACAGTTTAATACATTTGCGATTAGTTTAATGTAATGGTGACCGCATTTTCTACTTAATTGTAAATACGATATGTTTTTCGCCGAAATTCTTTTTCAAATTTCCTTTGCAGCGTAGCATTAGGAGTAATTTATAAAAAATATTTCATAACCGAGTTACCAACATTTTACTGTTAAAGAAACATTAGTAGCTTTTTCTAAATGCTTATTTTTTCAAATTATAAACCAATAGTGTAAAATTAAGTTCAGACGTGCAGTATAACGCTTGCACAGTTGTCTCTGTTTATACAATACAACTTTACCCAATTATTCTGAAAACATAGTATTTAGTGGTTGAGCATCCCTACATCTGATTTAGGATGGACATGTAAGTGATAAATGGAGTAACAAAATACACTGCTGTGCAAAAATTAAGGACGAAGAGGAGAAATTAGCATAACAGCGGAACGAGCTTACTGGTTTTACTGGTTTTGACAAAATGTGGGTGAGCAAACGCTCAAGTAGATTGTTTTTCAGAGATCAAAAGTCTTTCTTAAATGCCAAACAGTTTCAAATTTAATAATTCTATTTTCCAATTAATTACTAAAAGCAATACGAATTTGAAATTTACTGATATATAAAATAGGTATATACTCCACATAATGTCACTCGGTTTTAAATCATGTGACACACACGAAAAACTTTGAATATTTCATACAGAAAGATGTTCACCGTATTTTTGCAGGAATACAATTCGAGATATTCTTATGCGAAATGTAATATATCACATGATACAAATAAAAGCAACCATGGAATTTGCCATTCAATTATAATTGATCTTTATATTATACTAAATAACTCTTAATCTTTTTTAAACAATACGAAAAACTAAAATATCCGTCTTGCCCTCCTAGGACTGAAGGATTTCTAAATTTATTTTACCTAATTATTGAAGTGATTATCTATATTTAACAAAATACATTTATTTCTAGCTTGTAATCCTTTTAAAAAGACATTTTTATTAAACTCTTTCAGCCACGGGAGTGAATTGGATTCCTTGAACAGAGTTTGAGAATAAAAATGCAATATCGTAAATTCCTAATGTTTGTTTGAAGATAGACTGCACGAACTGATTGAACATCTGGTACAAAATTAAAAGAAATGTTGAACACAGTAAACATAGTTATTACCTGTTCCATAAAAACATATTTTGCACCGGAAAAGTAAGTACCGCACTGGGAAATTCGCTGCGGGTCATAACTGACAAGTTTCACAAAGGTATTAAAATAGACGCAGCTATATACTTATCAGCTGTACGAGAATGACCGAACATATCCAATTAAGAACCACTTTTCAAGTCAACAGCATGTTTTACAAACGCGACAGAAACGCTTCAAACAGACTCAACATCATTCGGTTGTTTAAAAATATTTTGGTATCACGTTTTAGTAAATGAAATACGCGAGTTATCATTAAATGCTACACTTATGAACAGAAATTGCCATATGAGTGGCAGACTTTGTTTTCCGATCACTTGCAAACAGCAATTTATCATTTATCACTCGGTAGCGAAAAAAAGAAAGACTGATAAATCGAACATTTTCTCAAACTATTATTTTTAGGTTGATATATTGCTAATACGAAATTGGAAGTTGTGAATCCGTTTATAGGTGTAAATATGACATGAATGGTAAGTCAGATAGTATCCGAAAACTTAAAAATTTCCTGGTCCTGGAGCGGGAATCGAAACCGCGTCTTCCGAATAGAAAGTTTCAAGTTTTTGGATTTTATCTGACTTGCCATTCATATCATATTTACACCAATAAACGGATTCGGAACTTCCAAACATGTACTGTACAATGGCGTAATCTCGTATTTCAACCATTGATATCTTACTATTTTGTAAAGGGGCTTTACTAATAACACTTTACTGATTTAGCGCATTCAATTAAATATGAAAAAAAGCTTGCTTTCTGAATATGTTTGAAGTTGTAACGTAAATAAATCAGCAAAAGTTTTCTGCATTTTTATTCTGCTGGGAGATATCTTTATATAATTACCGTAGATTTAGGGACACTCTGAAAATCGCAATACAAAGACAGGTGACTCTTCTACGAGTGGAGTTCCAGCGATTATTACTGTTATTGAAATAATATCCACGCTTTACCAACAGTTTACCGTACGGGATGCACGTAACTTTTAGCAAAGACAAACTTACAGCTTTAGTAAAAAAACTTACTAAAGTTTTATGTAATTTATTTACTAAAAGTTTGAAATTTTTAAACTTTTAGTACAGAAATTTACACAAAATCAAAATATAGCATACTCAAAACGTTAGAACTATCGTGATATGTACAAATAACGTTACCTTTCGCTTCTCAGAAACAATAAAAAATTCTCTAATACATGTGCCCACATATCAACTAACATAATGAAGAGTTTAAATAAATAACATTCATTACGAGGCATGGCTCTAAAGTAATAGGATTGGCGTATAGTCCCTTACCTGTAATGCTTTAAAACATTGATGCACAATCACCTTCAAGGAAATTCCCTTGGGCAACGATTCGCTTTTGCCAGCGCTCGTAAAGCATCTGAAAGCCATGTTTGCAACCCCTCGTAATGCCACCTGCGTTGCTGTTTTTACCTCATTTGCTGACACAAAACGACGTCCCTGCTGATTTTGTTTCATCAGTGGAAAGTGGAAAAAACAACAAGGGGCTAAATCGGGTGAATTAGAGGATTTTAAAATGCATTAGCACGACTTCTGGCTACACACTACATCACCAGTAGGGAACAATGTGCAGGCGTGTGGCTACAGAAAAGGTACTATTGACCACGTCGCCACATCTACAGCCATTTACGACGGTTTGACTCTCGTAAGCGACGTAAAACGTCCAGATAACGTTTCTCTTTAACTGTTGTGGCCTCACGAATAAATTCGGAAAGGACATTGCAGTGAGAATCAAAAAACAGTTTCCAGCCTGACTTTCCCTTTGCTGCGATCCTGCCTGAATATTTTGATCGCGGTGAAAACAGTGATTTCCATGTTGAAGAAGCATGCTTTGGCTGAATATAATACTCGTATCACCACGTTTCAGCACCTGTGATGATGGTATCCAAAACGTAGGATCTATAAGGGCTTTGTCGATCAATTCTCCCGATGTCCACATCCGTTCATCATTTTGTTCGGAGGTCAAAAGGCGAGGCACACACGCGGTGTTTGTTAAGATTCTCCATCAAAATGCTCTGGCATGTAAAAACGGGTGAAACAATCACTGCAGAAAGATATAGCGACCAGTTGATGAAACTGAACACCGCAATCGAGCAAAAACGCCCATGGACAACTAAAGGACGCCTGCCAGTCATCTTATGACACGATAATGTCAGACCACATGTCGGTGCCACCACGAAATTAACCCTTGAACAGTTATACTCGGAGGTTTTCCCGCACCCGTCTTATTCCCGGACATTGCACCCATCTGTTTCAGTCTATGCAACATGCCTTAGCCCAAGAGTGGTTCACCACATTTCCAGATGTGGAAAATTTCGTCACTGCGTTCTTAAGTTCAACACCAAGTCATTCTATCACAGGGGCTTTTATTCGTTGCCTGAAAAATGGGAAATAGTCATTGACGCAAACAGGCGATATGTCGTCGAATAAATATGTTCTGGTTTCCTGATTGTTCCTGTCTCCTTAAAACGGTGGAAACTTTTGCATACCCGTTATACATGCTAATTCTTAGTGTTGTTAGTCCCAACAACTTCTAATGTGTACAATGTGCACGCTCAATGGGATATATAAACAGGTTTGTATTGAAATACCAGGCACTACGAGTTTAATACATATTTACTTTTAGTGTAAGTCCTCGAAACTCTTCTCATGAGTGAAAATATTCACTTCAAATGAACGTTTGAAACGCGTGCTTAACATTTTACACACATCAACGGAATGCGAAGTAAATTTTTCAAAGATCTTTCCTTGTTTCAGACAAATGTTAACATCGCAAAAAAAAAAAAAAAAAAAAAAAAAAAAAAAAATTTCGATTTTTTTGGCCGTTCCATCAGAACTGTATATGACTAAGCATTTTGAAAGAATAAACATATGTATTTGTAGACCACATTTCATGCGACTGAAAGCAATTTTCTGAAGCTGATAAGAGATGTCACTTGGAGATTACTTCACACTGGGTGCATATCGATCATCAATGTTCGTGTATAACGGAAAGATTCGGATGAAATGGTTTAACATGCTTGTTTAAATTCCTTTTCTGCCCGAATAAAGCAGCACAAATGGAACATCTGAACCCGTTCGCAGTGTCCATTGTCACCGACAAAAACATTAGTGCTCTGCTGCGTTTCATCATCACACATAACGTTCTCCATTTGGCGGGTTCCATTTTTTCTCATGGCCAATGAGATAACGGAATTAGTTTTCCTGAGCTGTTCCGTCTCCACAACTCCCAGGTAGGACGAGCCACTGCTGAAAGCGGGTGGTCCGTTTTAAACAAGGAAGGCAGGGCATTGTAAGTACAAAATTAGAACATAAAATATGTTTATAATCTCTTTTTTTTTTTACAAATTAGTAAACGCTTTCGTCTTGATTATTTATTAGGGGAAAATTATTCTCGGTAGGAGATATAAACTAAATCAACAGCTGTTTCTACTGATGGTTTCAAATATTCATCTTATTTTCCTGAAACATCTTCCCTTTCCATTTATATTCATCTCAATAAACCTGTAGGTGTAAGCGATTACTTTTTCACACAAAAGGTTAGCTATATATCTGATAATGTGATATTATTCGAAGAGCGTAAATAGGCCAACTCTCCTGCACCTGCTTAAGGACAGAAAGTTGTTTTTATCTAATTTAACAAAAAACTACAGGCTTTAGCTTTGGAAGCCAAACAAAGCCGATAGCTATTGGTATTTGTGATGTTATAAAAAATAGTCTCTTGAATAACAGTTTTGATACTGGAAGCCACGGAAACGAAGTCGATATCGATGTGTATGCCTGATATTATATAAAAATGCTGTGTTAAATAATGTTTTCTCCGGACTGTACCTGAAGAGCATTCATTTGATTTTGTGGCAGAATAGTTCATCGTGCAAAAAGATTTTTCATAAATGATGAACGCTGTACAGCTCATGCTCTTTCGGGCAGTTTGCGAAAAACACTGTAGCCTTGAAAAACGCTTTGGTCACAAACACGAGATCCCTGAAACGAAATATAGCGTCGAAAATCTGAACTAATTGGGACCACTGGTAATTCGGATTTTCGAAGCGTTCGGTTTATCGAACATGTAAAACAATACAAATACGTTAATACTGGACGTTTTGAGAAAAATATCTTCATTAAAAAAATTTACGACTCTTAATGCAGTTTACAGAAGGTGCTAATAAATGGAGACAAAAGGTTAAGTAAAAAGTTTACAAAGAAAGATACTCAAGAAAGTATACGCTATTGTTGCAGTTCAGAAATTCTGTACATCGCAAATCCATATTGCATTTATGTAAGAGCAATATTTCTGCATATGTTAATGTCAGATTACATGCATTTCGTTTCCACTGTTTCATTTGTTATGGTTTGTAAAAGATCGATAATGTATAAACTGTGGTTCGGTTATGCTTCCAAATTTTTGAAAATGTAATTTTGTGGTGAGTCTCCATATTGTTTTAACCGTATAAAAGGCTAACCCACGTGAACCAAACGATAACAAAATTCAGCCCCAGTGTGCGGTCGTATTGGCCTGAAATTTTCTGCATTCCTAAAACTTGAAAGGTTGCATAGTGTACAGATTACACTAAACTGCTTGTTACTGCGGTAAAACAAACCTTTTTCCCGTCTCATCGCAACAGTATCTGCAGTACTTGTCAGATAAGATAGCGGACAATTCAAGTCCTTTATGATCTGCTCCACGACAAAAGCATGAATGGGAAAGGATTAGACACACTGACACGTACATTTTATCATTTCAAACAACTTCCTTCAGGTCATTTCAAAATATTTTAGTCCTTTCTGACATGTTAAGAAAGTGGATATTGAAATTTTGAAGGTGTGAATTCCTTTTTTGGTGTAAATATGACACAGATGGTAAGTTCGATAGTATCCGTCCTGGAGCGGTATCAAACCAGCTTCTCCCGTATAGCCCGCTAGTATGCTAACTACTGAACCCCGGAACTACCATGTTTCACGTTTAAGATTAATTTGTAACTAACGTCACAAGTAATCTTAACCTCCAGATTCGCTAAACATGAATACCGGTTGCTTCGAATAGGAAATACTGTGAGTATTGTATTGGTTAGAATACTGGGGCGCTATTCAGGAGACGCAGGTTCGATTTCCGCTCCAGGACGATGATATTTTTGAATATTATCTGAATTACCGTCCATGTCATATTTACACCATAAAACGGTCTCGTATTTTCAAAATGTCTATTGTGTGGCGCAATCTTGTATTTCATTCATGGATATTGAAAGTTGGATTTTCAATAAACAACGTTACACATATATTTTTAGTGCAATGCTAAGCCAAGTGTATGTTTCTTATATCTAAAGAAAATGTAGAAGTGTACAAGGAGTAAGAGTAAAACTTGGGAAATTTTTACACAACCAGACATCATGAATCATGTCAAGGGAAATCACAAAAGCAACACTACAAAAACGTAGAGATCGAAGGATAAGTAAAAAAAGATTTGCTGTAGGTGTGCGGTCCAAAAAATTGTCAAAGATAGAGTGAATTACTTTGTGATCAAAATCATGTCCGTGATCACAACAGTTTCCTCACATCATTTTTTTTTTTTCGTTTTCTTGTTTTGGTGTTTCGTTGGGCACATAAAGTTCCACGGAATTGTAGTATCATTTTGTAATTTAGCACCAAAATAATCACTTCTAGAAGCATACTTTTCTGTCTTAACTTCTTAAAAAATCAGAAGCCAATGTAAAGTTTATCCTTCAATAATTGTCAAAATTGAAATTATCTGAGATAGGATAAAAATATTATTTTCACATTTATCTTTTCTAATAAAAACAAACAAACACAATTTATGCGCAGTTAAATATGTGAAACTGAATAATCACAATATAATCAATGTATATCCCAATATATATATTAGATACAATGGCTACTAAAAACGCATTTCTCTTTATTTTCAGAACCATATCTTCAGATTTGGAGGTTTTCACTTTTTTTTCTGGGAAAGAAAATGTATATATTTACGCAATAATTATGTTTACAATACTATCAGATTCATGTTGTTCCAGTATTTCTGTTTGCTCTGCTAATAGCTAGTTTTAAGAGAAAAAACAGAATTGTACAAATGCAGTACTGGAGTACTGGACACATGCATGTTGTATGAACAGATGTCTCAATGCCAAGAAAAGACAGTTGTAAAAACCTTTGAGCTACACGACGTCTGTATTACAAATGAACTTTCCGCACCAACATTCGGACATTTAAGTTTTATAAACCGCTGGATTTCAAAACTATTGTAACTGCTGATGGTTTCACGGAATCTAAGGCATTTTAGTAATCATTGAAAATGATGAATAAATAGGAGTTCATATTCCCTCGTTCTTTCAATTAGTACTCTCATTACGCGGATATGATCTGCTGTATGAACTCCTGAATACAGTTTGTTCCCTTGGTTGAGAATGTCCAATATTACCTTCACGCAATGTGACAAAACGTTTGTGAAGATTTTTCCAATCTTACAGGAAACTTAAAATTCAAGGAGTTGTATACCTCGTTTTACATTAATTATTGTAGTGGGCAAGAAAACTGCTGTTATCAATGCAAACGCTGAATTGCTCCTCCACACTTCACTAGTTTTTAAAACTTCAAGAAAATAGTTTCGGGTTTAAAGAAAACGAACACTTGTTTATTAAGATTTCTACCAAAATTTTCTGCACTAGTGAAAACACATTAGAAAAGTGGCATCTTTAATTCTATAACAAAGAGAGGCATTTGCTATGGGTTTCACTGGGGTGTATGTATTTCATTTCTTTTCAATTAATTCAGCATTTGTGCTGCGAAATGCTGTGGTTTCGGAAGGAAAATTAGAAACGCGATGGTTTTTAAGTTACCAAAGACTGGGAGTAACAACTGTTACGAAATATTTACTATCGGAACTGAATTTTGAAAGACATTTTTAATAAATTCGGAAATTCAAACGGTTAGACCTATCTTATGAATAGAACTTCGAAAATATAATTATTTGAAATTTAGGATCAGCAAACACAACAAAAAGCTCGGAATAAATGATCTTAACTCCATAGTGCAAGAAATCACGAAATGTTTGTAGGATAGCTATATTCTGCTATATAAATATTATATATGTATACTTACATCGAAAACTTTTCCTTCCGAAACCTTAGAAGCTTTTATTCAAATCTTTGACATCTTATTAACATTGATAATTATACTAAAAAGGGTTCTCAGTGGTTTTTTTGTTAGTTATGAATTTCACTGTGAGATTTTCCTTAAAATTGACAATCATGATTCTCGAACGCTCACTGTGATTTATTTTATCGAAGTTAATTTTGTACATGTGCATAAAAAGCAGATTCTTGTAAATTTTGATGTTCATCTATGCAGGCGTGTGTACCTGTAGCTCTTTCTGAATTATCAAATAATAATTTTAGTTCTTTTTTTGTAAAGATGTATATATATCTAAAGGAATTAAATAAGAATTTCTTGACCACATATCTAAAATACAATAAGTTGTTACGACTTTCACTAGGCTTTAAGTTTTAACTACTAATTCGTACATGTGAAAGAACTGCTGTTCTTAGCTTTCCTTTACAAAATGAGAAAAATACCTCACTCTTCTTATCACATATAATATATTCTAGAAATTTAAATATATTTGAATTCTTCATATACGTTGTCACCGGTTGTACGGTATCAACTGTTGCACCAAGACTAAATCAGGTAAAAAGCAAATTCGTAGTAACAGCGCTCTAAAACGTTATTACGGTTAGTTTATTTTTCATTATATAACAGATTACGTTTACCGCGGAAAACTGTAATACACGTCCCAATTTCGGAAAATGCATGCGCTCAGAATACAACAAAACAGGTGTTTGCAACAAAAAAATAACACTCCTGCCGTACGTTTGGGAACTTGTTTTAATATTATATTGTTTAAATATGCAGAAACATAACCAGCGTTTGAGAACATGAACTAAACACGATTTTGTTAATATATAAAAGATATAATTTACTGTAAGTAATTTATTATATGATTCATGAATTACAGAACAATACTTCAACGTTCACAAACACTAATCTATTGTCACAGCGATTTTGAAATGTGATTGACACGCACAATTAATAGATGCTGCTTTCAATAAAAAAAATTTCAGTATTTTCAAGAAGGCTCTGATATACGATATATATAATTCTTGAGAATGCTGTACGCGTGAAAAATAATTTACAATTATACCCTTGCCGCAGAAAGAACAATAAAAATGACATGCGTTCTTTCTCTCCCATATTTAAATTTCAAATGTAAAAATTCTCACAACATTTTATATTATAATAAGGATTTATTACGTTGCTAGGTATTCTATGAAAAAAAATATCATATCCACGTTAGGTGCCAAAGACATATGATCTGTACATCATGAGTGAACTTTGCTTGATATTTACGAAAAAGATGTAACTTTAGAACTGAATTATAATGAATATCTAGCTATGCAGACCCAGCCCCGGTGTCGCAGTGGTCTAAGCGCTCTGTTGTGACCATTTGACCGAAATGTGTCCGGGCTCAGAAGCCGGTGAGGTACGGATGTTGTGTTGGTCTTGCGGGACTGGCACTCTCCCTTCTCTGGTACCGGCAACCGTAAATTAGGTACGTGCTACTTATTATAGCCCATTTAGTTGTTCACGGTGGTCGTTAAACACTTAAAGATATATTATAATTCCATTAATTGTTAGTGAATATTTCGCATGAATTCAAGAAATTGATGTAGAGGAAGAACCCGTAAAAGTGCATGTGCATTATAATAAACTGTATTGCTACTATACAAATTTGGAAGTTGTAAATCCGTTTATTAGTGTAAATATGTCATAGATGTTTAGTCCCATACTATCCGAAAACCTGAATATTTCGTCGTCCTGCAGTGGGAATCGAACCCTAGTCTCCCGGATAGCGCTCGAGCATGCTACCAACTCCGCCACACAGAACGACCAAGCTTCACATCTCCGATTAATTTGAAGACTACCATCACCTGATTCACTTGTCGAACAACCGGCTTTCATATATAGCGAACCTGGAGGATAAGAATACATTCTTTTGACTACCCGGTGTATCCCCGTATTTTGCAGCCCCGGTGGCGCAGTGGTCTAAGGCGTTGGCCTCTGATCATTCGTCGGAACGGGGTCCGGGTTCGAATCCCGGTGAGGCATGGATGTTGTGTTTGTATTACGACACTGGCTCTCTCCCTTCCCTGGAACCAGTGACCCTAAATTAAGAACGGGCGACTGCTTATAGCCCATTGAGTTGCTCACGGTGGTCGTTATACCTCCAATCAAAAAAAAAAAAACGTATTTCATTCATTTTATAGTTAGCAGTCAGGCAATATTTTGAAAATGTAGAATGATAAAATGATGCTTCATATTGAATAAGGGAAATATTACTTCAAAGACAGGCAGGCTTTTTAAATGTTTAAAATTAGTGACATAAATATCTGTTACTGAATTTCCATTTCTTATTCTGTACTGCGTTTTCGAAAACGAACAAGAAATCTGGTAATTCACAGAATACATGAGAAAAAAAATTGCATTTCTCATTTCATTTATCAAAATTTCGAAATTATGGCAATTATTTATACAAAATGAGATTAAATCATTAAAAAAATTCAAACGTCAGTAAATTGCTCTTTAGTCTCATCTTTTTCTTCTGGAAAACGCCTTTTCTTATTTACGGAATTCCTAATAAAACGCTTTTCACAAAGCTTAATTACTTCAAAATTTTGGTAAGTTTGCTTTTGAATTTCACATCCGAATTCTGTTCACGTAAAAAAGTCATGGATTCCACTGATACCTCTAATTGGTGCTTGCACAGACGGCAATTTGGATATGCAAATATCGAAGCAACTGTTCACTTAACTTTCATACAATGATTCTAACACCTGGAAACATAATTTACGAACATGTCAAACAAAACCCACCCATTTCTCTCGAATTTATTTTCTGTTTGATGTCCCAGCATTCCCAAGGAATACAATATTAATTAGATTTTAGTGAAACCTGTAATTTATCATACGTTTTTCTACAATTTCAGATAACCTGTAATTTGGATTATAAAGAACGAGTTTGTGCACATGAAGGAAAGTTGAAATTTTCGAATGAAGTATACATGTTATGTAATACATACTGCAATATCAGAATTTTCGACCGGAAGTGTTGCATACTTTTCAATTATTTAATTAATTAAAGGCTGAAAATGACGGCTGAGACTTGTGTCATTAGCACTATGCTTAACAGTGAATCCATCATACCGAGATGTTAAATGAATGGCATGCTGAAAAATTTGACGGAAATTTTGGGTGTTTAGGTTTTATGTGACATCATAGTAAGTAAGGATAATTACGCAGGGTACAATGATGAAGGGCTGAGGGTCAGTTTCCACAATGCAAATGGATATTCCATTTTATTCAGAAAATAATTTGACACAGCATTATATCCAGTTCACCTAAAACAATTCATTGCTCTAAATCAGAGATAAATGGCATGATTACCTCCATTCATTTCTTTTTCTTTTTTTATCATGAAAGTGTTTCATCTCACCATACCTACAGAATCATCACACCTGGGGACGGCGAGATTTTGCTGCAATTTTGTGAGCTAAGCGAATAAAACGCTTCCGAAGAGTGAGAAACAGGAGCTCAATTAAAAAACACAGCTATTCTCATATCTTTGATCGAGTTTTTCAGCCAGAGTAATTTCGCATTGCACGTCTCGGGCTCCGGTGACTTTGTCTTAAACGGTGGGCTCCTTCCTGAAAGAAGGGTTAGCACTGGAACGAACTAAGTCTTTGAGATCAACAAATAATAGCGTTTCGCTCTGTTACTTCCTCTATCAGTGAAGGGAAAAAATGCAAATTAGAAGTACTAGAATGTTGGTGTCTTATAATCGTTACATGTTTTAAATATGTATTTCGTAGTAGTACCTCACATTTCCTTTATTGTTGTTGTTGGGATTATTCAAATAATCATAAAGAAAGCATATTGTTTTTGAACTTCGTATTTTCTCAAATGAGAAGAATTTGGTCTCTCATAAATCGCCGTGCAAAAGGCTGCTTTTCTAAAAGCATCACAGGCAAACATCTAAAATCCCGTTTTATGAAGTACGAAATAATTATCGAGAAACCAACTAAGTGGAACTAAGAACCAGACGATGCCCTGCCGGGGATTCATAATTTTTATAAACAGTAGAGTAAACAGTATAAATTCGAACCGAATTCGTCGGTAAAATTGAAGTTCCTTAACACGGAATAAATTTCGGGAACTTACCATATTACAGGAATATTGTTTGGAACCGCACAAAATAATCCAGAAAATAATATTTGTGACAGTGTTTACTACTGTCTTTTATGTATACTTGCTATGGTTTTCAAATATATCATTAGAAGTATTGTTTGGCGCAAATTCATTGATTTTCTTTGAAGAATAATTCATTTGAAAAAGAAACTGAAAAACTCGTGCTGAAATGCTAAAACATCTTATAAAAAGGAGGTGATACACTCACACATAATGAATTTGCGCACCTAGAAGAAACTGTGCTCAACCCACGGAACTTTGCAAATATATTAGAGTGTCTGCTGGTATGCAAAGGATCCACGTTTGGTGCGAGTGCGCATGACCGCACACCCCGTGGGGACGCAGCAAACTCGAACCGGCAGCCATATAAATCAGCGTGTAGTCGATGCCCCATGAAAGTGAAAAGCACCGGCCGACGCAAGCAAGACTACAGAGTTAAAGGTATGTCGGGTAGACGCCGGAGACGTCCATTTATGCAACTTACGGACTTTGAGAGAGTCCTGATCATCGGGCGGATCCGGGTGGTCTGCGCGCTATAAAGTCCGCCACGTGGATTGTTCTGACCATACCTCCCGCCTGTGTTACGAACAATGGACACATGACCACACTTGCAAAGGGCGGAGCGGCTCTGGACGGACCAAGAAGACGAGTGGTAAAGAGGACCGACGGATCGTTGTCCAGGTACGAATTCATCTCACAAGGACCCAGTTCACTATACAGGTAGATATAACGGCTCCTGTTTGCCCACGAACCATTTCCCGATGCCTCGCGGATGCGATTCCAGCACCTTTAGGTGTTCTGCCATTAACACCGGAACATCGTCGGCACCGTTTGAAGTGGTGCCAGGTCAGAGCGATGTGGAACGCCACAGACTGGGGACGTGTGGTGTTCAGCGATGAGTGCCGTTTCGTTTTGGTAACAGATGATCATCCTGTCTGTGTATGGAGGTTCCCGGGCCAAGGGCACAATCCCAAACTCACGATCGACTGCCACGCCTCTTCCACTGCAGGCATTATGTTATGGTCTGGGGAGCCATAGCCTACCAAATCAGATCATCTCTAGTAGTGGTACGTGGATCATTGACGTGCCAGAGGTATGTGAATGAGATCCTACGGTCCCATGTGCTCCCATTCCTGGCCGGGTCTGCAGGTGTTCTATACCTGCAGTATAATGTACACTCGCACACGGCTCGGGTTTTCCAGGACTGCCTATGTCATCTCCAGACACTTCCATGGGTTGCCTGCTCGCCGGACATGCCTCAATCGAACATGTGTGAGACCGGTTGATACGCCGCATACCGCCGTGCCACACTATCCAGGATTTGTAACCCACTGTCCAACACGCGTCAGCCAGTTGCCTCCTGATAACATCCGGCGTTTGTTCGCTTCTATGCCAAACAGTATTGCAAAATGTATCGGCGCACGAGGCGGTGCGATCCGCTATTAAAGATGACCTTACTGCGTGCCCCAAATCCCTTTGTAAATGTTCTGCAGCTCTGCTTTTGCCATCATTTGTAACATTCGTCTGCATCATTACGTCCGTAAAATTTCGGTTCAATCTGATGCTTACCTCTTGGTGCGAAAATTCCATTATTCGTGAGTGTACATTTAAAATTGGAATAATTTGATAACTGGTATGGAACTATGTGTTCTTTAACGAAACACTAAAAATCGAAATTTATTCATACTGACTTTTCGAGGGATGATCGAAAGGTATCGCACGGCAGTTTTTTTCTCCTTGGAGGTTGCAAGTAGCAGATTGCAGTTTGGTGGACAACGAATTTGAATAACACGCTACAGACTGGTTTAGCTGTATCAGGTGTCGCCGTGGTGAAAGACTGTGTGAACGACGCACAAAGATACCGTGTTTGTAAGCGTCATCTGCGAATGAAGAGCAACGCGGTGTTGTCCGACTTTTGTACGCTAAACGGAAAACACCGACCGAAATTAATGAGGAAATGGTCGAAGTGTATGTTGGTGATATCCTGGCTAGCAGAAACATCTCCAGATTGTGCAGTTTCTTTGCAGAGTGCAGTGGCAGCTTACTAATTATCCACGTTCCTTTCGAGCTGTAACAGCGTCATCACCTGACACAGTGGGATGTATTGAACGGGCTATCATTACGGACCGGTTGATCCATCTGCACACATTGGCACGGAAGTTCAACATTTTGTACCTTATGCATAAGATATTGTGCATGAAAAATTGCACTTTCGCAAAAGATCAGTGCGCGATGGGTGCCGAAGAACGTGACAGACGACCAAAAGGGACGGAGAATTGACAGGCAACCAGAAGGGACGGAGAACTGACAGATAACCAGAAGGAACGGGGAATTCACAGACGACTGGAAGGGATGAAGAATATGCCGTCGTTGGACACCTTGATGCCTTACGCCAAAGGACATGAATTTCTGGGAGGTTTAACGACGAGTTATGAGTCCTGAGCGTACCACTACACTTCCGAAAAAAGGGAAGGTGAGTATGGTGTGGAAACATTCCGTCTACCCACCACCAGAAAAGAAATTCTGAGTAACCGAATCTGCACAAAATGTTCTCATGACGATCTTCTCAGACATGCATGACATTCGTCTGGTAGAGTTTCATGCACAGGCGACCGTTGGGAATGCCAAAATTTACGCTAACACACTGAGAAAGTTGAGTTGTACCCTTCGTAACAAAAGATTCCCCCGAGAGGTTGCAAATGTCAGACTGTCTCATGAAAACAATCGTGCTGATGTTGAACAAAAGGTTCGTGGGCAAATTGCGCAGTTTGGCTTGTAGACGCTCTAGCACCCATCGTATATTGCGGACCTGACTCCATCTGACTTTCGTCTGTTTGGTCCCTAGAAATTTTTCCTGGGCGGCCAACCCTACGGAGCAGATGACGAAGTCAAATTCGTTGTCCGCCAGTGGTTGTATGCCCAGAAAATGTACTTTTATAAACAAGGTATACTGAAACAGGCACCACGCTGGGATCAATGTCTCGATCGTCTCCGTCCTTATGTTGAAAAATAGCTAAATATGCAATTTCACTCTGTATATATCTTGTCTTGCGTCTCTCTTAAATTGTTTCCTAAAAGAAATAGTGTATCTTAATTTTCGATCTACCCTCGTATTATTAATAATAATTACACTTCAATCTCAGAGGGTAACTCTTCTTTTCCTTTTATTTCAGAGAGCCCCTAATAAATCCAGCGATATTATATTGATATTGAATATTTTTTTGGACGTGAATCTTCAAACCTTGCATTGAAAAGCCATCTAAAATTATCGCAACAACTTTTCACTGTGTAGTCTGATCTCAAAAAATAAATAAATAAATAAATAAATAAATAAATAAGCAGTCGGGAAATTCCTGTAGACATTAAAATTATACATAATTACGCTTTACTTACTCCAATTTTCCTATTCCGATCATAGGTATCAAATAGTAGTAGTGTCAAAGACGTCACATTCCATGCCCATAGAAATAATGTTAAGAAATATCAACTGATATCCAAGCATTAAAATACCTTGCAGCGTTATTAATGGGTTCTATGCATTTTACACTATTATCCGTCATATCGTAAAAGCACTTCGGCTTGCACCCAAATTTAAATCCGGTAATTATGAGTTAAAAATTTTCAGCTTCCTTTGATGTGTACGTTTTGTGATATGAATTACAGTTAAAAAAAATGTAAGGAACTCAATTCTTTCTTTGCAGAACGTTGCACGGATGACCGTCTTCAAATCTTACAGCACAGCACAAACACAAAACAATATTTGGGAGGAAAAGCAGAATGTGACCTTACCATTCCTAATTATGAACTCCATGTGCTGTAAAGGAGGCAACCTGTTTGTATGTGAAAAGGGAATTACATCTACATGCACGAGGGTAGGGACTAAAGATGTCATCACATTGCAATTGAGTGCAGATGCGTTTCTGTGAACGTACTAAGTCATATTTTAATTTGTGGGCGTCCCCTGATAATCCTGGATGTATTTCCTACAGTACAGTTAAAAATATAATTTGCAGCCCGGCCCCTTAGTTGCCCGGGATTTTTTGATCCACAGTTTAAAACAGCTTTCACTTTATTTTCTTGAAAATGTTTTTCAAAAAAATATTATTTTTCTTTTTAGAAAGTCTGTCTTGGCATTTTTTTAAATTAATGTTTCACCTTTTGAAAGGTCGCAATTAGAAAGCGTGTTTTGGGGAATGTAGGGAATACGCAATGTTCTAACAAATATTTTAATACTTAAGTTACCAAAACAGAAGTTCCTGTTGGTAATTAAATATCATTTTTTCTTTCTTGAAACATCAATCAGAAAAAAAAAATGGATTTTGCTACAGTTTTCAATATGGTTGAAAATAATAATAAAAATAAATCCTGGAAATTCATACATTGTTTGGAAACGAAAGTATTTTGTTTTCATGTAAACGATATTTATCGACGATAGAATTTTTTCAATCGAGTTTACAGAAGTTCAGATTTTGCTGCAAATAGATCAGACGCACTAATTAATCCTTTCGGTCCCCTGGTGGTCAAACCATTGTGTACCAAAAATTAGAAAGTACATGCTAATTATTTCCGATAATGTTTTGCATCCTGTGCAGGAATAAATTTTCAAATCGAAGTTTTTTAGAATCAGAGATATCAAAAAAATGCCATTTCCTTTTACGTCCTACTGGAGAATCTATGGATTTGTGAAAACGTAACTGTACATGTAATAGTTATCGCTAGAAATAGCATCGAAATGTAGAAGAATTTTCTCAAACTGTTACTTAGAATCACATATATGGTATAAAATGACTTTAAACGCTATATATCATCTGTCTTTACGCTCTCTATCGTCGAATTGTGCAGCGTGAAAAAGCTGGAATGGAATAATCATCATTAGCACATTTTAAACTTCCGAAATACGATTTTCTTAAATCAAACTAATAGTTGCAGAGATACGATGTTAGGTTTATGTCAAAAGAAATATTCAAATCTCCAGAGGAGGCATTTAAAGTGACTCCCAATGATGCCATCCGTCACGTCTTTGAAGAGTAGCAGCGACATTTGAACCGGTGCAATGCCTTCGGAGATTACTTTGAAAAGAAACACAGCCATATGTACTTCAGGTTCATACATACATGTGCAAAGGTTACACTATACTTAAAGGACCATAAATATCATTTATGATACCTCAATGTTTTGCATAATATGAAGTGAACAGGATATCTGGAAACCTTCAATTTTCTGTCTTGCTTAGAAGTTTCATTGGAGTCTCTTGATATATATCAGATTGTGAGCGGCTAAGCACGTGGGAAGGAAGAAGCTCAGTGAATGAAAATAATTTAATAAGTGAAAATATAAAATATATCATGCACATGAAAGAATCATTTCCACTTAAGACTTTCGGCTACAATTACAATGGTTCAAAAGTGTGAAATCAGTACTCGCTGTATTTACTCTGAAAATTTTTTTTACCGGAACATTGGGTGTGCTTTGTGCAGAAACATTCGGAATAAAATCAGAGTCCCTAAATGCGAAAAAAAATTTCTTGTTCTTATTTTTACTGATCTATTGTATTATTAAACATATAATATGGTAGTTTTATTTTGGTAAAAAAAAATGTGAAAACTGATATTTCAAAGAACATCATTTATGAAATTTTCTCTTATGGATTTCATTTATTTACAATTACATATTATTACAGCATGCCTCCGACAAAAACTCCTTCAAAATAATTTCAAACACATCATATTCTAAAGAGAAATTCATTTTTCAAATCCAATTGTTCTCAGCCATGGAGACTTTTCTAACGAGTTTGGATCAAGTAAATTCAATGCCGCCCCGATGGCGCAGTGGTCTAAGGCGCTGGCCTCTGATCATTTGTCCGTAAGGGGTCCGGGTTCGAATCCCGGTCAGGCATGGATGTTGTGTTTGTCTTACGGCACTGGCTCTCTCCCTTCCCTGGAGCCAGTGACCCTAAATTAGGGACGGGCGACTGCTTATAGCCCGTTGAGTTGCTCACGGTGGTCGTTAAACCTCCAATCAAAAAAAAAAAAAAAAGTAAATTCATTTGTGCTTCCTAAAGTAAATATTTTAAGTGAGCGGACAAATAGTACGATCTTACGCAGTGCCAAGAAATTATTGTAATGTGTAAGATATCATTAACAATAACACACTTTCATCAAGAGGAACACTAATAACGTGATGTTCAAGCACGAATGTTTGTACGATGTTTAGATACTATAAATCTGTTATAGAATATGCATGTTAAAATTAGGGGTAGTAGAGAAATTTTATATGCATAATCTTCCATCAATGTGTGGCCGTACTGAATCAGTTTTGCACGAAGAAAATTTTCATTAAAGCGGGTAAGAGGCGCCCCAATGAGATTTTAACCAATGCATATTTCATTAACAATAATTAAATTTGTTCTAAAGCCGTGAGGTTCACTTAGATTTGAATTCATTTAGAAGTTTCGTACGACATGTTAGGAGAAAATGTTGTTTTATATGAGGAATTCATGTTAACGACCCCATTGCTCTTCAAATGTTTTTAACGAAAACCGTCACATTGAAAGAAAATCTTACAACTTCATATGATTCTCCAAAAACGGATTTAAACATTTCGCTGTATTCGTTAAAAAAATAGCACACTGTTTGTTATTAGTGAAAGACATTAAGTTTACATTTGATTTCGAAAACTCCTTATCTTGAAGTGCGTCAACATGCATTAGAAAGATGCCTTTTACAAGGCTTTTAAAAGAACATTGAATAAATTTTGGTACCTAAATCAGGCACTTACAAATTCGCCAAAATATTTACGCCAACTGTTACAACACATAAATCACATCTGCGAACTCCAGAAATCATCCGGATTCATTCTCTCATATATAAGTGTGGACGCATTCAGGAATCTTCAAACATTTTTCATTCCTTTCCTTTTTTTGTACAAAATGTGTTTTGTGCTTCAATTATGTAACATTTTGCAGGCACAAATAGGTGCAAAATGCAAAGTATTAATTCCTGCACTGAATACATAAGTACACTAATAATATTTCAATAAATAACTACATATTAGGATTTTGTTGCTAATTAAATAATAATACCCATGAAGTGCATAATACCCCCGTCGCGGTTAAAGCAGCTTTGTTTGCAGTTTCATCCAAAGGTTATTCATGTGAAAAGAGTTATATCCTCAGTGGTGTTCTTGGCTGGCTACACTTTCAAAATTGACCCGCTATCTGCGATTTATAGTGACTACAAATCGGATGCTAAATGGTTGCATGCCACTTCTTTTTCGGCACCCGCTTTCTAACTCAGAACCTGTTACCTCCGGTGTGTGTTTTGAACATCTGTTTTGCAGCGGGAGCTTGTGTGTTCCTTTTAGTTTCGAACGTCTTTCCCACAGTTCACATTATCGAATAGATGGCAGCAAGCTACTCATGACAGATTCGTGTGCCGCCTATAGTAATATGTATTAAGCTTAGGATTTCAAATCTAATGGTCGATCACTCTCTTAATTATGTAGATCCATTTACACAGAGCTCACACTCAAGGTATCGAAATCTATTGGCTTCATCTCAGACGCCATGTAATAGAGAGAGATCAAAATATCAATTTGGTAGACTTATTCTGGCATATTTGTTTCTACTGATCTGTCATCTAGACTCAAAAAAATGCCGCCCCGGTGGCGCAGTGGTCTAAGCGATGGCCTCTGATCATTCGTCCGTAAAGGGTCCGGGTTCGAATCCCGGTGAGGCATGGATGTTGTGTTTGTCTTACGGCACTGGCTCTGTCCCTTCCCTGGAACCAGTGACCCTAAATTAGGGACGGGCGACTGCTTATAGCCCATTGAGTTGCTAACGGTGGTCGTTAAACCTCCAATCAAAAAAAAAAAAGACTCAAAACACTGTCCAGAGGTGTTTATTCCCATCATCAGACAGTTGTTTTCTGGCACGTAGTCAACTGATTTTAAAATCACGTAATCAACAGCTTTATTCTGCCTGTAAGGTACCTTCCCACACAACAGGACAAAACATTTCAGTCATAATAAACGTTTTGGAGTTGGGACACAAATAAAATTCACAGAGGTCTTTTTCAGGGATGGATATCATAGTGTTGATCAGCATAATTTCACAACTGACGGGCTGTATCTTTCACAGTGGCTGATAAATGGCTGCAAGTCGGAGCTGACTCCTGAAATGCAGCGAAAAGCCCAGTGTTGGAAGAATAACTTCCCCTTCCATCCTTCCACTGCTTCGTGCCGTGAGATCAAGACACAGCTGAGGCTTTAACAAGAGAACATTGCTCTAAAACATAAGTAAAATCGGTATTTTAAAAAGTAAAAATATATAAAGTATTTCAATCAAACATAAACCTAAACACTACTGAACGAAAGTTCTAAACATCAATTACATTCTTATTTCTTATATTCAGTTATTTTAATTTTATTTATTTATTCATTAAACTTTATAATGAAGACCAAGCAAAGAAAGGACGAACGGTATTCCCTAATGCTGTTCTTTCTACGAAAGTGTGAAATTAGAAGCTCCTAAACCCAAGCAAATTTTGAAAGTCAGTTAACTGAATATTAAAGTTCATCCAAGCAAACGAAGGTTTATTGACTTCTCCGAAGTCAGTAATAATTCTACCAGCACGCAGGAGTTACTTTTTTTTTTTCGTTTCGTTGAGAAATTGTTTACACTTCTTACGGTCACACGGTATCTGACCATGTGAAGTCTCACCAAGTAGAATGCCTGTATATCAAACAATGTGTAAGGTTTTTTTCATTTTTCGCTAAAACAAAACTTGAGGTTGCTTTAGATAGTTTATCGTCTTTATGAGTTTGTCTTCCTGCACAGTTTTTTCTTTTTTGGTTAAGTTTAATCCTCAACAGAGCTTGCAAAACCGTATTGTTACAAAGGATAACAAAAGAATATTCGCTACCGTTGCTAAAGTTGAAACAAATGATATAATAATTTATACCTAATTAATTTTTAAATTCCTTTCAGTTTTATTTTTTGAATCTCATGTTCGCTGCTATCGCCACATGCGAGTAGTTTGGTTTAAATGTTACCACATGGTACTCTGCTACAAACTTCCAAGAAATCCTCAACAAGGTTGCTGCCCATTTCTGTAGCATCAGAACATTTTACTTTTGCTTACGTTAAACGGGAAATAATTTGCAAACATCGAATTTTTAAAGGATGATCTTTCCTTTGCAAAGGCTTCTGCGTTGCTGTAGTGTTTTTGTGCGCCACATATGCATACAGCCATCTCCCTCAATGTCGAAGAGCAAAGGAAATAGTTCCTCATAACCTGCTTGCGAATAATTTAACAAACCAAAATATTAAATCAGTGATAATACGAATTTCTTTTTATGAAGAAAACTTCAGAAGATGCTCTGGTATATAATAACGGAATAATTAACAAACTGCACGTTTCAATAAATTTTACATATGTGTCCATTCTTTTTGATTGTGTGCTAATTTTCATTTTACTCACTTCCCTTCATCTCTCGGCAGGGGCAAATTTTTGAGTGAACGACCGGCGCACAACACTAATTTTGCAAAGAATAGAACACCTACGCACGTCAATAAGTATCGGTTGTTAAGTAAAAACTTTTAGAAGTCATTTTACCCACTCTCCTCAAAGCGATATAATTTCTGCTTTTTGCATACGCAGAAAATCCGTTCTATTATTATTGGATAATTTTCCTTTTTAAAACAATTTCCCAAATTGCTAGTTTCAAAAATTCTAGTCATTGCAGTGTGCCACGGAAAGAGCACAATGTGTTTGTAGTCAAAGGTGAACCAACTCTTTGTAGAGTTTTCCAGAAATGCAGTACCGTATAAACAGCACTGGTGTCCGGAGACTTTCAGGGTCATGCATCTTCATATATCTTGTTGTCCATAAACAAAACGTATTTAGTGTCAGCTGCGGTAATCTGCCATTCGTGGCGGGCGGTGAAAGCGTGAAAGCGTTGCCGTCGGAAGAAGTTCAGCAGGACACCGACATGAACATATCTTTATTTTTATTTTTTATTATATTTTTGTGAAATGGTAAAGTACAGGGTGGTCGAAAAGTCTCCTACGGGATTAGATTGAAAACTTTACAAAAACGAACAGATCTGCAACAATGCGGTTTGCGGCATTTGAGATAGTAAATATTCGAGTTTAATAATCCTTCCTTAGTATGTCTCTACATGTGCGTCTTTGGTTACACGCATCCAGTCGGTATTCAATTTCTTCCCATGTGAACTCTAGCACGTCAGAATCGATTCTAGCAAACGCTGCTGTAAGGCGATTTTTGAGCTCCTGAACGCTGTTTAATATTTCCTGGTAATCCATGTCCTTGTTATAGCTCCAGAGGAAGAAGTCTAAAGAAGTGAAATCCGGGGACCGGGGTGGCCAAAGAATTGGATAATTTCTGCCAATCCATCTATCGAGATACACATGGTTCAGGTATTCACGAACGTGAATTCCCCAGTTTGGGAGAGCACTATCTTGCTGTAGTATGGCATTCTGTTGCAAAACCTGTAGTTGAGGAGTAGAAATATTTTGAAACATGTCCAGGTGATTATTTGTTTGCACTGTGGGCTCAGAGAAGTAGAATGGCCAAATTACACTATTATGCATGAGCCCACACCAATCATTTACCTTTGGACTACGGGCTACGTGCTCCCTAACAGAATGTGGGATTTCACTACTCCTTATACGAATGTTCTGAGTGTTGACTTTTACGTGCACGTAAAAGGTTGCTCCATCAGAGAACATTATACGGCGTAGGAAACTTTCTTCAACTTCCAGCCACTCCAACATATCCCTAGCAATTGCTAAGTGCTGAGGTCCATCAATCGGTAGGAGTTGCAATTCTTGTGCCGTTAGATTCAGGCGTTTGTGAAGCACTCCGATCAATGTGGATCGTGGAACATTCAGTTATAAAGAGGCGCTTCTCGTGGACTTGCGCGGACTGCAATCGAAAACCTCCTCTATGTTCTGCGCAGTTTCTTCGCTGTAGGGTGTCTGCCACTTTTTTGCCGGTCCAGGACGCTACCGATATCCACGAATTACTTCTGCCACGCACTGATACTGAAATCACTCGGTGGATCTTTAATATATATTTATATCCGACAGTAATTTCTTTGTATCATAGTCACAGACTTCGTCACAAAAAAAAAAAAAAAAAAAAAAAAAACGCAAGCGCGTTGCATTCTCCTGCAGCGACGACGTTTTCAATTGTTTTCCAGTAGGCGTCGGTATTTGCCAGCACGTAGCACCATCTGTTGGAAAGAGATGGCGTTAAAAACTGCAATATTTACTCTTTCAAATGCCGGAAACCGCATTGCTGTAGATCTGTTTGTTTTTGTACAGTTGTCAATCGAAACCCCTACGAGCCTTTTTGATCACCCTATACATACACGAATTAGCGAGGAACTGGGCTATACAAAATTCAAAAAATAAAATCAGTAAAGAAACCTAAAAAGTTTTAAATAAAATGCTTCCTCCAATCCTCATAAAACAAGAACATTTAACTTAGGTGGCCAAGCTTGCGCTAGCATACAGCTCTTTGCATAAGTGGCAGGAAATTTAGTGTTAGTCACACGATGTTTCAAATATATTGGTAAATCCTTAAAATACAGAAATGTCTGCGTAACCAATTTTGAACTAGGGAAAATTAAGGCCAAAAGAGAGAGAAAGAAGGGAATTTTATTCCAGCAGCGGGAAATCCCCACAGCGGGAAAGGCACAGGGATCAGCTTTAAGAGGACTGGGTACGAGTCCTTTGAATAATCCTTTGTTGTCTGCGAGATCTATTAGGCAGGCTGAGTTGTTCATTTGAAAAATGAAACTCCTTTGGGAATAATTTATTTCCTCAATCCTGCACACAAACACAATGGGAAAATCTGGTGGAATTCCCCAGGAACGATAAAGATGGCACTGATGCCAGTCAAAGTAAATTAATATGTAGTCAGTAGTGCCAAAGTTTATTGTGAAGTAGATTTAGGGAAAAGCTTTTGTTTGAAATTCACAAAGTTGAAAGTAATTTACATTGGATTTCTTCTTAAGGGCGATATTTGATGGGCTTTCCAAATAATTTATTGTATATTCTGGGATCGCGTTTAAAGTGTTTCTAGGGACAGAAAGTTTCTTTGGTACTTACCCAAATAGAAAGTGAACATTTCCAAGTTTTTTCTCAAGTTAATATTGTCAAACAATACGCTGTGATTCACCAGAAGAATGGTGCGGCGGAAAAAAAAGTCCAGTTTTGTCTGAAGATTTCAATTACAAAGGTGACATAATAAGAGTTACTCCTATTATGTAATACATTCATATTAAACAATGTGGAAAATTATGACAATAATATCACCGACATTACCATAATACAAGTCCAACACCTTTACAATATTAAAGGATGGGTTTGTCTCTATCGCAACACTGTCATACGAAAAATTTGGAAACTATTTCTTCCTAAAAGACAACTCTTCCTTATTAGGTCACGGTATTTCTGCTGAGCTCAGTGGAGAACATCTATTCAACTTAAAAAGTGGATTCAAAACCCTTACCTTCCTGATAACAGACGGAGCTACATCTACCTACAATGGAAGTGAAAACCTGAGAACGGACTAATAAGCATAGGATAAACATATTCTACTAAATTATATTCCCCAAAAAATGATAGGCTACCAATTTATATTATACAAGACAAATGGCTTAATAACAAGGCCAGTCTAACTGTGGCGCGCAGTTCATGCAGTTTATGTGCTACAGAAAATCATTACTACATAGGATGACACATCCCTTAATTTTTTGTGACAAACGACGAGGCCTAACTCGCGCTGGGAGCCATTTTGCATTTCTATATTACTTGGCATGTGCTAATTTCAAAACTGATCACTAGAAATATTATGACCACGCGATCATACATTGAGCCTTCATCCGTAAGACAAGCACTTTGTTCAACAGATTTAGAGACAAAGCAAACAAAAACAGGGTTTCAAAGGAAGCTTAAGATATTATATTTCATTTTTCTAATTTATGGCCGGCCACTTCTGATGTTTGACACACACACACACACACACACACACACACACACACACACACACACACACACACACACACACACACACACGGCACGGTTTCGGAAAATACACGCACGAAGTTGCTGACGAGGCGGACAACTGCAAAGCCCCACAGCAAAACACGGGTCAGGCCGCCGGACAGGGGAAAGAGCCGCTGAAGGATGTAGAGCTTAATTTTCTCTTTCTCTCTCTCCCTTTTTTGCCAGAAGGATGGCTGGGTATTAACATATCCCGTTCTCAGTGGTTTCGAAGAAATTCACTCCGCATCTCCTAGATTCGGGTCATCAACGGAATAGACAGTCCTTCTCGGCAGATCTCAGATGCACTCTGTTGTTGGCTTCTCTTCTCCCGTGACCTCTTGAACACCCACGATCTTTCGAGGGTGGCAGAGATCTCCGATAGTCTCAAACATACCGTCTCCACGGCTCCCGTAAACAAAACACTTCAATTTCCTCATTGCAATGGGCAGCGTGACTTCAAGAGGCACATTTAAGGAGTTTCAGCTCTAAGCGACCCCAACAAATCCAAAGCGAATCTTCTGAAGCTAAGCACGAATATCTTAAAATATACGACTTCGTAACAATACCCCCGCCTTTTGAGACTGTTCGAAGGCGCTCAGGTACCTCAGACTGTCACTCCAATTCACTGCGCCTATTGCTCGCGGCTTTCCTCCAAGTAAGGGCGGAGAAAATCTATTCAGGGAACGGAGAGAAACACAAAATCCATACCTCACCGAAACTCGAACACAGACCCATCTTAGGAATAATGATCAGAAGTCATATCTTAGACCACTGTGCCACCGCTGCTACAATATATTTGCAACTCCTCCAACAGCAATACGAGTTTCCAATCTGGCATGCATTCGGTCTACAAATGCTAGATATCACTCTGGGAGATAGCATTCCATGCGCTTTCAACTTGGGCACGTAATTCTGAGTTGGTCGCTGCCTGCCGGTCCGCGGAAGACACTTTGTCTGATCCAGTCCCGACATGCTCGGTTGGAGACAAGTCCAGAGAGCGTGCTGGCCATGGGATTTTGTGCACAGCCTGAAAATCATGTTCCAGATGCATCTGGAGGAGTTGGGTGGGCGTTATCTTGCTGGAATATCGCATTTCGCATGACATTCAAATATGGCAGGACGACCTGCAACACGATGTCGCTGACGTAGGTACTGCTATTTAGTATACTCCGTATAAACAACAGACTCCTACGAGAGTCATAGCTAATCACTCCTCACACCGTGCTGAAACCTCCCACTTTCGTGGCAGAAACCTCTAACCTTGTCACCTTCGGACGCGTACACAACTATCAAACGCCCCTAAGCATAATCGACTTTTATTACTGAAGACCACAGCCCGCCATTCTTCCCTCTAATGAAGTCTTTCTTGACTGATACCACCGCAAACCTACTCGACGGTGCACAAGATTCAGTGGTAACCTTTCCAGCAGCATGGTACCCGCAGTCTTGCCTTCAACAAACGATTCCGTATCGTTCTGGTAGACACCCTTGTATGACAGAGGATCGATTTTGTGAAGCCGTAGCCGTCACCCTCTGCCAAAGCCGCCCTCCTAATATACCGATCTTCTCGTGCGTCTGTAACTCTGTGTTGCCCGGAACAACGTCTGCGAATGTGCAAATGCTCCTCTGACAACGGACGTCATCATCTTACCACGGCCGATACCTCTCGTCTCACTCGGTTCGCAATTGGACAGGAGGACCAAACTCTTTTCCACAGACACACCATACCGCCTTTCTCGAACACAGATAACTGAACAAATATTGCGCGCCTGCGTCGTCCAGGAATGGTAGCTTCTTCAACAATCACTCAACAACACGACACCAGACGAATGACTTCGTTCTGCAGGTCCTACTAGTAATTAAATAACGTGCTGCTTACATTTGTATCTTGTCGTCCGCAGTGACGTCATTATTTTATCCAATGACATTTAAACTTGGATCACAGGTTCTGCCGCCCTTAACAATTAACATAGCTTCAATCTAAAATATTTTAAATTTAGTTTGAGAAAAGTTCCTACAGTTCTAAACTGGAATTCGTGTGACATGCACGACTTATTTTATGTACTGAATGGAATATCACAATTAAAAAACTTGGTAACTGTGAGTTAAAAACATGTTTTAATGTTTTAAAACCAATGAAGTTTGACAACATGCAGAGATAAAGGATATTTGTTTGAAAATGAAGTTAAGATGTGGGACAAGCAACTTAATTCTGTAAACGTGAGAAGCTTTGAGTTTGGGTAAGAAAACAGCATTAAAGCAAAAAGAAATACACTTGAGATAAGTCCAAAGCAAAAATGACTTCTCTCCTGAAAGGAAACTCGAACCCAAGAAGACTGCTGTTTTGAAATGTAAGAACACGTTCAGCTTTTGAATGGGAGATCCTGTGGACCTGTTTTCGTTACCATTGGCATAGGATACGTTCGTCGCGTGGGCGTATTTTTGTTACACGATGGGTTGATCTGGAATAGTCGATGTAATATATGGAATCATGTTTTTGTATTTGGTAGAGGACTGAACCTCTTCATCATGTATACCAAAAATTAAAGATCAATGAAGTTTTAAAAAGTGATTTAGATAAAATAATATTATTTCAGAACATTTTACTGAAAGTAAAATATATCAAAATACTGGACACTTGCATTAAGTTACAGCTGAGGGCCAACAACACAATTTTCCGCCTCCTTTTACCACATTATGTAATAATACTACAGATATGTTGAATATACGTAAGTTTAGTTAACCTTACTTCTTTTCAGATTTTTTGTGTTATTGCTCATCCAACATATTTTTTAAACAATTCAAAAAAGTAATATTCCAGCACCCAGTTATATAATAATTTTGTCATAAATTTGGATCAGAATAACATTATCTTAGCAGTGAGATGTGGAGTTTAAACATTTTACTGCTGTAATTTTCTTTTATCTCGTATTTACAGTACGGTATGTAAATAGTTGTATTAGAAAAGATGAACTGGATGCTATTTTGGAATTAATTTGTAATAAGGATAAATTTAGAATGTGGACTTTTATAAATCCACAAACAGGATTTTTTATACACAAAATACAGGATATAAATGAAACTCGAACTGAAATGGAACTGTGAATTAAACTATGAAGTAGTTTCAATACAGCATGCATATTTCTAAGATTTGCACTCATTGTAACAAACATGTATTTAGGTACTTTTAACAAATCTAAATGTTTTATAATAAACAAATGCAAAGTAAAGAGGTCAAACAATATTCAGCTCTGTATTGGTTTCTAAAATATGTAAAGTCCAATTAAAACTCAGTTTTAGTAATCCATAAGTAGTACAGTAAATAAAATATTCGGTTAACGTAAAGAACATTCAAGGAAGAAAATTTTCAAAAAACTGTGAGGTACGTATTTTCAGAAATCAAAAATGATGTAAATTAAACAAAGTATTACGTTGTCAGGGTCATTTTAAATTATTTTCGATAGCTCCCATTGTTTGAAATGTAAGTGTGCCTGTCTTGTTGAATGTGTGTCATCGATGAGCCTAATACAATTTGTTCGTATCCTTCAGTGCTCACAACCATTACTCAAGCTTGCTGGTCGTACTGAATGTGGGTCGTGCCTGATCCTAATTTATTTTGTGAACATCCTTCGGCTCAGACCACTAGTAGCCGTGGTAGATGGTCTGACTGCAATCATAGCTTCGCGTCTCGGGAAACTGCACCTCCGCGTGTCGTAGAGATAGAATATTTTTACCTTACGCCATTTCAAAATGTCTGTATTACAGTATTGTTTTTGTTTATTTATGCAATTTTTTTATTTCTAAAAATATGTTAAGACCTATTTTTTCCAAATTTTTCGTTCTTGAATTTTTCATCATGTTCCTCACGTTAACCAAATATTCTTGTTCCAAGCGATCTAGAAATGCACAAACTAGCGCTTGTTCCGGACATTTGTCTGAACTCCATACTATTCAGATTCGTATTCCATACAGTTTGAGCTCTCTTATCTTGTTACACTTCGAAAGGTGGGGTGCAGAATTTCTAATTAATAATACAAAAATTGATAGAACTGTGAAAGCGCAACATATGCAAGGGCTAGATATGCTAATAAGATCATTCCAAACATAAGGAGTATATGTGTTGCACAAAACACAAGTGGTGGAAAAACAAACAGCTGAATTATTATATATACTTACGCCACCCATCCATTATAAATTTCTTTCTATCACTCCCAGTGTTAATTTTTAATATTCTACGCTACAATATTACTTCCATAATAAGTTTCGAAAAATATAAAAAAATCATATTTACAATACGTGTATTTGTAGAAGCAAACACATATTATCTTTAAAACATTTTTTGACCTCCAAGCTAAAGGTTATTTCTGTAACATAATAAAGCAGAAAATTGAAAATGCATCGGAATGTCGTTGATATTGTTTTCAGAAATTTCTTCAAAACTTAAAATATATAAACTAATA
Source organism: Macrothele yani (assembly GCA_039090855.1). Taxonomy (NCBI): domain Eukaryota; kingdom Metazoa; phylum Arthropoda; class Arachnida; order Araneae; family Macrothelidae; genus Macrothele; species Macrothele yani. Next base: position 182,454,788 of record CM077034.1, on the reverse strand, counting down.
AATTGTAGTACTTCAAAATTTTACAAGGCATACTTTAGCTTCAAAGTAGAATGGTGTGTCAGGCAATATATTCCATTCTTTCATACAGCTGTCCGTTTAATGTTGAGCATATAACTCATGCTTGAAGATGTGTAGAGTTTAAAAAATAAACAAATTGCATTACATCACGCTTTTCACCGATGTTGTAAAACCTTCATTTAATGCTTTTCGCAACTATGACGGCAGAAGGCGTTTTCCAAATATCATTCTACAACAGTATCACTAGTAACATAAGAATTTTAAAGTATTACTAAATATTTATTTTTATAATTTACTGAAAGATATCAGTTATTTTAAAACCGAAGTTTGAATTTTTCTTAGAAAATCTATTTCAGAGAAATAATTTATGTTCTAGTGATATATAGAAATAAAAAATTGGAAGAAAAAGATAAATTCAATAAAAAGTTCAAAAATTAACATCACCAGGATGAACACATTTGAAAATATGAAGAGCATCCGCAGAGATCGAAAAAATATGTGAATACATCTGATGCATCCCACGAAAAATTTAACGTAAAATAGAGCAAGCATACCTAAATAGAAATGTTCATGACGTCATTGTATTATCTGAGTTCTGTGAAGCTGCTAGGATGTTTTATAAAATGTGCTTCCAGCTTTACCTTAATAATTTATATATGTTTTGCTTTTAGACCCAAAAGTAAGAACAGTTGCATAAGTGCAATCTAATTTGAATTCTGGCCTATCTGCATTGATTAAAAATATTTTTTTCAAGGTAATGATTCGATTTTTTAGATATTTTTTCTTTATTCACAGACGATGTTCTGCGCATTTAAAAAAATATTTGGAGACAAATTAAAATAATATAAACAATCCCTCAAAATTCGCAAGGCCAGATATTTTTTCCTATATTGTTGGTCCCATGGAGTAAAACAATCTTTTCAAGCAACGGAGGTAAACCTGTAATTTAATTTTCATATTTCTTACTTTAATTTAAACGCGTAAAGCACCCTTAGACGACGAAAATGTCCTTAATTGATAAGTAAGAAGTTGCCTGATATATGTTTTATGAAAATTATATTTCAGAAAATCTTTCAAAAGCTTTGAAATTTAAAAAAATGACTGCTACATAGTTTTAGAAATAAAATTTATGATTGACCATATATCAATACAAATGCGTACGGAGCTAATATAAGGGAGTGCAGCACGTTTCACATACGAAATGGAGTGTGTGTTTAAGCATCGTATGTATTTTTGAAAAAAATATGAATTCATTAAACCTCTTTTAAGGTATATGTTTTCATAGCACCAATAATCTTTTAAGGTCTAACATGTTATCACATATAATTTCACAAAAACAGACATCAGATATAGGAAGCAGATAATACATGTATGCTGATAGGTAAAAGGGAGATAGGTTGGTTGCTTAAGGATTGCATACTAGATTATGGTACTCATATCCAAGAAGGTACCCTAAGTCAAATTTCTGTATTGTATCCTGTGACTGTCTTAAAATAATAATACATGTATGTTGATCGGAAAATAGTAGATAGGTTGGTTGCCTAGGAATTGCATACTAGATTATGGTAGTCATATCCAAGAAAAGGTCCTCAAGTAGAATTTCTGTATTACACCTTGTGACTGCTTTAATTATAACTCACAAAATTAAAGTTTCCCTCTTCGTTGTGTGCGTAAAGAGCGATCCAGCTAAAGACAACTTTTCTGGGTTACCTACCACTGAGTAATAGTCCTCTGAAAGCATCACGAAACAATACATATAATTGTCATCAGAAGGATAAAAACAATTTGGATAAAACAAGTACGTGTTATTGCCGTGGATTTTCATTTAACCAACTTTAGAAAACTTAAAGAATTTCCACGCATTGGAACGGGTACAAATCAATATCTCCGGATTTACGTTCGGTGACCTATTGTTCCAGGACCTAGAAAAACGAGGTTCCAGGAAACTGAAAATGTTCATGAGCAGCATAGAAAACATAAATTGACAAGAATTTAATACTCTCGAAGTAATCTCTGATTTTTTAGAGTAGTCTACGATTCTCATTAGTGCACGAATGAAGAAATACATCGAAGAGTAAAACATTAAAACCGCTTGCCTATTATAATATTGGATCTCCACATGCAGCCGACATAGCTCTTACCCGGCGAGGCACAGACGCAACAAGATTTTTAAAAGTGTTTTGGTGTATCTGCTACTGACTGATTGCGAGAGAATCCTAATTCTTGTAAAGTTTCGTAGTTGTGCCGCGGGAGATCGAATTTGCTCCTGAAACACAAACTACAAAATTTTCTATTGGATGAATGTCTGTAGAATTTACAGGGCAGGAGAAGTGTTCCTCATGTTCCGCGATCCATTCTCGAACAATTCGGGCAGTGCGGATAGGCGTATAGTGCGTGCCCCATGAAAGCGAAAAGCATTGGTAGACGCAAGCAAGTGTACTTAGTGACAAGAATGCCGGATAGACGCCAGAGACGTCGATTTACACAACTTACGGGATTTGAGAGAGGCCTGGTAGACGTGCTGAAAACCGCAGGGTGGATGGCGCGCCGTATAGGCCTCCACGTATATCGTTCTGAGAACACTCTCCGACTGTGCTTGGACAGATGACACGTGATGGCACTGTCACACGGCGGAGAGGCTCCGGACGGGCAACGAGGACCACCGATAGAGAGAATCGACGGATCGTGCGCCAGGCACAAACGGATCCTCCCGGGATCCGGCCCACTGTAGAGCCAGATGTAACGGCTCCTGCGTTCCCACGAACGAATTCTTGACGTGTAGCTGAAGTGAATATGCGATTCCAGCACCCCTTACGTGTACTGCTCTTAACATAGGAACATCGCCGGCTCCGTTTGCAGTGGTGCCAGACCAGAGTGACGTGGAATACCACAGAATGGCGACGTGTGGTATTTAGCGATGCGTCCCGATTCGTTTTTGGGAGAGATGATCATCGTGTCAGGGTGCGCAGGTCTACGGGTTAACGGTACAATCCTAACCTCGCTATCAAGCCTCACACCTACCTCAATGCAGGTACTATAGTCTGGGGAACAATAACCTCCGGAAGCCGAACAGCTGTAGTAGGTTACGTGGGTAACTGACGGCCCAGCGATATGCGCATGAGATCATACTGCCCTATGTGCTGCCATTCCTTCACCGGTATTCCAGGTGCGGTATACCAGCAGGATAATGACTGCACGCACACGGCTCGGGTTGCCTAGGACTGTCTAAGTCATGTCAAGACAATTCCATGTTCTTCCTGCTCCCCGGGCATGTCCTCTATCAAGCATGTGTGAGACTAGATCACACCGGCTACCTCCGTGCCGCACTATCCGGGATTTGGAGGAACAATGTACAAAACGTGTGGACCAGTCTGCCGCAAGAAAATATCAGGCATCTTTTCGCCTACATGGCTGGCCGTATTGCAGCATGTATCACCCCACGAGGCGGTGCGACACGCTATTGAAAATGACTAGACTGCTTGCCACAGATCTCTCTGTAGTTGCCCTGCAGCTCTGTTTTTATTATCATGTGTTTCATTACATCCATAAAATTTCAGTTCAGTCCGATGCTTCCTACTTGGTGCGCATAATCCATTGTCGGTGAGTGTATGTAGCGTGTATTATATTGGCCAAAAATAAATTTCGTTGTGGCTGATATCATCTCTGAAACAATCGATTCCACTCCAATTAACAATACCCTTTGAAGAGCGTTTATCAAAATATGCTATCACAAAGCGAAATCACAAGGAAAATGAGCTTTATTTTTATTACGTCAATTACAATTTTTAGGAAAATATCTGAAAGGAAAGTCTTTCTGAGATTGTTAAAACGTATGCCATAGTTATCCATCTTAAAGCACAGGTGTTCTATATGAAAGACAGCTTTTTAATTACAGAAGTTTCTCCTGTTGAACACAAATAATTATAAAGGAAAACGGATTTTATCGTAACGTATTCTCCAGTTAACAATGGCTCTTTTCCAAGCTTATTTAAACAAAACCAAAATGAACAAGGCGCAACAAGCGCAAATTTCAAGTCTTTTCGTGCTTTTGAAATGCAAAATAACTTTATTGAAGAAATGAAGTAACATTCCTAGAAAGAAATTGTGAAGATCTACGGAAAACAACACAGGTGTTGATATGTATTAACCATCAAACAGAAGTCATCGCTCTTTCCATGTTTATAAGTGAGTCACGGAAAAATTCTCATTGGCCGCCACCGGGAATCGAACCCATGTTCTTCCAGTTACGGTGGCGGACAATGAGAATTTTTCTGTGACTCACTTATAAACGTGGAAATATCGATTACTTCTGTTTGATGTTCCTGGTCCACGTCAGGTGTCTGTATTTATAATTCATTCGCCTTCTAATTATTATTTCAGTTGCTGTTTACCATCTTTGGTTATCCCCAGCGTTGTGCGGGACTCCGGGAGGCAACCTGCGAAATAGCTTGGTAGTTAGTGTATTGACTCGGGGAGTTCGATGCCGCTGTGTTAAAGTGGAAGCCTATCCAGCGCGTAACCCTGAGACCCTGAGTTTGATTCCCGGTGGCGGCCAATGAAATTTTTTTCCGTGGCTTACTTATAAACATGGAAAGAGCGATGACTTCTGTTTGATGTTCCTGGTCCACGTCGGGTGTCTGTATTTATTATTCATTTGCCTTGTAATTATTTGTTCACTTGCTGCTCACCATCTTTGGTGAATCCCCAGCTTTATGCGGCGCTTCGGGAGGCAACCTGCCAAGTAGCTTGGTTGTTAGAGTATGTGAGACTGGGAGAATTCGAGGCCGCTGTGGTGCAGTAGAAGCATATTCGGTGCGTAACTGGAAGATCCTGTTTCCGTGACTTACTTATAAACGTGGGAAGAGCTATGACTTCTGTTTGATGTTTCTGGTCCACGTCGGTGTCTGTATTTGTATGAACCATGTTCAATGATTGATAGTTAGAATAACCAACATTAAACGTAACAGTTTACAGACATTTAGAAAACCAACATTTATATTTTACGTCCTACATATTTTTTTCTTATCAAATTTCGTTCTTGATTTCATTTTGTAAATCATTATTCATTTGCACGATTAAATTCCGAAGTCTCAATGGATTAAACATGTAAAGTGTCAATGCTGAAATCGATCTACAGGAATTTCAGTCTAATTTTTTTTCGGATACAGAAACTAAGCGAACCACAAGCATTTTCTATTGGTTCTCCTTGAACAGATCTTTAAAGCTCACAACTTGGAGAGGCGACTATTTCAAATAAATATACAATATTATACAGTATCCCTTTCCTGTCACGATGACTACTTCGTGCACACTGAAATGTAATGACAAATAGGGTTGTTCATCGTATTATGTCGACCTCGTCATGTTATGGCGACCAATACTTTGGATAGTTAGCAGGTCCATCTCATATTATTGCATTTCACAACACATTTGGCTTATGAAGAAGTAGAGAGAGAGAGAGAGAGAGAGAGAGAGAGAGAGAAACTTCGTTTTTGAGTACAGGACTCTTTCCGCAGTCTGAATCTTAAATTTTATAATATTGTTTTCTAATTTGGGAAGACACACAACACTAAAGTGCAGTATTTTACTGAATCAAACACTCCCAGGATAATTTTGTCTGTTCTCCTCATTGATCCGATGTAGTTTGAAACAGAGGGAAGGTGTTTCGATTTCCTCATAGTAAAAATTGACTATAATGTTAACGAAAACACAGTTTCGGTTTAATATTTTTTCACGTGTATCCAACAATCAGAAAGCCTTATACAAAGCATTTAAGAAATGAATAACGTTCTTTTAAAGAAGACGCAATCAGGATCGTGCTATATGTTTAAATTTATTTTGGCAAGGCAATTAAGAGAACAAATATTAGCCTTCAATATATTTTTCTCCATAATAATTTTACACCCACGAACTATTATATTCAACAATGAAATGCGTAAGAAATCGTCAAATTTTAACCCAAATGTTTTGTTTTTTTAATGGATTATCCATTCGAGAAATAGAGTTTGGAGACAAATATGACACATTTGGCAAAAAAAGAAGAAAAGGGATTTTAACAGTTAGCACGTGCACCTCAAACGTTCCTTGAAATCAAGAAAAATAATTTTCTTGACTGTTAAGTCTTTCTGTGGGAATATATAGAGCAGTGATGCGCAGAAATTTCACCAGCTCTTTTTCACACGTTCCCATAAATTGCAATTAGTCTTCTAGGTGGGTGTCACACTCATTTGGAGTGTCAGAAGCAATTCATTTGTCAGCAAATTGGCTGGAGGAAGAAGAAGAAGACCACTGTTGAAAGGTGATTAAGTTTTTCTTTGTGTGTCTCTGTAGTGTGTACGTTTAAACAAGCCAAAACAACTTCCACGTATGAATTGGATCGTTTTGGTGAGGGGAGATTTTCGATATCGTATTGTGTGAAGTTTGTTCTCACAACAGCTGCTACTTTTTGGATGTTATTCGAGGTCCAATCAGCAGCGATACTGCTTATACGTGCGATATCATGAATTCCTAAACATTACATCTGTAGCCAATTTAAAATCTGCCTTACTGCCATTCATAAATTTTTTTTATCTTCTTAATTTGTTTGAATGCTTGTTCTCTGAGTTCAGTAACTAGATAATACACTACAGTTTGGTTATCCACTGGTTTTCAAAAGACGTAGCTTCGCGAACTTAATCAATCAAAACGTGGTCCTTCCTATACATATAGTATATTTCAATATCATGGATGGTGCACATAAAGCTAAATGCATTCCATATTTTTTTAAGAAATAAATAGGCCCATATAGGCATTCCCATCAGTTTTGGGAAAAAATTGATTCATCCACGAAAATAATTTTAGTAATGTTAATAAATAAATATATCGCTCTTTCCACGTTCCAGAAACACACAGCAACCGAAAAATTGTTTTTAAATGTTCATGAAATTTTTTTTTATTGTTCTGTTGGTTCGATTCCACAGTGGCGGCTGAAAAACAATTTTTCGGTTGCTGTGTGTTTCTGGAACGTGGAAAGAGCGATATATTTATTTATTAACTGTCGCCACGTATTTGGAATATTTTCACCTTGGATCTCGCCCTTTGGATTTAACTGCGCAGCGTGTTGTTGCTCCGCGATTTTCTTCTGATTTGGGTGTGTTCTTGGACTCTTCGCTCCTTAATTTCACGTTCACCTTAAGTATAAAGGTATCGTTTTTCATTTTGCTTCGTTTCGAGCGCGGTGAGTGCCTATTTTGTTGTATTTCATCTTATTTACGTTTGGCCGAGCTGGCCAAGCTCGCTACTGGGCGCTGCCATTAAAGATGGCGACTTCCGGTAGGGAGAGTGATAGCCCTAATCTCTCTTCCTTTTCTGATGCCTAGATGGGGGTGTTGCCACGCAAGCGTCCGCTCGTGGCGTTGCCAATTTGCCTTCTCCAGCTACGTCACATCTCCCGGCTTCCGCTATCGATGATGACACAATGGACATCACTGGAAATGCAGCCTCTTCTAGCACTGCCGAGCCCAACGTGTCATTACCTTCGTTTTCTTCTGTTGCAGCCTCCAAAGTCTCTCGTCCAGCATCCAAGAATAATTATGTTGGAGCTGAAAAGCTGAAATCTTTCATTTCCCAAGCTGGCAATAATATCGTGCTTAATATCCCAGCCAGCTCTCCAGCTGGCACAGCTTTTACTGAGAATCTTGCAAAAGGCGTTCATTTCGAAGCCCTTCCGGACACTAGTTTGCGAGTATATGCAGATGCCATTGCACAGCGGTTCCCATCTGAATCTATTCCGCAAATGTATTGTAGAGGACGACTTGTAGTTGTTTATCTGGCCACGGCTGAAATGGCGAAATCTCTCCTAACATCTGGTCTCACCATTGGTGATAGACATCTTTCTGCAGAACCAGTGGGCCAAAGACCCATTAACGTTTCTTTCTACCCGGTCTCGTTGGAGGTGACAGATCTCATGCTGTATGCTGTCTTATCTTCGGTTGGTCGGGTAGTTGGAGGCATACAAACGCATCTTGCTGCCCGAAACGACCCGTTACGTGATCCACGACATGCGTCGATCCAAGGTGCTCGCCGTGTTGCGAGGGTCATATTTCCATCACAAGAAGCAATCGAACGGCTTCCAACACACTGCACTGTTCGGTGCGAAGATCAGATCAGGCAAATAAACTTCCTGACGGAATTCCATTGTAGTCAATGTCATCAGGTTGGTCACTACTATAAGCAGTGTCCAGTTGCTCCACCAAAGTCTGTTTCGCCCGTCTATCAAGATCCGACGCCTTCTCATCAAGATCCTAGTAGCGCTCCGTTACCGACGGTGGTTCCTGCGAACAACCTACCTTCGGTAGCAACCTCTACGCCAATTGTTGTCCCACCTTCTCTCTCCGAGGAACACTACCCAGTTTTACAATCTTCAGCATCTTTTCGTGTTCCTGCGGACCTTACAGAAGTTGCTGAGTCTGTTGCGACTGACCAGTCTGATACCGAGACCTCGACCGCTGATGACACAGCCTATCAAAGCGTCAGCGACCAAGCGATGAGTGATGGGACGGAGGGCTATCTCCGGACCCGTTCTGACAAAAGGGATGCCAAACCTCCTCGCGGCTCTACGAAACGACGGCGACTATCTGGCCACTCTACTCACACCTCTCCGACTAAGCCTGCTGGATCACCTGCTTCGGGTCGCCCTGTCAAGTCTTCCAAGCCAGTTATCTACCTCCTGCCTCTTGAGGAATTTTCCGCACGCCTACACATGAATGTGTTTCCGGACACTCCTCTCCCTTATAACGAATTGCACGACTTTGCTTGTGCCAAGACTCTTCTTCCTAATTTACCCACCTATGTCAACCGATTTAAAGGTCGCTACCCAGCAGTTGAGAATCAACTGGCACAACTGTTAACTCTTTACAATACTATCAAGAGTCCATCTGCCGAGGATGCTGCCACTCAGAAGTGCATCCAACGGCGGTACAACAATTTCCGTTCCCATTTGGAAAAGATTGTCACTGCCACTAGAGACATGGCACTTTCACTGTGACTTCCTTGAATTGTCGCGGGTTCGCGACACCAGTGTTGAACTCCCTCGTTTATCAGGACATTTCTGCCGCTGGTGGAGATGTTCTCCTTCTCCAGGAAACTCACTGCTCTGCTGACACTCCCACTCACCTATGGAGACGCAGGCCGTACACCTTTTACCACTCGTATCGCCTCTCGCGGTATGGTGGTATAGCTGTAGGTGTGCGCCAGCGGTTTTTGACTCAGCTGACTTCTATTTCTGTGACAAATTTACACCTTGATTTTCTTCAGTGTTTTACCTTTTGTGTGCATAATGTTACTGTTCATATCTTTAATGTATATATTCCCACTGATGAAATATATGTTGCTCATCTTTTCAGTAATATTCGTGCAGCGATGATTTTCATCTTGTCGATTCCTTCAGACGGCTAAATCCTGATTCCATTTCCTTTACGTGGTGTAATCCGCCGACGTTCGGTTCTACTGCTGCGCGGTTGGACCGAATATATGTTTCTGCTTCCTTACTCCCTGCTATCACTGCTGCTCGACATTCACCTACTGTTTCTTCCGACCATTCTGCCGTTTCACTATCAATTTGCGTCTCTCCTGCACCTTCATCTACGCGTCGTCATTGGACATTTGATGACACTCTCTTGCAAGACCGTTCCTTTTGTGAGGAAGTTGAGAAGTTCCTTTCTGATCGTAAGCTGCTGCTCACAACGACCCCAAGCGCCTTGCGTTTGTGGCTTGATGTCAAACGGGATCTTCTCTTGCTCGTTCGTCAACTCTCCTTTACTATTTCCACCACTCGCTCGATGGAGGTGAGTAACCTACGAGGACTCCTCTCCGCGACGCCAATGTCTGACCCCCACTACGCCTCCGTCCGTGATGAACTTCATGCCTGCCTCAAACCGTTTGCTCAGCAAGCAGTCCGTCGTCTTCGGCTCCTACGTATTTCACCATCGACGCATTCTTTCGAAGTCCTTTCGAAGATGGAATCCATGTGACGCACGTCATCTTCCATCAGACATCTCCGATTGCCTGATGGCACTGTTACTGGCAATACAACTCTCATCTGCTCTCATGTCCGTCACTTCTTTCAGGAGAAGTTCCGAGCGGTTGCGCAGGGTTCTTCTTTTTCTTCCTCCTCTTTTCTTTCTTCTCTCCCTCAGGTCCCGTCTTCTCTCTGCGCCCCTCTCATTGCTGATTTTTCTTTGCCTGAATTGAGAGAGGCTTTTACCTCCCTCAATCTTCACTCTTCCCCGGGACCTGATGGCCTCCCGCTCTCGTTCTAGGGCCTTTCTTCAGTCACTCCTGCCTTTTCTCTCTGCCGCTTATTCGTGTGCTCTTTCTTCTCCTGCGCTTCCGCTGGAATTTACAGTTGCACATGTCATCCTCCTGCCGAAGAAGGGTGACCTTCTGGACTTGTCGAATTGGCGCCCCATCTCTATTCTCAACCTGGACTACAAATTCTTCACTAAACTCCTTTCTCGCCACCTAAATTCTGTTCTTCCGTTCCTCATATCCCCCGACCAGACATATACCGTGCCTGGTCGTTCTATTTCTAACAATATCTCCTTTCTTCATAACCTTTCCTTTCTTGCACTAAAACATTCCGAACCCTTAGCTTTGTTTAATCTTGACCAGAACTCCGCTTTTGATAACGTCTCTCACGCTTACCTTTCTGCCGTATTAACTCACTATGGTTTTCCTCCCGCTTTTGTTTCTCTCATCCTTAGCCTCTACCGGGGCGCCCATTTGCACGTTCGAACTGCCACATTTTTGACGGCCCCGATTCCTTTTTGATCTGGCATCAGACAAGGTTGTCCATTATCAGGACAACTCTTTGCTCTCGCCTTTGAGCCCTTTTTGATTGCAAGTCGGGCGTCTCTCTTACCTGCGGTGGGACCGATTGTCTCTAGTACTCGGCATCACCGTTTTCTTGTCTCTGCTTACGCAGATGATGTTACCTTTTGTCTTCGCCGCGGTGACCAATTTGATACTCTTCTTGCCACTTATGAACAGTATGCTGCTCTCTCTGGTGCTGCCCTGAATATTCAGAAAAGTGCTGGCCTGTGGTGTGGTTCTTGGAGAGGCCGCACTGACTCGCCGTGGGGAGCAGTGTGGTCCTCCTCGACCCAAAAATTTCTTGGAGCTCATTTTGGACACTCCTTTACCACAAGCAACGTCACTTGGCAAGCTCTTCGCACACGACTTCATCGCACGGCTGGTTTTTTGCGATTTACGTTTTCCTTTTCCTCTTACTTTCAACGTGCTCAAATTGTTCATCGATATCTTCTCTCACAATGCTTCTATCCTTGGGATTCCTGTGTGTTTAAATCGCATCATTTCTCTGCCATCAATAGTATTTTCACTTCAGTGATATGGTCATCTAGACATTGGATTTCTGCTGCAACGCTTTCTCTGCCAACATCATTTGGTGGTCTTCACTTCCCGGATGTCAGAACATATTATCGAGCTCACCGAATCGTCTCCTTCATTCGTCTTCTCCTTTCGCCCTCCCCTGCACTTTCTTCTACCCTGAATACTCTTATTTCTCTTCATGATCCATCCTTCACTTTCCTCCTTTTTCTTCGGATGGATTCATCTCCTTCTACTTCTAAACGCCTCCCACCACTTCTTATCGATGCTCTAGCGGTATTTCATTCTCTCCCGCTACTCCGCGCTCCTCCCTCTACCACCCTGGACCTGCTTGCAGAACCTCTTTTCTTTTCCACTCTGATTCATCCACCCGATCAACCATACTTTCTTTTCCCCTCTTAGTTCCGCTCAGGAATTCTCACTGTCGAAGCTTTATTAACTTCCGATTTGACCTGGAAACCCCTCTCTTCTCGTTTCCCTGACCCTTCTTCCACCTTGGAAGAGGAGTATGACCTTCTTCTCTCCGCTCTCCGTACCCTCTTCCCACTTCTGGTTTCTGACACTGGCCTTATTTCTGTCTCTGGACCGAGCCTCTCTCTTCCTTTCTTCCTTCCCTTTCGGGACTCTGTTGCTCCCATTTCTTCTTTTTCCACTGCCTCTATCTATGCGATCCTTCGTGCGCCCCTCACTTCTCCGCATGGTCTTCCTGATGCTTCTCCTTCTCTTTTGCTGCCTATCTGGTCTGCCTCTTTCTCTCCCCTTTCTACCCCGTTAGCGCGAAACATCCACTGGCGGTTTCTTCACCGCCGCCTTCCTGTTCCTTCTTCTCTCTTTCACATGTCTATTTCTTCTACTTCTCTCTGCTGCTTTTGTGGTGTTGAATGTGATGTTCCTCATGTCTACTGTCAATGTCCCGTTCTCCTTCCACTTCTCAATACTGCCTTTCGTCTTGTAGGCACCATTTGCTCCAGAGACCTCCCTTTTCAAGCGTACGAGTGGCTATTGCTTACCAAACATTCCCCGGCTATTTTGCCAGATGCCTGTGCCTATCTCTTCGTACTTGTGAAACATGTCGTTTTTCTTTATCATCAATCTCTCCGCTCTCCTGCTACCACACCTAGTATCCTCTCTGCTGGCGCGGCCTTACGGTCGATTTTTAGGAATCGCATCGTGTCTAGACTACGCCTGGAGAACTTCGCTGCTTCCACCCCTCAATCTCAAGCCTCTTTCCGGTCTACCTGGGCGCAGGGGACCGGTTGGTTCGAAATCACTGGATCTTCCATTCATCTTTCTTTCTGATTTTTTGTTTTTTCCAGCTTCGAAGATCTGAATGCATCAGTCGAGATTTTGTGTTCTCTCTTCCTGGTGCTTCGTCACAGCGTCTACTAAGTGTTTGTCATGTAACTGCTTATAATTTGTATTGTAGGGGTTTTCTGCAATTTTTGTCTAATTCGTGTACATGTACCGTGTTGTATTTGTTTCTTCGTTGCACCTGTCCTTAATACTTATTCTTCACTCATGTGTCTGCTTTTGCTGCCTGTACCTTCATTGAGTTGCGCACCGTGTATTTGTTCTCTAGGAGCAATACGAGAGGTATTGCCCTGCGATACTTTGTTCTTTCTGTTTTTTCTTGCTGCATTGTGTTGCATCTTTTAATTTATACTTTATTTCTGTCTTGCATTTTCACATTCTTTGACGTCATGTATTTTTTGCTCGTCCCATGTCGTTGTTTTTTGGACCGATGCAATACTGCACGGCTTGCTGTTTGTATTTTGTGTATCCTTGTGTTTCACTTGGGGAGTTCGCCCAAGTTTCCACTATGTTCTGTAATACTTATCATGTTTTTGTCACATATCGTGTGGTTTCCTGGATTGTGGGAACTTCTGTACCTTTATCATAGTAAATGCTTTTGTTGTGTTTTACATGTTCCCTTCTTTTTGTGCACTGCGTTGTACAGCCATGTTCTTGTAAATATATTTACCTGTTGTTTTGTGCTCTGCTTTCACTCTGCACGTCATCACATGCTTTATTAATTAATCATTACTTTTGCTCGTGCATCATCTTCCTCAAGCATATATTGTTCCCTCTTAACGATTTTAACATTTTGTCATCCTTAGTTGACTGTCGTATCACATTCACCTGTAAAATTTCATCAGTATCGCTCATTGTTTTGTTGTTTATTTTGCCATATGTGGTACGCCTGTATTCCCTATGTTTTTGCCAATAAAGTATATTTTGAACTAACTGCTATAATATATATAGCTAGTGCCGTTAATGCCCACCAGATGGAGACGTCTCAGTAGCTGAGCCCATCTTACGGATTTATGATGTCAGTAGCTGACTTTAAAAATACACATAGCACCGTGGATTGTTGGCCCCCGTGGCGTAAAGGTAACGCACTCGGCGCTATACCGAGAGTTATGTTGGTTCGATTCCACAGTGCGGCTGAAAAACAATTTTTCGGTTGCTGTGTGTTTCTGGAACGTGGAAAGAGCGATATATTTATTTATTAACTGTCGCCACGTATTTGGAATATTTTCACCTTTAGTAATGTTACTTTTCATCCAATGAAAGCCTAAGTAACTATTTCGAATGAGTTTAATGCAATACATGTAATGTGAAATAACCAAACTTATGTTGCACCATTAATAATCCAACAGATATATGTCTAGCAAATAATTATTAAGCATTATTAATCCAATAGATATATTTCTAGGACATACTTTTACTAATACATTAGAATAAATGGAAATATTCAAGTCAGAATATCTCTAACACAGCTGAAAGCACCTCTAAGAAAAACAGATTTTTTTTTTGTTTACAGGATTAGCAAGCACTGAATTACTGGTTTAAACAGCAATTCGGGGTGAACCTTCTGATAGAAATTAATAGTTCTCAAACGTGCATTTCTGCATTATACAAGGAAAACTTGCCTTTACAGTCCAACGGGATTCCCTAGGCATGGAGGCCAAAGCACGAGACTCCTAATGCCGTATGAGGTACCATTAAACACATATTCAATTTCCGTGCAATTTCGAAGTAGCTATTAGGTCAGTTACAAAATATATTTGCAATTGGATGAGTGTAAAATAAGTATTTCTGGTATTCGAAATTTCTGAAGACATGCAGTGGTGCCAATCACAGATTCAATAGCTCAGTATAGGACGAGAAAAAGTAACTTCGAAAAATTGTTTCTTTCAAATTCTATGTGTTGTAACATTAATATTTCAGACATTACTGTGAATAAGAACGTAGAGGATGAAACTCAGGAATTGCGGTTGTAGTCATTTTAAAATTCAAACCTAATACCAAAATGTAATTTAAAACTTTTTTGTTCTTTTCAGTAAATATAAACCAGTTATCAGTTGAACATACTTGTTCATCGAGCACATGACTTATCAGTTTACCTAACTTTTTTTTTAACATTTATCATCTCGCGGATCATGCATGTTCATGCTCCTCGGGAGTTTTTCCTATTAACGTACTTTGCACGCTCTCCAAAATTTTAAAGGGAATTTTAACAGTAGCAATTTTGTTATCACTGTTTGAATTTTGTTATCACTGTTTCAATTTTGTTATCACTGTTTGAACGCAAATAAACTATTGTTTCAAATTTTGATAAATTATATGAACAGTTGTAAAAATTCAGATGTTAAATGTAAAACCATAATCCCCTAATGACATTTTTCTACTGATCGGCGGGTATTCTAGATCAGTTAGATTGACATATCTCTCTGGGTCATAACAATATCAATCACTAATTAAATTGTGAAATATCATGCGACTGCATTTTAGTTAAAATGACTGCTATGCTAAAATGATGTAGTTCTGATAGTATAATACCTTCTAGTGCCAAATGTGGCTGTGATATTTGGAAACGGTTCCGAGGAATTGAAGACTTTGTAAAAATACAATTGTATCAAACCATCACGCATGGTTGTGTATAATATTTCCTTCTCATATCCATTTCGTTTATTTCACTCTGTGTGCACTGCACTTAAAGAAAATCAATCAGTGCTAATTTAAAAGATATAGGGAAATGAATTTATGTTCAAAATTGCTACTGTTAAAATTCCGTCTAGTGCCAAACAGAGCGGTGATATTTTAAAACGGTTCTAATAAATTGAAGTCTTAATAAAAAGGCAATTGTTTCAAACCATCACGCATGGTTCTCTATAATATTTTCTTCTCATATCCATTTTGTTTATTTCACTGTATGAGCGCTCAGCATAAAGCAAAATGCATCAGTGGTACTTTAAAAAGATATAGCGAAATGATGATATGTTCAAGACACAATACTGCTTCTGTTGTTGATTTTTGCAGTAGAAACTGGGTTCCAAAGTGTAATTGACATCTAACATATATTGTTTGTCATACTGGTGCGTTAAATGTTAATCTGCTACTGAAGTCGATTTCAGACTCACTTAGGATCTTTTTCTTTTTGATATACTTTTATGAAATTTGCATTCACGGATGAACCAATGTTAGCTGGAATTTGTACGAACGCTTTTGTAACATATCGATCTGTTTTTCTATCCTTTACCTTTTTATAGGTGTGTTTAATTTTTTTCATTTGGCTCTTTCTCATTCCCAACCAATCTACTACAGTAAATTATGTGTTGTCAAATGCATGGGCGCCGTATCCAGAGTTCGAATTGTGTATAGAGTATGCACGTAACTGCAGTTTCTTTAACTAGATCCATTTGGGAACCGTATGGTCATATGCGTAGTGTCGGGGGTGGGAGGCACGAGGCACACGTGCCTCTTTATCTAAACTACTGGAAAAAATAATAACTAGTCGTTTGCCTATTAAATGTTATAAAGCGTGGCATACTTCCAAGTGAACAACGCTACGCAATAGCGAACATTGCTATGACTGCTTTCCAGCAGCCATTCCACATATATCGTACAATAACATGCAGTCGTCTGATGATGGTTTTCATCATCAGTTGTTTGTATGAAGTGCTTTGAAAGGCAAGATTTTTTTCATTCTCATTAAGGGTGAAACAACCAAGCCTGGTACATCTCGTAGTTTTGGATATAATAAGCATGTAAAAACCTAAGTTACGGAAATTGAAAATAATAATTTTGAAGAAAATTATTACTGAAAATGCCCCCCCCCTCCCCGCAAAATATAATTTTACACTTATTTGTTCCCAATCCCAACTTTTGGTCACAATACGCCTCAGGTAAATGTTGAGTGTAAATCTAAAGACAAAAAAATGTCAGCAAAAAAATGGGTCTTTACGTGCAACGTGTGGTCGTCATCGACTAGTGACTGCTCGGGCGTAACAGACAACAGAAGGGAAACAGTGCAGCAAATTACTGACCATCCTAATCTAGGATACCCTCAAATGATATCTGCATGTATTGTTCGCCGTACACTGCATCGGATGGGATATGACAGCCGAAGGCCTTATCAAACACCTTTTCTGTCTGCAGTTAGCAAAATAAAACATCTCCAGTTCGCACAGGAGCACAAGGATTGGACAGTCGATAATTTATAACCAATTATGTGGTCTGATGAATCACGTTTTCAGTTGCACTATGCCGATGGCTTAGTGAGAATTTGGCGAAAACAGCACGAAAGCATGGAATCCAAATGCATTGCTACAACCCTTCAAGCTAGTGGAGGCAACGTTATGGTTTGGGGAATGTTTTCCTGGCATGTTTTGGGCCCTTCAGTTACAGATTTTAGAAAAAGATTAAAAAAAACAAATTCTAACCAACTGAGTTCATATTAAACTAAAACGCGAATTTAGTTGCAATTATTTTACTGATTAATCGACAAACTGAAAGTTCAGTAAGCTCATTTTTAGAGAGATTGCACAAAAAAGTATTGAAAACTATAGCACAGGAATATCGGGGAAATATTTGTTCGTACAGAAAACAAAATTTTAAGAAAATAATTGCTTTGTGTAATATCCTGACACTTGTGACAAAAATGTTCGCTTTAATTCGCAACGATGGCCTGAAAAAAAATTCCTCAATTCAAGTCTACTGTTGCAATATGAATTGAAATCGGAAAATATTTGTAGAAACATTACAAATGGTTTGCACGTCACTTTCGGAAGCGTGACGTACGAAAGTATACCATTTTTCATCTATTTTGTAGCTGAGAAATTGTTTAAGGAGGAAAGGGCTTCTGTCATGACCCTAAATATTTTAATTTTTCAATGGCGTTTGAAGTTCACAATTACAGTCAAACGAGGAATACCCCTCTGTAAGAACGTTTAAAAGATGGACGGATTTCTTAAGAATGAGATCTGCGAAATGATTAAATAAACGGAATTTTACATTGTTATACGGAAACCATAATCCATTGAAATTTTTCAAGTAGTATTAGGACAATTTTCATAGCATACAACAAGATTGTTCTCCTAAAAACTTCTAAAGGAAGTAAACCACGAAATTCAGAACCAGGTAGATTACATTGTATAAAATTCAGTACAAAGGAAAAGAGGTGCTTGTAATACATTTTTTAAATGAGCAGTGAAATACGAAATAGCGAATTATGAACGTAGAATATACTCTAAAGGATTAGAAACCTGATATTTTAAAGAAATGCTGTCCAAGGATTTAACTCGAAATGTCGACCAATTAAATATATCTTTTATCACACCAATTACGGAATTTTGAGACTTCATTGTCCTTCAGTTAATTCTATTTACTTCTGTGTTTTATAAATGTCAAAAACCTTTTCTCATTTGAACCCAGGGACGAAGTGTTGTGAGTAAGCCTCTGAATAACATCCATCCAGATGGAAATTCGTGCTTGTGCTTTTGAGACAACAGGAAGAAATTTTAATGCAACTACTTTTCGACTTTTCATTTCTTGTTCCCGTAAATGAAAATTAGTTGCATTAAAATGTGTTACAATGAGTGGTGTAAGAAAAAAACATTATGTTTCTCTCACTGCAGCAATCGAATATACACCTGACAATTTCCACACCATATTATATGTAGCCTTCATCTGGCATCTTCCATCCCTACACTAGTCCGTCAGACATCGAAATGGCTGAACATGATTTCTCACTCCAAAGAATGTGTTTCTGGTACTCCAGAATCCAGTAACGGTGCCCAGAGTTTTACGACTGTAACCGAGATTTGGCGTTGATCTTCCATACGTAAGGCTTGCGAACGGCAACTTTGATTTAAAACCCATTTTCTTCAGCTCTCAGCGAACCATTCTGCTGCTGCCGATACTTCCTGCTGTATTTTCAACTCAGTGGTGAGTGTTGTAGATGAGGTCAAGCTATTTTGTTGCATTACCCTCTTCAGTACTCGACACTACCTCTCTGTCATTACGCACGTCTTAGAATGTAGCGATTGCGTTCTTGTTAAGGCTAGGCATTTCAACGTCACATAAACATTTCTTGCGGTTTATAAGAACAGTTACATCATCTCAGAAATTTCCCGAGCTGACTCATCCTAAGATGCCACCCTATGATCGCGCAGCGTTCATATACACTGAGTTCTACCTCAAAGCCTGTTCTGCTGTTAATGCGCATATATGACGAATACTAGGAGAGAGGAATGCTTTTAACACTGTACGGGGCATGTATGGAGCGTATAATGGTTAATCTGCTACTTACAACAGGTGTCCGTATCATTTTGGTCAGAATTTCGAATAAAAAAAATAACGGGGCATGTATGGAGCGTATAATGGTTAATCTGCTACTTACAACAGGTGTCCGTATCATTTTGGTCAGAATTTCGAATACTTTTAATTTTTTATTTACATGAAACTTGACATTTGAATAATATTTATTGGTTTCAACCTTAATTGGTTTGTCTTTCACTTTAAACATTTACTGCAATTCCTCGAATTAAGGAGCATTTTTGAAAGGCTTGTACTAGTATGTTCAATATTACTTGAGGTAAAAGAAACATATCTGAGATTATCTAAATATAATTTATTTTACGCATAATAAACTGAAAGCAGAATTTTATAAAGTACAAATTGCACTTAGATATTAAAATGGAAAACAACTGTGGTGCAAGATGAATTATAAAATGTCTAATATTAACAACAATGTCTTGTGTGCACCGTACTTCTGTAGTCAAACACGAAGCGTTGCAGTGAAGCGTCACAGCTATGTGGTAATTTTCAACGACTTCGACTGCTTTATGTTGTGCAGTCGAAGGTATTGAAAATTACCACATAGCAATGACGCTTGTGCCAAAAATTCATAAGTGAGGGAGGAACTTCATACTCTAAAGCAGAAGTAAAAATGCTAGTGGTGAAAACGTGTTTCGTGCTAGTGGTGAAAACGTGTTTCGTGCTAGTGGTGAAAACGTGTTTCGTGCTAGTGGTGAAAACGTGTAAATTTTCCTATTTGATCAGTTACTGGAGTAAAAAAATATTTTTTTTTAGCATAATACAAATTATTTATGCATGCACTCTAAATCATGCTGCTGAGCTCGAGAAACCGAATGAATTCGTGTCTTGATCCCCGAGTTTGCGTGTGCAGGAAGAAAAGCACATGTTTTTTCTGCGGGCCAACAGATTCGTGGAATATTTTCCCAGAAAATAAGACTAATCATCTATTATAGCGATGGTCTTTTATATTTCTGAATGGAATAAGTAATCCGATCACACTACGGCAACAAGAGAATCCTCAATCCAAATATGGGGCAATATGACGTTTGCATTTTACTTCACCGATAGACACACCCAAGACGTCATTTATTTCAGTCATATTTGCACAATGACGCCTGCAAATGTCTACGCGTGGGTTTACTCTCCTCAGAACTGAGCAAGGATGAATGCCAGTGGTACATCCACTTTGGGAATAACCGTTTGACAGCAACGTACGAGCCCCAGTTTCTCTAAAGTCGTTTGAATGGTTGTGACTCGCGGATTGACATCATCAGGCGCGTCTTCCTTGACTACTTCGGGAAATTGTTTGCACGCGTGGAAGGCGTTCATTATTATCCAAAAGATTAAGGGCTTGAAGACTCCCAGTGCGCTTCCAACATAGTGGCAGTGGTTTTTAAGAGAAGGGTACTCGGCAATCTGTAATCCATATTTTGTTCCCAAAAGATTGCTTCCCCAGTCTCTTTAATTTACGTTACCTCGAAAAAAAGTGGCATTTTGCATGCTTTAATTGTGTTTAGAGAGCATCTGTTTAACATGCAAACCCAGCTTTGCCTCCGCATAGGAAAAATAACATTCAGATTCCGCTAGGCAAAATATAATAGGTGCAAGTTTACTTTAGTCCCTTCGTACAATTTACCCGAATTTCTTCATGAAACTCATGTTTTCCTGTTACTTGTGGTCTGATATTATGAAGTCCGTCTGCGGAGCACACACTTTTGGCGTTTAAATTGGTCAAATGAAATTTCAAATCGGTACCTACACGCTTCAATGAAGATATTCGGGTAAATTGTATGAAGGGACTAAAGTAAACTAATACCCTGATAGTTAATACCCGACATGTGGACCCAGGGTGCCAGAACTATTAGGGACACTGTAAACCCATAAAGAAGGTTTCCTTCTAAGACCCTTGGTTTCAGGACATTAGATTGCTACCCGTCCATTAGAAAAGAGTCTGGCTACCATTTTGAAGCCTCTTACTACCAGTTCCCAATATTCAATTTCTAGCTCAATACAGGCGCTGGACATGATTAAGGCCTATGAACATTTTGGAACACATTTTATAATGGCATCTATAAATGTAGTCTCGTTGTTCGCCAACATACCTGTTGATTCTGCTCATGAAATCATAGAAGACCAGTTAACTGATACTGATCTTTTTTTGCCAGAGGAGATACGGGCCACCTTGTCAGCATTAAAATTGGTCCAAAAACGTACTTACTTTAAGTTTGAAGATATTATCTATCGCCAATGAAGTGGGGCGCCTATGGGCTTCCCACTTTCACCAATCCTTGCTGAAATTATCTTCCAAAATCTGGCAAAAACATTGCTGTCAGATGTACCCAGAGTACCAAGTTTTTATGTGAGGTATGTGGATGACATTTTGTTGTTCTGGACATTTGGTTTGCAAGAACTCCACTCATTCACGGAATCTATGTCATCGGTGTTCCCCTCCATAAGATTTACAATGGAATGTGAAAAGAATTATTGCATCTCATTTCTGGATTTCACCTTAGTGAGAAACCCGACAACTCAGTGTTTGCAAACTTCAGTATACCGAAAACCGACCTCCACTAATGACATTATCGCGGCCCAGTCGTTTCCTCCAATGCAACATGAATTAGCTGCCATAAGAGTCCTTGTGCGTAGGGCCATTATTCACTCGTAAAACACCATAATCCGGAAATTGGAACATAAAAAGGTGTGTGAGATAGCCAGGACTTATGTCTAAGGGGACTCCCTTGTACATAGCATTTTTCGTCAATTATTGCATGTACATGGCATCACCTTACCGAGAAAGCCCGAGAAAAGTAGGTATGTGGGATCAATTGGTTTTGTACCATGTTTGGTCAACATTTTAAAGAATGTGTGTAAAACGCATTGAATCGGTTTGGTGAAAAAACAAGAAATATTTTTCAGAGCATTAGGAAAGATCGAGACTCAGTGCATAAGAACAATAAATTTGGTGTATATAGCATCCCACTCAAAGCGACATTTTACACATTTAACCGCATTTTACACATTTAAAGATTTACAATGAGCGTTTTATTACCAATTGCGAAAATCAGGTAACTCAGTAAAAACCGCATCAAGACTTGTCTCCGTATTCTATCTCTTTAAATTTGGGAATCGAACCTAGCAATTAACTGTCCCCAACGAAATCAGTAGAGCTGTCATCTCATGCGTGGTTGCTCACATTCTTTCAGAATATTTCTAATTTTACAGTCTATCAAGCATTCACAATTCAAATCTATAAATGTTCATTACTGGACGACTACCGCTCTCCCTACGTTACAACCAATAACTCCTAAGGAAATGTTGAAATGTCACGTTTTTGGATGAAAATTCTTCAAGTTTGAAATAGCACGATCCGCTGGGAATTTTCGATACAATCTATATTGTTCTGTAGCGTAATACTGATTTATTAACATAGATGTAATTTTGAAAGGAATGCCTCTTAGGAAATATTTATTCACAAATGTGCCATACGTGCACTGTTTAAATGTAGCAACTCTTTCAGAAGATCTGAAATTTAAATTGCCCTAGGCGGAAATCGAACCCGCATCTCATGATATTCGTTCGAGCATGCTATGCGTTACACCAGCAGACAATTTGGTTCGATTTCTGCTCCATGGCAATGTAATTTTCAAGTTTTCTGTAAAACATTCTACATGGAAACTGAATATTCGGCATATTTGTGCAAAAATTCCATTTGTATTGCCTTCCATGTATTTTTGAAGAATGATTACAACAGGGGTATTCATTTCCCACTTATCATTGGTGTTTTCTGAAGCACTGGAACTTGTGACCTACATTCAACCCTGGATGTGAGAACAGGTCGTGTTGCCTCTACGAGGAAGCAGGGATAGATTCGACTAGCGCAAATTTGAAAGGTTCTCAGATTTCTAAGCTACATCTGTTTAACTTTACTTTTTTGTTCTGGATGGTGCAACGGATAGCATGCACGAAGGGAAACGGAGAGATGCGGCTTTGATTTCCGCTCCAATGCAATGTAATATTTAAGTGTTCTCAATTAGTTGATACACGTAAACAACGACATTTTGGCAAATTTATGCCAACAATTTTATTTGATCCAATAACATCTTTCTATTTGCAGTTATACCATATGTCATGCTACGGTAAAACTGGAACAATACAGTTACCAACACGTTCTGTAGCGCGCGGTTAACAATCACTGCCAAATAAAAGCTGGGCGATGCGTTGGATCTTATCTTGTTGCTAGGCAAGCCAAGTTGGCATTTTTGCATTGTCCAGTGGAGAAAGTACACTCTCGCTACGATTGAATAAGTATACTTTTGATGCACTGAATTTAAGCAGCTTTTATTCTTTTCACGTGTGTAATTAGGGGACATTTCTAGTTCAGTGAAAAAAGAAATTTTATCTTTATAAGACTTATTAAAGTGTCTTGATAAGGCTTATTAAATATAATAACTCAAGAAGATTGTTTAATGCAAATCATGCACTTTGTATTGTTGTGCGTCGTGCATCAATCATGCACTTTGTATTGTTGTGTTTCGAAATAAAAAAAACGTGAACACAAAATTTCTACATATTTAAATCATCCTGCCATGTTTACTGACTGTACGTTAAAAAATATCGTTCATTTTTATGAAACTAGTGGGTTTCCTCTACCGAGTGCAACGGCGTACATGTTTTCAAATAAGAGGGAAATATTATTTTATTTACTTCAACTTACTCAAGTGTTAATGTGCTTAATTATTAAGAAAACATATTTATCTTAAGCACTTCTGTTTGCCCTGAAGGACTCAGCATTCAACAGAAATTTGTTACACAAACCATACTACGACCTTTCAAGATATTGAATTTTAGCCCACTTGGGCTTGCATAAACAATTGCAGCGACTGAAGCACCCACAAGTAGTACACTATTCTTAGATATATTTACTTAATTTTTCAGCTTCATTAGTGACACCATTTGATCAAAACTTCAAGTTTAGTAGTTCAGGTATAGTTTTTTTTTGTTACTGTACTTGCATATTTGAAATATATATATATATAGCCCGAAAGTCAAAGAATAACACCCAGAAGGAAGTCTGGTACGAACGTCATATTATAATGAGCTAATTGTTAATGGCAGAAGAAAGTGTGATCCTAGGTGGAATGTCATTGGATGAAATAATGAGGTCACTGCGGTCGACAACAAGCAAATGTACGCATCGCGTATTTAAGGATTAGGAGGTGCAAAACGAAGTCATTCGTCTGTTGTCCTGTTGCTCAGTTCTCGTTGAAGGAGCTACCATCTCTGGTAGCTCCTTCAACGAGAATGCGCCACATTTGTTCAATCATCTGTTCAATAATGCGCCACATTTTTTCAATCATCGGAGTTCGAGAGGGGTAGTATAGTGGGTCGGTGTGAGGGAGGTTGGTCCTTCCGTTAAATTGCGGACCGAGTGGGACGAGATTTATCGGCCTTTGTAAAGTCGTGCCGGCGGTAGTCAGAGGAGATTTCGCACACTCGCAGACGTTGTTCGGGTATGACAGAGTTACGGACGCTCGAGCGGGACGGTGTTTCAAAAGGGTGGCGTTAGAAGAGCGGAAGGCCATGGCGTTAAAAATTCGAACCTCTGCCATACCAAGGGTTTCTACCAGAACGATACGGAATCGTTTCTTGAATGCAGGACTACGGACACTCGTTCCGCTGGTATGGTTACCTCTTACCCATGATCACCGTCGATAACGTCTGGGGTGGTGTCAAGAACAAGTTCATTGGAGGAAAGAATGGCGGTCTCTGGTCTTCAGAGCTGAAAGCCGATTTTGATTTGTAGCGTTTGACGTTCGTGTACGCGTCCGGAGGCGACAAGGTGAGCGGCTTCTGCCATTGTGCATCAGCCAACAATTCACAGGCCCTACGCAGAACATCATGTTGTGGGGAGCGATTAGCTGTCACTTTCATACGAGTCAAGTGTTTGTACGGATAACATTAAATAGCAGCACGTACGTCAGCGACATCGTGCAGCGGTCATTCTGCGGTTATTGAGTGCGATCCTCGATGCGATATTCCAGCAAGATAACGCACGCTTACACTCCACCCGGGCAACTCAGTAGGCTCTTCAGGCTGTGCACCAAATTCCTCGCCCAGCAAGCTCTCCGGAATTGTGTCTAATAGACCAATTCTGGGACTACATACCACAAAGCCTCTTCCGTGGTTCCCTGCATGCAGCGGCCATCTCTGAATTACGCCTCCAGGTTGAAAATTCTGGAATTCTATACACCAGCGTGATATTTAGCATTTGTATGACCGATTGCATGACAGATTGGAAGCTTGTATTGCTCTGGAGGAGGTGCAAGACCGTATACAAATGTGCCTTCCTTACCTGTAATACGCATTAAAAGGTAAAATAAACATTAAATCACCTCACAAGTGTGATCATATTCTTTTGTTAACAAGTAGTTGCTACGATATAAATCTTAGAGATGCATAGATGCAGTTGCAACTTTTAATGGTGTTCTTTTATAACATTCCTGCAATATATATATATATTTCTGTAGAATGTGAATGAGGCTCTAATTGAAATCGTTTTGCGAACGTATGACATATACAACAGATCTAAACCATAACGCCATTAGTTGCTTCTTATTTCAAACAGGTGAGGGTTTTGAAGAAGTTACCTAGGATTCTTCTTCCACCAATTTTCCCTTTCTTCGTCATTAATTCCAAATTCTTCAAAAAAGGTTCTAACATTCAACTTTTGGTAAAAACACGCAATCCTTAAGGAACAGAACTCACCGTACAACTAAAGACCAATTCCAATTGATGTGGTAATTTATGCAGTCCGCTTTATTAGCCAGAGATGAACTGCATAGATTGAAAAAGGCATTGGGATTTAGTACCTCATGATTCAGCGCACAAGACCCAATCGACGCACCGTTTTGCTCGGATGGCTTCTAATGACACACATGACAATGGATTGCGGTTGTAAACTGGGGTATGATTTAAGATGTATCTAAAATAATGATTTGAAAAACGATAACCTCCGTTAAACGCAGATCTGAAAATGCTGCAGTAATTAAAATATTATAAAATAAAGAATCTTCGGTATTTCACTATAAAACACTGTTATTTAAAAAGTTAGAAAGACAAAACTGTTGTGTTCTGACAGTCATGATCGTGTATGAAGGGGATTTGTTTTTGATTGTATGTTTAAAGACCACCGTGAGCAACTCAATAGGCTATAAGCAGTCGCCCGTCCCTAATTTAGGGTGACTGGTTCCAGGGATGGGAGAGAGCCAGGGCCGTAAGATAAGCAAAACGTCCATGCGGTCACGGGATTCAAACCTGGACCCTTCTCGGACGAATGGTCATAAGCTATCTCTTAGACCCTTTGTTGGATAATTGTGCCAAAACCATTGTGCAAATTGCGACATTTATGATATTTTTTCAAAGATATTTCTTCTATAGGAACGATGGATAATGCAAAAAACGTGTTAATAACTGGCGTTATTGAAAAATAGTTACTTTTATTCTCAGCATATTCGACTTCACAGTTTTCTCTGAGTAGCAAAGCTTAAATGCCTAGACAAAATCTCAGTCCATTCAGGTTTTGATGTTATACCTGCTATTTTATTCATGTGATTTGTGTTACTCAACATTTTTCGTAAAAACTGAGCTGAAAAGAAGAAAGATTATTTCGTTTTTTGTCAAGCAGAATACAATCTGCTACAGAATTCACTTGCCTAAAGACTATTGTTCTATACCGTAGGTTTAATGCGCCACAACTGCGTAAATGGTGAACGATCTTTTTAAACCTAGCTTTTGTTCTGGATAAACAGAAGTTAGTATTAAAAAATGTCATTTCGGAATATTTTAAAGTCAGTTATCAGCAAGATTTCATTAAAAATCAGAATAGACTAATTCCCCAGTTTATGTGTATTTCCTAATAGAAAATCTAAAGCATGCGTGCATAATATTTATGAAAGTTACAACTCTTATATAGTATATTAAATACTTAGAACATCGATGCACGAACGAATAAAATAATTTTTGTTTCAAAGTGTATGGAAAACTATACTCCTGAAGAAGCGTTATGACTGAAAGGTTAATTCAAATCCCATAGTTTGGGGTATAATTGATGGGCGATATCAAAACACATGCCACTTAGATGATACATGTTGCGTGAGACAACTTCAATAAGCATGCCAAATTCTAACAAATAGAAATTACGTAAAACGTAAAAATGGAAACATAATGAAGATTCAAAAATAATATTTATCAGGAAGATATACATAGTTTCACACGTAAACTTTGGCAGCTAATTTATATTGTTTTCACTTTCTTCTTGCTGATGGCGTAGTCATTTTTGCCACTGTTCTTTCGGATCCGCATAGTATGACCCAAGAACTTGTTGACAACAGCAAATAAGTGGGATTAAAAATGAACTTTCAGAATCTCTTATCATACCAGTACTACACCAGGTACTATTCACAGAACGCACAGAAAATAAGATGTAAATGTTGTGCCCCTCTGTTACTTATAAAAAAAGGTTATCTTTTTGCCGTTGTATTTTGTAATGAAATAATGTGCTATATATTGTTACTGGTAATTTATGTAACAGCTTTAACTCATGCAGCTTACTATTATGCCGTAGCTTTTTATAGCTGGTTATACAAATAATGTAACAAGCAGCTTTTTTTCCATTGTAATCGCGTCTGAGGATGAACCCAGTTGGCTTCGAAGAGCGCACGTATTTTAGTTTCAACTGTATTCTTAACTATGATAAGTTGGTAATTGAAGGTTTTTAACTGATCTTAGCTTTTAGTGATTTTATCTTAGCTTTAGTGATTGACTTCAAAATTTTACATTTGCACTAAAATCAGTCGACTTCAGGAACTGAAACAGTTCATCTTCCATATATCATCCTTTGATCCCCGTACATCGACAAGGAGTACATATCACAATTTCAATATGGTTTCTGTTAACTTCACAGACTCTGATCCTGAAGAATTCTTTGAATCTAACAGTATATATAACATCACATATTTTTCTCTTTCACCCGAACATATACACTGCTGGCCACCCAAAATGCACCACCAAGAAGAACATGAGATAGCAAAGCCAGATTTACTGGACACATAACAACAGATACAAAGATGAAACGATTAAGCTTGCAGGTGAGTGCGACTTGCGAAACATGCAGACATTAATAGTTTGTGTGGCCCACATGGCTCGCAATGACGGCCGATACAAGCCGCGGCATTCAACGAAAGAGGCTTTGGATGTGCGCTTGGGGTATGTCGGTCCAGGCTGCATCCACACGCTGCCACAGTTCATCAGGCGTAGCCGCGCGTGGTGCTTGCGGGGCCACTCGGTTGCCGATCAGCGACCAGACGTGTACGATGGGCGACATATCGGGAGAACAGGCAGCCCACGACAGAAGTGACACCTGGTGGGCCGTGAAGAAATGTTGCACGATGCGTGCCACGTGCGAGCGCGCATTGTCCTGTTGAAACGTGTCCGCTGGTAGGTTCTGCAGGTAAGGGAGTACTACAGGTTCCAACACGTCGGAGATGTAGCGGTGGCTGTTGAGTGTACCGGCGATTCGTACGAGAGGGGGTGGGTGCCATATCCAATTGTGCTCCAAACCATAACGCCAGTTGATGGACCGGTATTGCGATTTTCTCTGAGGCGGCGTATTTCAATAGGTCAGATAATGTCATCTGACTTTGAAGAAAAGCTATAGACTTTTTTTCAAGAACGTCATATCAGTAACAAAGCAAGGGCACCATGTTTTAAGCTTGATTGGGAATGCTGACCAAACACCATTGTATTTTGATATGCCATCAAATTACACTGTAGAAAGTATTGGTGTAAAGCAAGTTTAAGTGCTAACAACAGGACACGAGAAGCTCCAAATGAGGGTCATGCTTTCCATTACCGCCAATGGGAACAAGCTACCACGTATGTTATTTTCAAGAGAAAAATACTTCCGAATAAAGAGACTTTTAATCAGAAAATTTATGTCAGAATTAAAAAAAAATGGTCGTATGACCGATGACTTGGTAAAGGACTGGCTTTGAAAAGTGTGGTTTCGACGACAAGATGTGGGGCGACTGTGGTCCATGCTGGTATTGGATTCATTCAAGGGCATATAATAAACTCGGTGGTAAATAGGATTGTTGAAAACAGAACTGATCGACTTGAGTCTGGAGCAATGACTTTCCAACTTCAGCCCCTTGATGTCTGCATAAATATGCCTTTTAGTGCAGCAATTTGATTATGATATAACGCGTGGCTTACATCGGGAGACAGAGAATTGATGACAATTAGATGTGTTAGAAAACCTTCACTCTCTGTAGTAGAACAGTGGATTGTAAATGCCTGGGAGTTCATTTCTAATGACTTAGTTAATCGGTCTTTTCGGAAGTGCGGCATTTCCAATACGAATGAATGGCACTGAAGACGAGGCTATCTTCGAACAATCGAGCAGTGAAACCACAGTCGACAGCAGCAATGAAGATTCGTGCGGTGAAATATCTGAGAATGTAGATGAAGAGATGTTTGTGAGTAATACATAATTTGGAATAATAAGGGATTTAAATAAGCTCAAGAATTGCTATAATTCGTAAGTTTAATAAGTTTGTATTTCTTTCAAGTTTTCCTGCGTGACGAGTACTAAAAAAAAATACGCATTTTGGTAGCTCACGTGTAAGGTGCGCGTTAGATTCGAGTAAATACGGTATGTCTCCATTTTTCAGAACTTACAATTATTCCTAACAGGGAATTAAACTGTAGTCAGACGTAAGTGAGAGTTGAAGAGAGATTGAAGTCTCGTAAATCCACAATTATTCTAGTAAAAGAGACATTTCAAAAAACTCTCACCAAGTGTTTACCTGCCAGCGACAGCCTTTTCTGAGGCAAGTTTACGGTAGTCGAAATATAGCATATGTTTCGAGTTTAAATTTAAAAGTGGAGAAAACGTGCGTAATAAAACTTTCCATTGGTCGACGAAATATCAGGTATATAAGGCATTTTTATTAAATAGTATAGGTATACAAGTGATTTATTGGTGTAGAATAAAAATATACCTTTCCTCCAACATCCGAGAAGGGGACCGCTATGGCAGCGGAGGTGTTATGGCCTGGGCAGGCATCAGGTTGGACGGCCGCACACCTCTCCATGTGTTTGCCAGAGGCTTCCTGACTTCTGAGAGATATAGGGATGATATCTTACAGCCTTACGTTCGACATTTCAGGGACGCAGTTGGCCTTCGGTTCCTTTTTAAGGACGACGAAACTCGTCCACATAGAATTCACCTGCTCGACGATTATCTTGAAAGTGATGATATTCGCAGGATAAATTGGTCAGCCAGATCGCTAGACCAAACCCTATCAAACATATCTGGGTCGCTCTAGGGAGGGCAATTGCAGCTCGCCATCCCCTTCCGAGAACCATCCAGCAGCTGAAAATTGCTTTGCTACTAGAATGGGACCGAATGTCACAGGGAATCACCAACTGCCTCTGCTCCAGTATGACGTCGCTCCGTGAGAGCTGTATGACTATGAGAGGGGACCATACACCATATTAGAGTCATTTTATATTCGATCTTGCAACGAGGATTTTGGACATTCCTGCGCTGATGAGCGTTACTGACAATCATGAGTGCGTACCATGGCTATTGTATGTTATAATGTTTCCTCTTGCATAACTTGTATCCATACCAAATTTCATTAAAATGCGTTCATTGGTTTATCAGAACTTCGGCAAAATGTGCAAATTATTTCAATTTTGAACATCTGTGTATTACTACTGTTGCTCATGATGGCTTTCTGACTTTCTATTAATTTTTTCTTCTGCCGCGTTTGCTTCATGAGAGAGCAGTCACAGCTGGGAATAATAGTAACTGGAACCGCTGGTTCGTAATGTAATGGTTTATCTCACAAGGCAATTGTTCTCGATTTGCGAAATGAGCGATGTGTGATACCGCAATGGAAGAAGCACTTCGAATGTACCCCTCTTTTTGGCATCGTATAGAAACACCAATGATTTCACCAGCCAAGGAATGATCTTCGACGTTGATTAGGACGTTCATAGTTACAATATGGCTGAAGTGTCCCCATCTATCAACATTCTGCGGCATACAAACAATTCAAGCGACGTGGGTTGTAATGTAATGTTTTAGAGCAATACTGGCATCACTTCGCTGGTTCTTATTTATCAGTACTGCAAGTGATACCGGTATTATTCTAAAAATTAGAATTTCTCTGTGAAAATGCAGACACGGGAAAGCAATGTTTAGGCAGGTAAACTGGGGAAATATTAAAATATACGCATTTCTATTCCAGAATGTATTCTCTTTGTACGCATCCTTCGCGAAATGGTATCTATAGAAAATCAAAATAATATCCGGAATCTTAGCCATCTTTAGCAGACCACGACTGAGGCTTCCATGCAGGTACAAGTTCGCAAGTTGCAGCAATGTGAAGAAAATGCTTAACTTTTTACTTTTTTTTTTATTTTATTTTATTTCTTTTTGAATGGCTACCAACAGCAGAAGAAAGAAAGGCAAAACAAGGAGGAAAATTGCATATGCACATATGTACAGATCACAGGCTGTAGATTTGCAGATTTTTCTGCATCTAGATTGGCATTAGGAGATTGAAATTCGTGCAGGAATAGTCAAAATTAATCGAGGTAGTTGCCTTCTATGCACGATCTTAATAAGAAGATTCACTCACAATACAAATTTAAATTCATCGGCTGTATTTAAAGATATTGTTGAATATACATGTATAAGAATTTTCAGGGTTCCCTAGAACTAACCCATCGTCAGATACATAAACAGAAAAAGGAATGCTTTCAAGTAGAATGTTACGTGATATGATATAGACATCATATATTAATATATGGTACAATGTCACGTGGCTTCTAATTGTTTAAAAGACCTGGAAAGTATCATGAAATAAAAAAATAGAATGCAGGTACACATACAATACTGCATTGTAAAATTAAAGGAAACTTAGTATGTAACTAAAATAATTTTGTTGTTCTCATCTGGAGATACAACAAGGAACTCTATAGCAGTAATGGAGATTTCATGCATTCTTCATTTTGCGGGGTGTTGTAATTAGGGTCATGTCCTCATATCAACCTGTCATCCGTCTCTTGTAGGACGCATTTCGAAATTCCATTGTAATAAACAAATAACATAAGTTGTTTCATATTAAGTGACTTCATCCTCAGTCTGCCTCGTATTCGCACCTGTAAATAGTTTCCAGATTGTCGGTATAGATACTGGAGCATTGTCATTACAGCATAAATGTTTCTGAGTAGCAATTAGAAGGCTATCGGTGAACAGCAATGAAGAGACAGGACTAGGTGTTACGATAATGGAAGTATCATTCCATATTGGATTGTGCAGCACATCGCTCACGAGTCAAGACAATGCAGAATTTTTAAGTCCATTCCGTACGGCGTATTTATGCTCATTTAGTCTTGTTGCTAACGTATGTTTTGTAGATCCTATATTTTTACCATCGGGAGTGTCAGCGTCAATACTTTTTAAGGAGATGCTGTAAACGCCAAATTTATTTAGATCTGTTATCTGGTCTCGATATTTTATGTTTAACTGGGAAATGAATGTAGTACGCATTCCGAATTTCCGGTGAAAGTTTCTGCAAATGTATTTGAGAACAGGTTTTATGGTTGAATAATAATCCATGGCACCTGCATATCTACGAAATTTTTGTTCCCTCTGGAGAATAGTTGAATTTATTTGGTGGAGCGTCTTAAGAGCTTTTTTTTATGATAAAGTTGGGAAAGCCATGGTTGAGGGTGATGTTGAATATTTTGTTAATTTCTTATTTACCTCTGCTGAAAGTAGATGAATGCGTGATGGTTCTGCGCAGAAGAAAATTGATTGAGGAAAGTTTGTAGCTTTTTGGAAGTGCTGAAAAAGCCTGGATCAATGTAGGTACAGAAGTGGGGTTTGTATATACAGAATGTTGCAAGGTGCAAACGACAGCATCTAGTTCAAGCATGAAATCCAGGAATGGCAATTTACCTTCACTTTCCAGTTTAATGGAGAATTTTATGGTCGGGATTTGGGATGCTAAGTGTTCAGCAGAAGTTCGTAGGTCTGCTGGTTCGTGATCGCAGAAGAGAAGTACGTCATCAACATATTTTGTGTAAAAGCACGGAAGTTGTTGATATCCTTGTAGCACTTCATTTTCTATGTGTTGTATTAGAATTTTGGCTAGAATCTGGGATATTGGTGATATAATTGGGACGCCATCAGTTTAATGATAAGTAATGTTGTCGAATTGAACATATGACCTGTTTTGTACCAGTTTTAAGGTTGTAGTGACGGATTGAATGGTTTCTGGTTCGTATTTAAGTTCAAGTAGTTTTGTGCGAATGATGTCATGTACAGTTTTGATCAGTTTTTTTCGACAGTCAAATTGAAGAACTCAATTTGGCTGTCGAAAGTGCTTTGCCATACAGGGGGTGCGTAAAGCATCTGCGTTTCCTCTCAAATATTTTTTTACCAATGTTCATATCTTCGAATTGCATCAATGTTCTTAAAAGAATGCATGTGGTAAAAGTATCTCTGTGTTAAGAAAACCAGGGGCGGAGTGGATGAGTTCAGTTCAAACTTAATCTTTTACCTAAAAAGCCAATCGTGAAAATAGAGCTGGTAGTTTAGTACTACAAGGGTGTCCCAAAACAACTAAAAATGTTTTTAAAACAAAAACAATATGCGTACCTTATTTGTCAAGGAAGTGCTCATCTTTTACGAAATATTGTCCACTGCATCGAATACAAGCATCCCAACCTTTCCCGCACTTTTGGACTGTCTTTTGGAATTTTTATGAAATGCTGTAAAAACCCCTGTGCTCAGATGTGGTAAGTTGTTGATCAGTCTCAAATTGTCGCTTCCGTAATGTCTGTTTTTAAAATGGGAACAACCAGAAGACTCATGGGGACAAGTCTGGACTACATGGAGTTTGGGGCACCAACTTAATATTCATTTTCTCTAAACAAGAAAAGACAGAGCTGAAGATGTTTTATAACAAATTTAACTAACCATCTGTGGCCCTGCAATGTGAAGCACATGAAAAGAAATAGAGAACCAAAGTTGAACAACACGTTTCATTCCCAAATACTCGGTTAAAATTCTGTGAAATGATGTTTTTAAACGTGAAGCATATCTTCCATATATGTAATAGATAGGTATCTGTCTTTCTATTTTTATAGGTGTCTGTCATCATTGTATTGAAGTTAACCTCTGTAACACTTGTTGAAAGTCTTCCTCCATGAGCGATTAAAGCCGCTGACTCACGACCATTAATACATTCATTAGGCCTACTAAAAATTGTTTATTTTCCTAGATATTCATCTTTATAAGCCTCTTACATAAGACAGAAAATCGCAGATCGAAAACATTTGCTAGGGATTCACGAAATAACACTTATTAATGATGAAAGAAATACGGTATTACACCACATACCGCAAATGTTGAAGGTGACAATCCGATTTTTTTGTGTAAATGTGATAAAGATGGTAAGTCAGATAATATTCGAAAACTGAGTTACCATCGATACTACATTATCTGACTTACCATCATCCTTGTCACATTTACACCAAAAATCGGTTCGTCATCTCCAAAATTGCATTATATGGTGTAATCCCGTATTTCTGTCTTGATTTATCTGCTCCTCCGGGCTGTCACGGGATAGGATTCTTAAACTCCAGATTCGCTAAACATGAATACCGGTTGCTTCCACTAGCGAATCCTGTGATGGTTATATTCAAATTAATCGGAAACTTGAGACTTGGTCGTTCTGGGTAGTGTAGTGGTTAGCATACCCGGGCGCTATCTGGGAGACGCGGATTCGAGTCCCGCTTAAGGACGATGAAATTTTCAAGTTTTCGAATATTATCTGACTTACCATCCTTGTCACATTTACAACAATAAACGAATTGCCATCCTCAAAATTTGCAACTCTTATTAAACTGCGCACTGCCGACGACGCACGCGGGATGAACAAGTGTGACCGGTAGCTGTGGTTACTACAACTACTGCAGACTTTTCGAGACTCGTGCGAAGGTTGGACGCTTATTTATAAAATCATTCTCCGTTATTTTGGGACGAGCCATATATTTACAATTTCAACCACTTGAGACAGTGCTTTGAAGGAATGGTTCCAGACCTTATAAAGTACTGCGTGGTAGGTGTAAAAAGATGTAGGCACTGATTCTAAATTAAGTGAAATTTTTCTTGTTTGGAGCCTATGGGGCAATGGAAAAAGTACCTTGATGTGGATAGGAAAATAATTTTAGATGGGCCTGCTTTGCTGACATTGCTGTTTTTGAAGGTGAAAAAAAGAAAACACTTTTGTCTTAATATTTTAAAGCAGTCTTGGCTCCTATTTTAATTTCCCATTCTCCTTTTTAATATTGCTTAATCATTTTCTCGTGGATCATAAAGTTTCAATCCCCACTTGATTCTAGCACTCCTCTTTCGATACACTTTCTGACTAGATATTGATATTTACTGATTTTTCGAGAGGTACGAAGTATATTTGCCAATAATAAAATATGTTATATGGTACTAACAAAGATCACTGACGTGGTGTTTTTCAGATATTTGCCAATTATTTCGTCCAGTAACAACCAGAGCAGGGTTTCGGGAAGTATTCCACCGCTTTTTAAAGTGATCTGGATTTCCTTTCAGGTGTTTTGGGCTAGATCTTTTAAGGTGCTACTTGTGCAGTTTTTTTCCCCGGTTCATCTCTCCCGGCATCGTGCTCGGAAATTCTAGTTCGCCAATGGTTATTATTCATTTTTTCAATTTTCTTCTCTTTTGATTTATCCCCATTTCCGTTTTGCGTGTCCCTTTAGGCTTCCTTCTTTAATCCTCAGATAGATCAAAGAGTTATGGAAGACAGCCATACCCGAGTGAATGATTAAGTCTCAATTTCGAGAATAGGCCTTTTTCAATACAGTACATTTAGGGAATAAAAGCACGAAGCAGAAAGACTCGATATGTGTTGTGAAGATTGGCATGCACCGCATTTCTTAGGAATACTATAGGTGAATTTAGTCTAACGTTACAGAGTGTGCGCACCTTGTGAATGTCTTAGGCGATATTTAAAAGCTGGTGATCATGTGTATATGATTATATGTGTTGCGTGTGAGAGATTACCTACAAATTCATAAAACATGTACGTAATATGTAATATCACGTCCAAAGTGACGAGACCTTTGCGCAGTACAGTGAATTTTTCAGTCACAGAACACCATCTGCTTCTTTGTTACAGACTACATTTACTGTGAGGAACAGGTATCAATTATATTGTTCATCGGCTCCGGTGTTAAGCTTATAATATTTGATAAAGTGGAGGTGTGCCATTGATAATAGCTTAGTGTCAGTGATGTACAAGGCAGATGTGACAACAAAACGTTTTTGTCCCACTTGAATGCAAAATGAGTGATGTTGGCATTGTATTAATGAAATTATATAAAATAACTTTCTTCAAATATTTTTTTACTATTTGTACAAACAGAAAACGGCAGCGGCCATTGTGTTGCTTGACTGTGATTATCATTACAGTTGTTTTTGGGCTAAAAGCATCAGAATGTTAGTAACTTTATTAAGGGCAAAAGAAAATTGGAATGACTTTCACGAGGTACCAGAGGAGTTCCATTGCTCCAAATGGCCGAGTAGTCCAACAGCGGTATAAAAAGGAATATTTCACCATACATAGCTAGTTCCACATTGGCACAAATGGTTCATAACCTCAGCCGTACTCTTTGTTTTACTATCATTTTTGCTAAAAAGCAGACAGTATTGTCTACAGAGATGATTGGAGCACCATAAATGAACCCCTCGACAATGGTAAAATCATCACCTGATTCAATAAATCATAGTTTCAGTTAATACACGTCGAATAATGGGCCACGATATGACGAAAACAGCACGAATCGATGGAAGAAAGCTGCCTGGTACTAACTTTGCAATCTAGTGCAGGAAGTAAATCCGTCTGTGGTCTGTTTTCATGGCAGGCATAGTTCGCCTTTATGCCTCAGCCAAAGACGCTGGCTGGTCACACAAAGAAAAACTTCAAATTCCTTACAGTAATGTTTTAAACAACCCAAATCATCAGTGGTCCATCTCTAATGGTCACAGACAGGCAAAGCAGAAACACTATGAAAGAAGGCAATACAATAGAATAGGAGGATGCTGATATGTCTTAAGAGTATCTGAGTTACCAGAAGCACATAACAATTTCTTTGGAATTGGCGGTACTACTCTCATTATGAACAGGCGTTGTTCATTACATTTTGGGATTTATAATATTGCAAGTATATTTGCGTACAACTGCGACAAGAAGCATACATGTCATGCCCAAATTTTAAAATTTATTTTCAGCTCTCAGCAACTGGATATGCATATGAGTCGTATATTTCTACGAGGATATTTCAAAGAGCACTTCGAATTAAGGAAAAGGCAAATAAAAAATAAGTATGATGGCAAAGATCAGTTTGCATTTATTTTATATAGGAATTGTTTATAATAGCTTTCATTAAGCAATAGGTGGAAGTGTCGTTTAAAACTGTTTCCATTCGTTTTCACTGTTCGGCAAACAAGAAATATACCTCAACTGCTTAATGTATACACATTAACATCGAAATAATGTCTTCTCATAATCATTATCAAATAGTCCGTTCACATATGTTTCTCTTGAAATACTGTGTAAATTAAAATAAACACGAGAAGTCATTTGTGTTATACTATACACAAATCAATTACATGAATTAGAAACGAAATCTCCTTTCTCGAAATCACCAAATACGAATTTTGTGCCGAAAAAACATATGAGACGGTTTCCTCTGTTATTATACAGGGTGTCTCAAAATATACTGCAAAACTGCAGGAATGAGTTCCCCATAGGAAGATAAGAAAAAAATGTTTCTATGAACATAGGTCCAGAAATAATTGGTTTCTGAGTTAGGAAGGTCTGTCTAATACATTTAACTGTCCACACTACTTTACTGAGGTCTGTCTTGGTTTCCCATTTATGCACCGGAATGTTTTATTTCCCGCAGGTGAATTTTACTGACAGAATCTGGTGGTTTTCCTTTCCGACCAACAAGCACACACTTTATGCACAATGGCGCTTCCGCGCATTTTATCCACCTGGCTCGCAATTATTTGAATCGAAAGTTTTTTATTCGGTGAATAGGTAGACGTGGACCAACTGCCTGGCCTCCATGCTCACCAGATTTAAACCCTCTAGATTTCTTCTTGTGGGGCCATTTAAAATAACTGGTGTATTCGACTCCAGTAGAAGATGTGGAAGCTCTCCACAGTCGAATTGTCACAGGTTGCGAAACAATACGAAACATGCCAGAAATTTGGCAGCGTGTTCGCGAGTCCGTTAGGCATGGATGTGAGGCCTGTATTGAGGCAGAAGGTGGAAATTTTGAACAATTACTATAAGGTAATGTGAGCAGTTAAGTGTCATAGACGGACCTTCATAACTCGGAAACCAAGCATTTCCGGAACTATGTTGATATAAACTATTTTTCTTATAAACCTATGAGGAACTAATTCCTGCGGTATTGCCGTGTATTTTTGAGACATCCTGTATGTAATATAAGCAATGCATATATATAGGAATTCACTTTGCTTCTCTTATATTTAGGATATATACACTGGACTGCATGGGATTCAGGATTCAACCATAATTTTACATTTAGTAATAAAGAAATAAGCAAATTATAAATTATATATTTGAGAAATCAGTGAAATTGTAGAAAAGTGCCTGTTTGTCAATGAAATTTCTAATTGATTTACAGCATCAGTAGATTCCAGTTAATTGGTCCATTGGTAAATGAGGGCAGCTATTTATCTAGCTGCCCTCATTCAGACAATTTTGAAGAACATTCCGAATGAGCTATTTGAGAGAAAGTTTCGCATATTTGATGCTGCCCTTTAAATGGGCCAAACTGTTTTAGCCCCCATGTGTCTCAATTAACCGGAATCTACTGTATTACTAATTTCTAAAATGTTCGTGACATTACGTTTCAAAGCTTTATGCAAAAACACCATTATTACCAGCTTTTTTTGAAAAAGAGAATTCAATATATTTAACAATTTATAAAGCTTAGAAGACGTAAAACTATGTCTTGAAAAAAAAAGGACAACGCTGGAAGCAGCGTCTAGTAATGGTACTGGCCTCTCCAAAATTATATGTTGATATCAACGAAGTTCGTGCCCGTAAAATACAGAATATGGTTAGAAATATAGCTGGGGTACGTGACTGTCTAAAGGGTGAAAGCCTTGGGAGTTTCTATGGCATTTTTTTTGTTTTTTTTATTCTCTGAGTTTCTGTTTGTTGCTACCGAGAGGAAATATGCCAAATTTGTGAATTTGATGGAACAATTACAACTGCTCGAAGAACAGAGACAAAGTTGTTTTGTCTTACTGTGTGAATCAAGCGCATCTGTATGTGAACATAATTAATATTTATTAATTTCTTTAAAAAACAGTACACCTGAATTCCTTGTCAACAATTTTATTTTGAATTTTGGCGTAAATGCAAATCAGTATCGAACATACACTGAAGTGCCAGAAGAACTGGTACACCAGTCTAATATTTGGTATGTCCCCAACGGCAGCGGAGAACTGCAGAAATACGACGGGGCATAGACTCCACTAGCTTTTGGAAATATGCTGTAGGCAATGCCCACCATACTTCCTGCAGTATTCCGAGGACTCGGATTCCTGTGTTCGATAGCGCGTTGCATGGTATACTAAATGTGCTCCATCACGTTCAGTTCTCGGGAATTGGGTGGGAATGGCAACACCACAAACTGTGGACGTACCAGGGGTCCCAGTGAAGTCCAGCCAAACACACCCTATACCAATACGGATCCCCACCAGCCGGTACAACTTCCTGCTGACAGGCGGGATCCAAAGGGATTGTCCCACACACGAATCACTCAATCTTCCCGATACAGTTGGAAACGCGAATCGTTAGACCAGGCTACTTGTTTCCAATAATCAAGTGTCCAGTGGCGGTGTTGCCGTGCACCCATCAGGAGGACTCGAGTTGGGCGTCGGCTCCCAAAGCCCATATCGTGCAGGGTAGGTTGCACAGTCCAGACGCTGGTGCTTGTTGAGGCTCCAGCATTGAAATCCGATGATACCTGCAATAACGATTCTTGACAGCCGAAGATGGTCACGTTCACCCAATGTCTTTTTCCGGCCACACTGGTATCGTATAGGTTGGAGGTTTTGCCGTAATTCTTGTAGTCACGGTACATCCTTGCAATGGTCGTCCATGAAAATTCGAATTTAGTTTCAACCTCTGAAATACTATGGCCCATCTCACTAGCGCCAACTATGACACCGCGTTAAAAATCGCTTTAATCGTTATTACTTGTCATTATCATGCCGTAAACAGCTCTGATAGCTGGCAAGGATGTCTATCGCTTTATAAATGTACCAGCGGACGCAACTGAGTTCGCGGATAGGTGACGTTGTTATGTATTTTGCATTAATTCGTCTGTACCAGCTTTTCTGGGACTTCAGTATACATGTGTGAAATTATGGCTTATTGACTAATCGAATCAAACACATTTTTCATCTAGGAATATGCTGTAATTATTTAACAGAACCAAGATGATATTTTCAATTTTTATCCAGGTCTTTTTTCTATGAGCCTGCCAAATATTGGGAAAGAATGCATCTGTTTCAAAAAGTACCCACAGAAATAGATGAAATCTCCAGAGCATTTTTACGATATCTATCTTCACGTCCTGGGATTAAAAAGTTCCAGCGCAGAGAGAATAACTTAAGCCGATAAATAGTGCGTGATAGGAACTAACTGCTGCGAATAGGAGTCCAAAATAATGAAACCACATAAGAAGAAAAGTTAATTCGGCGAACTTCTGGAAAGGAATCCTACCTAAAAAATAAGATCATCGGTTATTTTCTCTTGTTGCAGTGCAGCACCTGTCTAGTAAATTTTCTAGCACCAGGACGTAATTTGCCTATTTGTTTCTTACACTCTCATAAATCTCACAATGTCTTTACGAACTAAGAAATCAGCTCTTAAGTTTCAGAGGAATTTCTAAGTTAAATGTTGCGTGAAAAAGAAGTTTCCAGTTTTGACATCTGAGCTACACCTAAGGGAACAGCGGAAATATCGAAAGGAGATGCCACCGATGACTTGCGTCTCTCGGATTTGACTGAAGTGGAAATAGGGGGTAACGAAAGTCCATGGTTCGAAAGGAAGGGAAAGCTCGGAAATCTGCCTTGATGTTGTTGCTTTGAATTGAAAGCACACTTTTGAATTATTCACTTAGTTGTTGCTTTGTGGGCACTGATGGAGATTATGGCCTTCATGACTGATGCAACTCGAAAAGACAGCGAATAATTAATTAACGAACAGAATAAAGATCAATGTAAGCCACCGATACAAAGAAAACAACTGGAAAAATTGGAAATAATATTTGTGGAATAACAGCTATCACAGTGTTGCCATCAATGATTAAAGAAATCGCTTATTGATCTTACTTCTGATTTCTGATTTCATGTATAATTCAACGAAACAAAGATAATGATAAGAAATCCATCTTCCAAAACATTTTAAAATTAAATATCTTTACACTTATAAGTTTCGCATATGGTGCCTTTATAATTCGTTAATGAAGTCAAGTGTATACAACTGAAAACTCTACTGTGAGTCCCAGTTCGATTTTTATCCACAATTTAACCAAACGATTTAGAATCGGATATGCCGTTAATAAGACAAAATAAAAACGTTCATTTTTGTTGAAGGACACTTACAATTAGACTGGGAGATTTCAGCACTTTGTTGTTTTTCAGCTGGTACTTTAAGGAGCATATGAATCATTCAGATAGTACGTATACCTACAACCCACACTAAATAAAATTTGTAACTGTTATGAAGGAGGTATTTCATAACCTCTGTACCAGATATTCACGAAAGAAAAGCATTATTTCTCTGCGCTTCTTCATCTGTATTTCTTGAGAAAATTGCTACATTGCACGTCGATTTCCTACTGTCGCGGAACATTCTATAACCTATATTTTCTGGTAATCAGGTACACAGAAATGCATAACCAAAGCTGTAAGCATGGGACAAAGAATACCAATATAATGAACTATTTTTGTAACCCTTTTCATCAGGCGTGATCAGTAAAATTGGTCATATAGTATTTTTACCAAAGAGAGATCCTTTTTTTCAGTCAGTTAAAAAATTAGCCATACCACAATTGCTACAAAGCTCTTTACTAGGAGCATTTAGTTTCGTATTCGAAAAATCCGAAACATTTAAAATATGTGAGTGTCAGCTTTCCGTGTCTGTTGGTCTTTAGCAACTTTCTAGAAAATCGCTTGAAGAAGAGTACAATGTGCCACAAACTCTTCGATCTGTGTCCATTTGCCAGAGTTGTAGCTCATATCTTTCGTTCTGTGGCACGAAATATTGAACGTACACTGAGCTGTGCTTTAGGAAGAGGTTCATGTTACTATTTGGAGCCATAATGAAACACCATGTGATATCAAAGTCACGCGGACAATTATAAATTGTGCTCATCTATCTTCTGTACATAACAATAAACGTTTGACAGCAATGGGAAGACACTGCGACGTAAAACAATTTGACAATGACCATATATTTGATGCTAGGAATGTAGGTGCCAATACGGTCAAACCTCGTTAATCAGGAAAAATTGGGGAGTTGGTAGAGTTGTACCGAATAATACGAGCCCCAATTAACTGAAATTATAAACTAAAAAATGGCAAAGGGTACATTAAACATCCGTTCATTTCTAAAAGGAAGGCACAGTTATTTTACATTTAAAAGCATACATATGTAATAAAAAATGTAAATTATAGTAAAGTACATGCACAGAGACTGGCCAATTATGATGCTCTGTGTTTGCTTGGTGAAACTGGTTGTACCACATTAAAGTATATTCTGCACGAACGGGTTTCAATACGTTTTTATCTTCTGTTGTGTTACTTTGGAGTTTATTGTCCTTACAAATATTACGTGGGGGTGTAATTGGTCGTAGTACCCAGATATTTCTTCATTTTCGCTTTCCTCAACAAATTTAATTACACATTTAAAGTGTTCTCTTATACACTGGCGTGCAAACATTAAGGACGAGGCGGTTTATCGAATGTAATGTCGTGCACAAGTGCTCACATAGACTCAAATCATGCCATAAGAATCTCAAGATTTAAGAATATGGGACAAGTGAGCAAAACCGTCTAAACTAGGAATCCAAAGGTTACAAAGGCACTTTATGAAAAGGCAGCTACGAGCACAACTGGACAGAAGACAGAAACGTCCATGTGACAGGTGGCTGCCAAGAAAAATCCAGTCTTTAGTAGGGGATATGATCACTCCTGACTGCGCTGCAGGATTTACAACGTCTGTGCATGCTGAGAACGTGGTTATCAAGAAGCTGTTGAGGAATCGTGGCCCATTCCTCTTGTAGCGTCAATCGCAGCTGCGGAATCGTTGCTGGCGGCTGATGACGTGTTGCCAAGCATCTCCCGAGATGGTCCCACACGTGTTCGATTGGATTTAGGTCCGACGATTTTGCGGGCCAATCTATGTGTTGAATATCTTCACTCTCCGACAGCTCTGCGACAGCCACTGTACGATGA
This sequence comes from Macrothele yani, assembly GCA_039090855.1. Lineage (NCBI taxonomy): Eukaryota > Metazoa > Arthropoda > Arachnida > Araneae > Macrothelidae > Macrothele > Macrothele yani. The sequence goes on along the minus strand of CM077034.1, from coordinate 182,411,095 downwards.
GGTGCAGCGTTGTCGTTCATGAAGAGGAACTCTGGACCCACAGCACCTCTAAACAGACGCACGTGAGGCGGGAGAGCCTCGGTACAATAGCGGACACCAGTGACTGAACCTCCTTGGAAGATGTGGAGGTCAGTACTGCTACCAAGCATGATACCGCCTTAAACGACCAGCGGTGTGTTATTCTTCTTCAGGTGAACGTATTCAAATGTTAATCATGAGTATGCACAACTCCTTTACTTGCATTGTAATCTAATGCCATTTGTGTTTTTTGGTTTTGTTTTTGTCAGCTTTACTACTGACTGCTTTTTCATGATGCTACGTGCTCATAGAAATAACGTTCTCGTTTTTTTTGTGATGTGTTAGGTGTATGCAAAAGTTGCCGCGGCCTCCGCTAGCGGGCGCTGTAGGGGTAGAACTGGTCGCCGTCCCGTGCAATCAGTTCGTACATGAAGCCAATCACCGCTGTCGATAAAGTTCATTTGCGGCACTGTTTGTTATTAATGTTTAATTTAGGGAAACGTGAGAGTGAAGCATACGTTTCCATATGTCAGGCGCATGGCAAACGATTATGGGTGAGCGAACGTGTTGCGAATGGTTTGCCAGGTTTAAGAAATGTTATCTAAGCTTGGACGACAAGACACAGACATGCAGGTAGACTGCATGAATTCACAGACGAGGAGCTGGAATCGCTGTTGCAAGAGGATGTCACACAATCGACCACGCAACTGGCGTGACGTTTGCAAGTGACCCAATCGACGGTGGTACAGCGTGTAAAGGCCTTCGGGAAGATCCAGAAGATTGGTAAGTGGGTTCCGCATGCTTTAACGGGAAGTAATATTGGTCAACTGTTGAGCGTCTGCATGACGTTCCTGAAGAGGTTTTAAGGTGAAGAATATCTTCTGAAAATTTGTTACCGGTGGTGAAAAATGGGTATTGTGACAACCCCGTACACAAACGATCCTGGGTCGACCCAGGCCAGTCATCAATATCCACTGGAAAACAAGATTTTCATGGGAAAAAGGTTATGTTGTGTGAGTGGTGGGATATGTACGGAATGCTGTACTTCGAACTGTTGAAACCGGAGAAACAATATCTGCACAGCGATAGAGCAATTAGTTGATAAAACGGAACTCCGCAATCAAGTAAAGACACCCATGGACAGGTAACGGACGCCACCCAGACATCCTATTACACGATAATGCCAGATCACGTGTCGGTTCCACCATGAAATAAACTCTTGAACTGTTGCAAGCGGAGGGTTTACTGCACACAAATTACTCCCCGGAAATTGCACCCTCTAACTTTCATCTGTTTCGCTCTATGCAACATTCTCTACGCCAACAGTGGTTCACCCAATTTTCAGATTTGGGAAATTTTTCTCAGAGTTTTTCAGCTCAAAACCCGATTCCTTCTGTCACAAAGGCATTCACTTATTGCCTAAAAATGGCAAAAGGTCATTGATCCTAACACCAAATATTTCATTGAATAAATGTGTAATATAAAAGTTTCCTGATTATTCCCATCTGCTTTCTCCTTAAAACAGCGGGAACTTTTGCATGCCCCTAATAGTTTACAGCTGTTGCAGCCGTTGCAAAATAAAGGAACTAGCTATGCACGTCATGTTTTCTTCTTTTTTGTCATTTGTTGTGGAAGTTATGTTTTTTTCAATTTGTTCCACGAATAGTCATTTGCCGTGTTAGAAGAAATTGGCCTAAATTGTGTGAAGAGAAAAAGTTATCACTTGTAAGATTTTGAACCCTAAGCTCATATTTAAGGTCACACACTATCCGCATGCCCTGATTTCCCCCTCCATTGATTCTGGTTCTTTTCCGGTATCACTTTTTGTCTGCAGAACATTGGAAGTTTTACCGTCACAGAAAGTGAATATTTCAATTTCATATTTTTAGCAGGGTTACTGGGAATATACTGCTTGGAAGCGCACCCACCACGACATGTAACCTATTGCTCATCGACTATAACATTTTCATCAGAATAAAATACTTTTGTCAGAATTTCTACCCACTTTTCCCAGATTTCGCGCACAGCAGCAAGTTTATCCATGCACTTTCTTTCTTGATGACTGGATTTATTATCTAAAGGAATAATTAGAGATACGGTGCAAATGTTTCGAGGGACATTGTTGCAAGAAATACAGTAAAGGCAATCTCCATTTAAAATGTTACGTACTTTTGTTTCGTAGTTTTAATTTTGAAATCCCGTTTTGTTGACGGGAACGTACTTTTATATTCTGCTGACGATGGTAAATGTCGTAGCATCTGTTCTTCGTCTCCTTTACAGCACCTTCATTACCTACTGTGAGATGGAGACACTCAATTAAACAATGTCCCTCAAATTAGGTTTATTTTCGATGCATCGATATGTTATATCAAAATAAATTTTATCAGAAAAAGAAAAAAATATCTGTCGAATTTGTCAACTGAAGAAACTGAATCAGAGGTGACGAATCTTTTGTTGTTCATAGGCGGCAACAAGTTAGCTGTAATTTAACAACGCCGCTTTCAAGAAACTTCTTTTGGATATACTTCGAAATGTATATTATTATGTAAAAATCTTATGTGCTAATTAACTACCAAAATAAAAAAAAATGCTAATTCTAAAGATAACTAACGTTTTATTAACTTTGTTGTGACATAATTTTGTTGGATATTATTTGAGCATTTTGTTGCAACATGGAAGTCCGCACAATTAGCTGATCCTGTAGATGGGCATCCGTCATTTGTGAGTTTAAAGGCGTCTTGATTTGGGTTAGGTAGGCGAATGTAAATTCGCAGCAAAAAGCAATTTTCCTTCATGCTGCCGAAGTCATGGGTATTCTATTGCATTTTCCCATATATCAACTGGTTCTGCATCAGCGTCAAATAAGCACTTTAAAATGTCATCTTCTGAAAGCTTAATCAATTCTGTCTGTAGTACCTTAGGAGCTATAGAACGAATTCAGGAGCGCAGAAGGTGCCAAAGTAGCCCTTATGACTTACTAATATTTTAATTGTGGCCGTCAGTCCGGTAACAATATTTGGTTGAATCTTCGTTTACTCTTTGGTAGTTTCAATACGGTCATTTTAAGATAAAATTAAAAATAATATAAGGCGAACAAAATATATTTTTAAAAATAAAAGGATTTGTTCAGCAAAATTTGGATTCACTCAAAATGCCGCAACCCCCGCCCCCCATCACCACCCTGAAAAAAATTATCTAAAGAGGAATAAAAAGAAAATCATATTAATATTTAAAAAATCACATTAAAAGAAATTCCACTAAAGAATGATTTGTGCTGATTGAAAAACCATAATGCATTTTGTTTGCAGTTTTTATTTGGAAAAATTATTTTATTTATAACAAATTGCAGCATGTTTTTCCCTAATAGTTCCAGACTAAAAAACATTTCGTAACGCTTGTTTAAGCGTATGTCAAATTGAAAAGCTTGTTATCATATTTAACCGAAGGTATTTTGCACTTGTTAATTCTGAAGATCGTACTAGGTAATGCATTATGATCACCGTGGAAATAAATGTCAGCACACCTAAAATGTTTGCTCGTCAAACATTTTTTTTTTTTTGGTTGGAGGTTTAACGACCACCGTGAGCAACTCAATGGGCTATAAGCAGTCGCCCGTCCCTAATTTCGGGTCACTGGTTCCAGGACAGGGAGAGAGCCAGTGCCGTAAGACAAACACAACATCCATGCCTCACCGGGATTCGAACCCGGACCCCTTTCGGACGAATGATCAGAGACCATCGCTTAGACCACTGCGCCACCGGGGCGGCTCAAACATTTTCAAAAGAAAAACCCCAGACGTTGTCAATCAGAATCACTCAAACGTTAAACATATCATCATGAGAACGGACGTGTGGATTCAATTTTTTTAAAGATCTGCATCAGCACTACACAGGGCACAACGCACATCTTTCTTTAACACCCATGTGCTTACATGATTCAATGGGCACTGTATTGCTGGAAGAAAGTTAAATATATTTACCTGCTTGTTCTATTCTTTAACCCACTTCGTTTGGCTCGTGTACGATGTCGTTAACGATGTGTTGCAAGCTCAGGTGCATTTATTTTTTTAGTGTACTTTATTATATGCTGTCTCTTCATATAAGGCTTATGGTTTACCTACACCCTGTATAATGTCACTCTTATCAGTTATATGACAATTTTTGACTCTGAAAAGCTGTCATAAATTTGGATACATTTTGTGGTAGCTTTTCCCAAGGAAAAAAATTCGGGAGATCACTTTTCAGGTTTTGTGAATCGGTTATTTCAGTAGTGAAATAGAGTCAAGAATGCACTTTCAGGCAACGCTTCACACGAAATAATAAAACTATACTAGTAATCCGATGTATTGGCGAAGGCATACATAAACAAGCGGTTCTAAGCTGTCGCGCATCAACCAAATGGCTTCTTCAAGGAAGTTAGAGAGAAACTGTCGTCTGAATAATAGGACGCTTTAACAATTTGAACATAGTGAATTGACTTGCAAATAAATATCATATAAACGACCTTATATTCATTTTAAGCCTTCACCAGTGGTCCAAGTTTCTGACCGGTAAAAATGTTCCACACCATACAATCGCATCCACCGTCTTGCACTGTGGAGACTGCAGAATGCATTGAGTGCCGCATGTTGATTGCGCCAAATGCGTACACGACCATTCACCGAATGGAGACAAAACGCGAAATCGTTAGATCAGTGCAGTCTTCTGACGTCCAACTTGCATGATCGGTGCACCAGACGAATATTTTGAGCCGATGCACTTTGGTTAGGAGACGATTTTTGACAGGTACTGTTCCGAATTGACCTCTCTTGCATTGGGTAGTCAACATTCGAACAATGCTACGTCTTTTGGCCTATACAAGTCGTCGGATCTGGCAGTCACATTTCACACCAAATTTTCGCTACCCTGTTCAGTTTGCCCAAGGGTCGATGTGGGGCAGATCATTTTTACCACGGCGGTTCTCGAACAACCCAACACACTAATTGTTTGATAAACCGTAAGATCAGCTTTCCGAGTTCTCGTAACCTGTCCTTTGCCAAGGTCCGATAAATCCTCCTGTTTAACCTTTACGCTCCGAATTTTATTATATACTGCTACATCCAGAATTTATATATGTTAGACCTGTCGACTAATCACGCTGTCTCGGAAATCACATGGACAACGACAACTATACACTTTTGATAGGGGTGGTCACAATTGAGTGATTACTCGGTATGTATGAAGCTAAAAATAAAGTTAAACTTTAACGTAACGAGCATGTATTTTTTGTTGGAACTAATGCCATACGCTTTCTTTTTAATTCTTCCGAAAATTATCTGAAGCATAGATTAAATCTACCTTGTTAATTAGGGTATTAAAAATTAGAGAATTTTTTTATTAAATGAATTTTTATTTTGATTGCAGAATTTATTCTGTACTCTTGAATAGAACATCACCTTATAACCGGTTTTTTATACACAACATTTCCTGTAATTAACAAAGAATTAATATCTTAAATGATTCAGTACTACCCTTTCCAAAAATTTTAAATGCGCTGGAACAATCGTTTCGATTCGAAAACAATAACTATATTAAGGTGCAACACGGCTATGAAGTGTGATGTCTAATATGGAGTTTTTTCTTCCATTCATCTGTGTCTAGCATGGAGTTATTTCATCCACCCAATATTATTCGGGCCTTTTCCTGTCCTTTCCTTGATATCCAGTCTAAAGTTTCAGTTGTTTATCGTTGGTTGGTTCTTCCATCAATTTGACTAGCCCATTGCCACTTCAGGTATTTTATTTCGACCGTGATGACGTCCATTATCCTCATTTTCTAGATCCAGGAGTTACTCTTCTTATCTTTCCTGGTTACCTCAAACATGAATCTCTCCAAGCTAGTTGCAGTTCTCTGCACCCTCCGTATATCTATTTTAGTTAAAGTCCATGTGTCTACTCCGTACGTGAGAAGTAGAAGGAACAATTAATTAAGCGCTTGTCTTTTATAATACAGAGTGTGACCACTGAATTATGACCACCTACCTAATATTTAGTAGGTTATCTTTCGCCCTCAGTACAGCAACTATTCGACGACACAATTTTCAGTAAGGTACCATAAAATACGTACTTTGAATACATGACGTCTATTCCATTTCTTTCAATCGAGTGGAAACAAGTGACCGAAAGCCGTGACCGTCAGAACTCTAATGATGTCACAGTGATCTGAATGTTTACGTTCCATTTGTCCTGATGATCCCGAGCCAAACGCTCTGCGAATCTACAGCAGATGTTAAATAAAACTTGGATTGTGAAGAAACGTTGCTATTTTGTTCTACATGTTCATATTGTTAGAAGTGATGACTATCGTTGGAAAACGAAAATACTTCAAGTACCAAAGGACAGGAAACGGCACAGAAGGAGACCACGCGGAGGATAAATGCGTGATATCTTTGAGAAACTTGGATGCGACTACTGCAAAACAAAACAATGTTGGAGATGCATGGAAAGATCCGTATCCTGAAGCTGACTGATATTGGTTGGTATTGAAGATGACGTAGTTGTTGGAGCTTGTGGAACACGCGAAACAGAATTTTGAACTGTTCTTGCGTTAATTAAAGGAAAAACAAAATTAGTGATTGAAAAAAAAATAAATGATTTAATACATCTGTTGTAACCTTACATATTGTGAGAATTTCATTACTGAAATTAAGAAGAGACCACTCTGAATTTCTGGGGATTTTTTTTCGTTCAGATTACGCAAATCAGACCTTGACCTAATAAAGCAAAACATTAAGGTACTACCGTTCCTTTCCTTTTCTTCAAAGCTAAATACCAATGAAACTCCACTGTCCTGTTCAATTATACTTGAGAATGTTGCGAATTAGGGTATGGCCAATATCTTTATATGACCAATTCTGAGAATAATAATTTACTCCTTATTGTTTTTAAATAGAACTCAGCATTTTTTTTTACAAATGACAAAAAGTAGAAAGCAATGTTTATTTAATGAAAACGAAATACGTGTTTCCCGTCGTATTTTCTAAAGTACTAGGAGCTGGGCCTCTAGGCTCGCTACGCTTGTTCCCAGAGTAGCGCTCGGGCCCTGCAGCCCGATCTTCAAGTTCATCATTGTCGAAAAATGTGTTCAAATGCCTCTTTCCGGTTATGCCATCTGACGAAATGAAAATGTTCTCCGAATTGTCTGATATTTTTTGCGCTGTATCGATTGAAAGCTGGCTTCTTGTTTATAGTTTTTGTTTCGCTCCTGGTGAACTCCCTGTTAAATTTTTGCAGAATGTTTTTCAATTTCCTTCTATTTTTAATGTGGGATTTTGCTCCGCCGCCATTCCGAAGTTTCCGAGTTTTTTTACTTTCGTTATTTTTTGGAAAAGCGGACTTTTGTCGTTCAAATTTAAAGCACTTACTGAATTTACCACCAAGGAAAAGAAAAGCGGTTCAAAAAGCATTTCATACTTTACGACTTACCAGCATTGCAAATATTAGATCTCTAGGTTATTTAGAAGTAGTCTAACAATTCGCAAAAGGTTCAAGCAGACAATATTCCATAGCCACCATTTTGATTTTATTTTTTTGGTTTCGTATTTTTCTAGGTATCCAGACCTTTAGACCTATCAGCATGCCAATTTTCAGATCTCTAGGTCATTTAGAAATGGTCGAACAATTCGCGGACGAACACACTCGCGTTTTCCCTCTTTGCTTTTAATATACGATGCAAAAGCCGATATTTACAAAGGTATTCACGTATGCAGGCAGAAAACGCCGAACTTTAATGAAAGCGGTCCTACGTCATTAAGCATTGCGTGATTACCAGTTTGATTTTATTGCCTGTTCTTTCACATAATGAGAAGAAAGCGCTAAAAATAGCTAAAAATAGCTTCGTCACCATGGCAGCAGGTCACGGGACCAGGACGTTCTTCTGTGGTAATTGTGAAGACAGACAAGCCGTTCTTTTACTTCCTTTACGCCTTTGAAAAATCCTTAAGAATCAGAAAATGACTTTTTCTTTTTTTTTTTTTTGTAAAAAAGGGATGATAGTTGTAAGTTTATGCAGTAAAAATTAAAATGCGTTATGATTTATTATAGTTTGCCATATATCCGATTTTTTATATAGTTCGCATCGCGAAATAGAGAGTTTTGTGAAATTTAAAAATTTAATTTCTCGTAAACCAAATCGAAATTCAAAAAGAGGGCAACGAGGTGCAAAATTCGGTCATGGCACTACATGTCTACAAAGTTTTGCAGTTCTCTTGCTGTTAGTGTGTCGGAACGCGACCTGATAGCCCTTTTTTGCTTACCTTAACTTTGAAATACAATAGATCTTGAAGTGGCGCCAGAATCGAAAACCGGTTTATGTCAGCGTGTTTTCCAAACAATTATCTACAAACGATGTAAATTTCGTATTTTTGTGCTCAATACGTTTTGCGCTGCGAGCTAGGTAAGCAAGAGTGTCGCGAAATTTCTGAAACAGCGGCAGCAGCAGCGGCGGCAGTTACTTTTTTTTTTTTTTAGAATAGAGAGAAACTTAACTAACAACCGAGAACCATGCTAAAGGTAATATTCTATTCACAAAACAAATATTGTGCACTGAATACAAAAAAACTGGGCTCAAAATCCTTAAAATAAATGTAAATAAATAGTGTATATTTAAAGGTACATGCATATCTTTCCAGAGCTCTACATAGCGGACTGAAAAGGCCAAACGATTGGTTTCTTATCAGAATTTTATTCTGTGAGAATTTCCTTCACAATTTTTTTGTGTGGCGACACTACCGTAAACGATAGGCTTTCATGAATAAATCACATGTGTGCATGACAAACGAAAAGATGCGTTTTCATCACTGCATGTTCATATTTATTCTCGGGAAAACAAACCCAAATGAACAAGAGTGGACAAGTTGGACATGCTGCCATAAAGCTGTAGTTTCAAGCACGTGAGGTGTTTTGTAAAGTACAGACGTGATCATTGTAACGAAGATTAGAATTAGCGTAGGTGGTTGACGAATAGAATTGAAGAGAGGGAGATATCCAGTTTTACTTATTTCAATTTAAAGCAACTCTCAATGCTCTTACTTTTAACGTGCAAGAAAACAATAGGGTAAAACGTGAGTAGGCTGGATAACGGATACAAAGCACAGATGATTATGGTAAAGTTGTTTCGCTGCTGAGTATACCTAGGTGCTAGAGAAAATATATTAATGGGATCAATTTCTCAACTACGAAAGAGTAAAAAGAGCAGTTGCGCCAAATTTTTATGCAGCAACATAAAGAAGTGCAACGTTTGTCAGAAAGCAATGTTTGAATTAAATCTCAAATTGATTTTTTTCCTCAACAGTACTAAATTCGTATACTCCTCTAACCTATCGCGAGATCGGATCGCTCTGAATAACCAAACAGTAAAGAATATGCTTCAAATTTCAGAATAAAGATTTCCCGATGCTGAGCCCAGAATTTCGTGAATAACAAAGAAACGGATAATATAAGTAATCATTCTGAATTACACCATTCTCAATAAAATCGTTGATTTCTCTTACAACCATAAGTTATGTTATATTATACGTTTATGATGAAGCTAATCCTCCTCGAGCCAAAAAAAGGTATAGCTTTCATCGCTTACGAAATTTGAGAGAATGAATTATAAATATATAGCATTATTTTACTTAAAAACTGAATATTATTTTGAGTAATTCAATATTATGATGCAGAGATGAAAGCTCATTGCTATGGGCATACCTGCGAAATTGTCTAAACTTCGATACCGTTTGAATCTTTTGTTTTCCGTCCAATGCTGCTGCAACTACACGAATGAAAAAATATTTTTCGGAAAGTGGTTTGCATTTGTCCTATAAGTACGTCACTTGGCTGAGATTGAGTTATCCAATAACTACTCCTAGCAAGAGCAAATCGAAGTAAGTGTCCAAACCTACCCAAGAATTCTGTGATTTTCCACGATATATAATAAGAAATCACGAAGGCTAAAATACAGATATGTGCAAAATTTACCTAATTTAGAGAAAGTACGATGACTAAAATCGCTTTTAAATTCAGAAAATATTTTTCTATGATTTCAAATATCAGAAACAATTTCTAAATACTATTGAAACTGAGTTCCCTTGCTCATAATGGGACTGGATTGGATGTATCACCAAAGTATTTGGCTAATTTGCTTTTGTGATTTCTGAAGGGATTACGAGCTTGACAGGAACTTAAATCGTCAGATATCATATAAGAAAAAGAAAGTGAGTTTTCATATTTAAATTTAAATCGTATAAAACGTTTAAACAGCTGAATTGTAGTTTGCTTGGCATATATATCTACATTTTTGGACTACCACATGATATATCCTGGCAAAGACATTTCACTTTCCACGTCACGACTATTGCTTAATCGTAGATGTTCTTTGAATAAAGAACAATAAACTTTTTCTAATGTAATTATCCTTTCTTTTAAATTCTTCGTGTGCATAATAACTTGATAAAATGAGCACAAATTTGTATTTCACAATGTAGGAAATATTATCAATAAAGTTTATTAAAAAAGACACGCTCAATTTTTCTGCTAGGGAAATTTTTCACGCAGCGTTTATTTAATGAAGATGTTTGAATTTTTGTTACTTCAGTATAAAATAAACTCCAGAGTTTTTTCTTTCCTTGACACACTTTCATGAAGGCAGATGATCAGCAAAACTCTTCTTCCTTGTTTTGTCACAGCATCTTGTGAATTCTGACTTCAAATGTTTTCTGGTATCTCTATGGAAAGCAAAAAATCATGTTTACATTTTAATTTGCCAGAGAAGTATAAATCAAACAAGACTGCTAGGTCATTCAGTCAGAAAAAAGGAGTAATAATAACAAAAATATTATCCAATTTTATAAATATTAGGACGAAATAAGATGTACTTTTATGTAAATGCAGACATAAAAAATTGAAATAATATTATGCATGAAACGTTGAACGATAGATCTTCAAACGTTTCCTTCCTAGCTTTGTTGCAGCATCTTGTGAATTCTGATTTCAAACGTTTTGTGATATAACCATATAAGGCCGAAAATCGTGCTTACATTTTAATTTGCCGGAGAAGTACAGGTTAAAAAAGACTACCGATTAATTCTGTAAGAAGAGGAGAGTAATAGCGACAAAATATTATCTAATTTAATAAATATTACGGCGAAATAAATTGTACCTTTATTTAAATGTAGACATAAAAAATTGAAATATTATCATACATGCAATGTTGACCGATAGCAACTTTAACTTCAAAGTGCGATTATGGGTATTATTTGATTTGATTAACTGAAATTAACATTATATTAACTTTAACTGGGCAGATTTGAGATATACATTTTTTTTGACAGCTCTTAAAACTTGATAGTAACGAATAGGCATTTTCAACACTACGTAATTTGCTGTTTTAGCATTTAAAGATTTGCTATGTTTACGGTAATTGTTGTTCAGAAAGTCTTTCTTAGAAATGCGAGATTTAATGAATATGCTCACCAGAGAATTCATATGATTTTCGGCATTACGTTAGGAAACATTTCAAGACATGGCATGCTAATCATAATATATTAGATCCTGTCCTCTCATAATAGACGGTACGGATGCATTAGGGTTGTTCATGTGAACCAATTAAATAGCATTTTGTTCAATCTTATGTTGAATTCTGAGCATCATTTGAAAGGTAATCCATAAGAGCGCATTGACGTCAATACGAAAAACAGTACACGCTTATATACAGCCACTGCAAGCCGTGTAATAACAATGAAGCTCCGTGAATCGTGAATTAATTTTAGTGGACAAATTAGGGACATAGCAATTTACTTCTTGAAAAGAATATCGTACCTAATTGGCGCCCTAGTCGAACTCCATTGCATTTTACTGCTTTCCGCAACTAAACGAAAATCAAATTTTGAGATACACAACAAGTTAGTAAAATCATGCAATACATTGATAAAGATACGCTTTCCAACATACCAGAAATCATTACTGAAGTTATGAGGATAATGACTGTGGAATAAATCTCGGTCCTGTGCCCTGACCTTTGACCCCATTTTGATGATATTCAACAGAACCGCTTTACAGTATCTCGGGAATAACATACTAAATTTTTGTCGTAATAGAAGCATGTTTTAGTCACGTTATGAGGATAATGGCTGTGGAATAAATATCGTTGCTGTGTCCTGACCTATGACCCTATTTCCACGATATGAAACAGAATTGGTTCAGTACACCTCCGAAACAACATTCTAACGTTTTGTCGCGGTAGAAGCATTTTTAGTCAATTTATGAGGATAATGGCTATGGAATATATCTCGTTCCTGTGTCCTAACCTTTGACCTCATTTGGATGATATTCAACAGAACTGGTTCAGTATACCTCCGAAACAACATGTTAAAGTCTTGCCGCAATCGAAGATTTTTTTCCTAAATTATGACGTATAAGCGCAATGGAATGAATCCTGCTCCTATGTCCTGACCTTTGAGCCCATTTCTCCCATTTTCAATAGGGCTAGTGCACAGGCGGTCATTTACCGCATACTGTAAATTTATTGAAATGGAACAATATTTACGCGATTTATCGTGCGGACGGTCATACCTGGATCATATACGCTTCTTCAACCTACGGTTGGAAAGCATAAAAAACTGCTATTAAATTTTAAGCAAACATTGCTATTTCAGCTAAAAATAGTAATTTTTTCAATAAATTAATGAAAGCAAAATGTAATTCAAATTGTTCCACTGAAGACTTACAGGGATAGAATTCTCTCCAATTATAGATGCACGTATTACATGAATTTTAATCCAGATACGTTAAGTTTAAACCAAACAGATTAATGACCGAGTTCTGTGACTGAGAGTTTTTGATAATGTTCCAATTTTTTTCTCGGTTAGAATATAAAGCATAAAAAATAAAAAACCATAAATCCTGAATTTATATCCAAATATTAAGATATCTGTTGCTCAGGTATACATTCAGTTCTTGAATGTGGCAGCTGAATTACACTACAAATACTACGATATGTTAACAAAATTTAGGTGAATATAATACTGAATGTTGTTTCGTATTATATTTGTGTTTTAAACGTGCCTTTCGTTTCATATAGTTCTTAATAGATTGGAAAAGCTCAGTTACAAAGTTGCCGTGCTTTGACAGCTTTTGAAACTTCTTGTCTACAACTCAGCACGAAATATCCTTGGTTATTTTGGAAAAGCTCCATTCGGAGTTAACAAAATGGGGTAAAATTTGCTCGAATGAATATATTCGCAGTGTATAAAATGGGCCGAATACGGCTGGAAGGAATGAACTTGAGCACCAGGAATTGTTTTCTTTTTGTCTTTGTCATTCAAGTGGTTACTTTTTGCAAAAATTGACACAAAACATTTCTAGCTGAGCACCTGATTAAACGGTTATAAAAGTGATGCGAACCTAAGAAAGATGAGAGAAGGTGTTATAGTGTGTTTCTTCTCCCCAGTGATATCATGTTCGTTATAGAGGTCTAACTATTCTTCACCATACCTTGGGTCATGAACCATAGAATGAACCATAGACTATTATCGAGCTCTTGTTCCCGGTAAATGTTTAATAATCGGTTATGCTAAAATGAAAGAGGGAAATAAATTGTTCTACCGTAGCTTACGTAAAACCGGGCTGCATGTGAAGCATTTCTGTTCAGGGAGAGGACACAATTTTGGCCATAATTGGATTTAGAATCTTCGGCTGCTTTAAGGGTAAATTAGATTGTTCTCGTAGAGGTGGAACATTTTGGAAATTATGTTTTAAACTATTGTTATATTTTCTCTTCTAGGTATGTGAAGGCACTGACCAAAACCTGTGAATATTCGTTTTAAAATCTGCCAAAGATTAAATTTATTCTCTCCATTTCCGAAAATCTTGAATCTTCAGTTTCAAATGTAATTTTTCATAAATACAATATGAGTGCCATTTCGTTGTATCATTTTTTTACATGTGACCATAGAGAAATATGCATGAAGGTGTCATGATGAAATCATCTAAATACAGTACAATTTCGGATACTTGAAAACATGAAAATACCTGTTAAATTTGTTTTGTCATGAGCACAACACTGAATTTAACCTGGATGCGACCGAAATTAGTAACTGAAGAACATGAAACATAATTTATTAAAACTACGTGGGTGATGAATATACATAACAAAAGGTAATTTTGACTGCAAAGTTATGCACATTTAAAAAAGCTCGACAGGAAAAATTAAGCTTAAAAACAAACTTTTAGGTGAAAATCATCGAAATACGCTGCGTCCGTTGGGTAAATAAGTCCATCGCTCTTTCCACGTGAAGCAACGCACAGCAACCGAAAATTTATCTGGTGTGCCAAGTTGTTGTCCAACTGTGGACAAGAACCTGGAGCACCAGATAAATGCAAGTTATTAAGCCAAATCAAATTTGTGACACCTCATGAACGTGTATTTATCAGTTTTCTTGCTTTGCCCCCCAAAAAGTGCAAGAAGTTTTAATACGGATTGTTTAGTTTTTAGCACGTCTTTTGTAAAAAAAGATCGTGCTTCTGTTATCGGTTTGTCCGTCCGTCCGTCTGCCTCTACCCACGATATCTCAGCAACTATTAGTCCGATTTGAAAAGTTCTTTTTGCATTGCGAAGCTTGAAATAGGCAAATGATGATCCTTTATTTCGTTTTTCTTTACGATGTACAATTTCGCTGGTAGAGGGCGTAAATGCATAAGATGTCGAATTCAAAAATACGTTTTATTCCACATATTTGCGTCTAAACATCCATTTGAAAAAAAAATTATATCTTTCGATTCCATTTATGTCGAAGGGTATTTTAGATATAGTTACTTTTTTCAAATTACGCATAGAGTTTCCGCTAGGGGATGTAAAAGTAAATTACATTTTCCCAATAACTCTTCTTCTAGAACTCCGATTTGAAAAAAAAAATTCTTCAGCTGATACATCTCCTTATGGAAAATCTTTTGCATATAATTTCAATTTTTTGGTAAAGAATACTTTGGCCACCAAGAGGCGTAAGTGTTAATTTTTGCCTGTGATGTATTTGGCATCATGATCCTATCAGGGATCTCAAATTTGATCCTATCAGGGAAAGGTGTATTGTTTACTTCCGGTTTCACATTTCATCACTCACACATATACACCGATTGCTAATTTAAAACATCTACGTTCGGTAACTCTGTGGCTCCACTATTTCGTGATGGAGCCGCAAAACAGTGGCTCCGCCAAATTCAACATTAAGGATGCTCCGCCAGTATTTAACATTCTGGTTCCAAACGGATGTACTCAAGATCCTCCAAAAAAGCTTACTTTGTTGTAAGCCTATTTTGGGCGTCAGCATGGACATCTGCTTGGATCCAAACACTGCTTTCGGGGATGCTATCGTCATACAGGACAGATTTATCGACACCTGTCACAATGTGTTCTAAGAACATTTCTACTTGGTCAGGTGCAAGGAGGGAAACGCGTGCGCTCATACGATTTGCTTTCTGCTCAACTGGGAGTTGATGGGATTCGTAAATTTCGCTCTTGTACGTATTTGCGTGATAATGCTCATGTGTGTAGTCCCTAGCTGTTCGGCCGACTCTCGTGGTCGCAACTAATGTCTTCTAACGAAAGTTCACAGGTGCACTGCTGCGGATCTTCCGGTTTTGGAACGATCGACATGTCAAAATGTCTCGTTCTAAACTTTTGGAACCAACGACCACACTGACGATGTGATATGGTGATATGGCATTAGGGTACACACTGGAAACGTTCATCAAATCATTTGCGGGGGTGCTTCCGCGACGAAACACATACATCATGCAATGGCGGATGTGCTCCTTGTACACTTCCATGTTGTTCTTCGCCTTCTGATGGCCATTTGCAACTGACTTAAGCCACCTGCCGATGAGATGTCATGCCGTTGTGCTGCACTATCTCCGAAGAAAATATGTACCGTGTCTTGTACTTTGGATTTCAATGTCATTGGACGTTGCTTACTTTCCAACCCAATATAATTGCATTTTTCTTTTTTAATTTTACATTACGTTTTTTTTTTCATTGTTTAAATTTTAGGCCGCAGTTTAATCACTTAACTTTATAATTTTTTTTAAATGTCTGGACAATCTATCTCTAGGAAGTCAGGCAGAGTCATAAAACATCACCCCTCCAATAGTGATTCGTGAGAGGCGCAAAGGTGAAGCATTCCTACCTTTACTAGGTTAGCGGTACTTGAGGCTACATGAAGCACGATGAGAATTTAAAGGTGTGCACATGAAACAAAAACGAAAAAAAATTCCAATATTAAGCTCAGTGGTGATGCTATGTTAAAAAAAGTTTAATAAATTAATAAAGGTTAGGTATATGCCGGAATGAAAGTTTACGTATTTCAAATTTCGAAACTCCATCGCAGGTTACTTGATGCATTTTTTTATCTCTAAACCTGTAGAATTCGACCGTAAAGAACAATGACTGTTTCATAAGGTGTTATCTGACAGGCATGCGGAAATGTGTATGGGGGTACCATTCAGGGTTTAGCTGAAAATAAATGTGAATACAGGGACCCTTCTGCAGCATATATTGCATTTCTATTTTATTCAGATCGAATGTTGATCAATATTTTTACTTGATTAAATGGAGGACTTAACCTCTTCAGAACCAGTAAGACAATGAAAGACTAAAATTAAAAAAAAATGTTAATATATGTATTTTATTTCTATAATATATTACTGAAAAAAAATTCTTAACAGCTGCTTGTAGAAATTTTTATTTTCAGCTGCTAAAAAGAGAGAAATATTTACTTTTTTGTGTTAATAATTTCAAAAACATTTGCTAAAACAAAAAGATATTAGCAAACAGTTAAAAATGTTTGCTATAGTTAAAATATATGTTTTAAGGATAATGTAACTAATTATTCTTAAAACATTCTGTGAGAATATGCTACACAATGGATGAAAAAGTTATTCGGAGTAGCAGTGCACAAAAATGGCCTTCTCTACATTTTTCATCGCAAAACTTTATTTATTGTCACGAAAGAATGACAGATGAATGAGTCTACTCAGTACAAACAACTAAAAGAACGATATGGCCGCAAGAAATCACTTTCAACGGCTGCAAATCTTCATTTGGTAATCATGTAATTCACAGAAGCTACTGATATGAATGAGAAATACGAAGTAAAATTGGAAGCTGCGCAAAATATTTTTGTTTTGCGTTTGGTCTTGACGGATTTTCATTGTGGATGATAATGCTGCATCTCATATCAACTCTCAGATTCAGGTGCAGTGAAAATTTATTCTTTGGAGTAATGAGTTACACATCACCATCTCCAAGTTCGACGAACGAGTCTCGGAGTGTAGTGTGCTCAGGGATCTCCACCTGCACGACTGTACTGAGCAGATCCTGCAGTAAAGTGGAGGAACATCGATGATGTTAGGCTGTTATATGTTATTTCCGGTGTGCCTTTTGGTTCCAGCGTCTAAGAGTTTTAACGCTGCGTTAATTAACGACATTTTTAGAAATCATTGTTCTCAATATTGCGGCAAATATTCGGTTGAGGCTGTTTCCTTCGCCAACAAAACAATACCCCTATTAGCAAATAATAGGTCGAAAACTTTGATTAGCCGGAACAACGCCCCCAACTCAACACCAGCATTGTGTAAATTGGAACGTTCGATATCGGCCAACTTTGGTTATTACATGACATGTGGTCTCGTAGCAAAGCAAAAGGCAGTTTCAGCAGCAACGTAGGTACAAGCTTACACAGCAATGTTGAGGCTGAGGTAGCAGCAAATGGTCGCCCACCTAGGTATAAGGTCCTTTTCTATCCCAGGGCTTTTATTGAAAGTGAATGGTAGGGAAATTTTTATTAGTCATATTATTAGAAAGAGAGATAAAGAAATTTCTATGTTATGACAATAATGTGCATAGCTAATGGATGTTCTAATAGGAATATTATTCATTGGAAAGTAACGTGATCAATTGCCTTACGTTAGATCCTTGTTTGCGCACAAGATGGAAAGGAAAAATTTCTTTTTGTGTGTTGTGTAATAAGACAGTCACAGGGTACAATCTAGAAAGTCAAATAGGGGACACCTTCTTTGCTACGGCAACCATAAACTTGTATGCAGTTTTTAGACGGCTAAACTATCTATTACTTACTTATCTAATATTATTTGCTTTTCTAATGCTGGTGCCTTTTTTTTTAAACTGTATAGATACGTTGAATTACATTGGACCTATCAGACCTTTAATGTTTTTTGATGCTATGTAAAATTATACATCAAAAGAAATTTTATGGATTCAAAAATATTTCCAAAATGGTTACGGTGCTTAAACGCAAATCGTTTCGTATGTAAAACATGATCCGATGCATTCTGCGCAATTTAATGTCAGGGAAGGAAATGACATATTTCCTAAAGTTATATGATTCAACTCTCTTGTTGCAGATGGTGAAAGTTTTAATTCATTTCTAGCACTGATAGGTTGGGCTAAGCAATATCTATACAAGAAGAAGGATCAGTCCTTTGCAGCTGATGTAACACTTTTCTGCTTCCACTGAGTTGCATGGAAAGTGGTTACTTCACACACGCAATAAATATTGTACTACCTATGTGAAGGTAATGGAATCTTGCGACGACCTACAATTTTCCTATATTTCAAAATTTTCTCCATAAAATAGCAAAGTAGGAGCTGAGGCGCTGACATTTCCCCCTTTCGATTGGCTATACAAGGAATATTGTATGCAGTAAAGACGATAATATCTGTGTTGTACGAATTTCTTTCCGTAAATGCATCTTTTGGAGTTGAGATTTTTGATATGTTGTTAAAATGGATATAAAGAAAGGAAATGTTCTGTTAGAAACATTATCAGGGCTGATTCTATGTGTTGTAGATGCATTAGCTAGAATTAATTTGTCAGCAAGAATTCTAATGATTTCATAAGTTCATTCGCATAAATGCACGGAAGGATTTGCCTTCGTCATTTATTTTCGTTATTAAACGCTATGGGTTAGCGGGGAGGGGAGGATGGATGAAACTGCGTTTTTACCACTAAAACGGTGATCCCCACACTGTTCTTTCTTACGTCTTTTATTTATACTGCGTTTCTCCGTTCCAGAGACGAAACACTAAAACCACTGACACGGGTCGTGCGAACAAAGAATCGTACCATTCTGTTAGTTATGATATTATGATGTATTTGTTAGCACATTGAAGCGATTCCAAATACAAGAAAATATCATAAACTAGCAGAATATTTCTATTCTTTTCAATTTCAATGTGCAGGTATGTTTCATTTAACTGTACAAATGTCGTTCCATAAAAATTGAGAGTCATGTCTTTTGAGTTGGCAACAGTGCGAAGGAGAAAATAGCAACGCAGAAGACTCATTGAATTGAGGAAGTATCTATGGAAACAGTTATTAGCTGCTGCAAACGATTCTGGTTTTGTTATTGAGCAGTTGTTTTTTGGTACGTCTGCATTTCATCATACAGCTACGGAGGTGATTGATTTAGAGTTAGGAAGTGAAATGCGTCGTGCGAAAAAACTTTGCTATCTTTGGGTAAAACTGCTCCAGAAACATTTGATTTAATGAAGAAAGCTTACAAAGATAAATGTTTGCGTTATTCAACGATTTTTAGATGGCCCTATGATTTCCAAAAGGGCGTTTGTCAACAGAACTCACTCCTAGGCCTAGTCAAAATGATAGTGTTGTAACGAAGCGTATTGTTAACACTGTTTGGGCATTCATGCAAGAAGATCGACAAATGACACGTAAAAACATAGCATCGTCAATTAATATTTCAAAAACTTTTGCATTCCGCATTTTACGTGACAAATTACTTCTGCATCGTGTGCGTTTCAGATGGGTATGACATCACCTGACGAGAGAATAATTGTCAGTTAGAGTTCAGGTGAGACATGAGTGGAAAAAAATTATCGCAAAGCATTGAAACCTTTTGAACACAGTAAAAACTGCCGATGAAAGTGGATCACTATTTCGCCCCCCCCCCCTTCCCACCCGGAAACGGCCAACGAGTGTCTAGAATCACACAAGCTCATTTCCTCCGCAAAACGTCCCCCGTACAAAATCAGCTAGGAAGGTGATGATTATTATTTTCTTTGACCATAAAAGTGCAGTCTAGCAGCATGCTTTTGTTTTACAAATTACTTAAATGCTGCTTATTACGTTTCAGTCTTGAAGCGTCTGCGACGACACTTAAAGATTAAATGATCGAAATTGGTGGGCTAGTGGACATTACACCATGATGACGACCGCTCACATGTTGTTGCATGCGTTCAAGATTTTCTTCCGAAATTCAGTATTGAAATCGTGCCACAGCCTGCCTAGAGTTCTGACCTCGCCCCGTGCGATATCCGCTTGTTTCCAACAATGAAAGGGAAGTTCCGTGGTGCAACATTCAGCACAGATGCTGACACTATTCAAGCTGTACATGGGTCGCTGAAACAGCTTCCACAAAATGCCTTCACCAGATGCTTTGAAAAGTGGACTAAACAATGGGACCGTTGCGTATCATCCGATGGAAGATAAGCTACTTTCAGTAGAAAAACATATATTTTGCTCTCTCATATTTCTTCATTTTGTGTGATCTTACTCTTAGTTTTTATGGAAGGTCCATTGTACTTATAAATTTTTTTATTCCGAATTTTATCAATTTTTAAGTAGCAGATATATGTGTGATTCATGAAATGCGATACTCATTTTTCGTTAAAATTAAATTAAAGAACATGCCCTTTGATGGAACCAGGGCTGACCTTTGGCGGCGCCATGAAAGCACTCAGCAACCGTGTCGATTCCCTATACGCTGTAACCTATCGAATTACGCATTCAAGTATCTCCGAGTCTTGTATTGGTTATAATTCAATATAATGTGTGGAATCGCAAAAGCCTATAAATGCGTTACCTAGAACAGAATTAGAAAACGCATTACAAACTACAGTAAATTATCGAAATAACACGTAATACACATAAAAATAAAAACAGGTAGTTTTGAGAAAGGTATAAACGAGGTTGTAGAAGGGCAATGAAAATCTTGATGTAGAAACGCGAACTTGCCGTGCGCATATGGCCCATGCAGTGAGTGCGCGAAATGTTTTCGAAGAGTATAAACACTCTTTGTAAATAGCCATTTGCACATAGAAGAATGTACGAAGTTTATCGCATCCTCATTTTCCAATGAGTAGCAACAATTATTACTATTTCTATCTAACAGATTTTCTACCAAACACTCAGATATGGATATTTTGTCAACCATCTCCACTCGTCAGGCTCAGTACAGGCCAATTCTCACTTTGTTTGAAAGAATGAACAACGGATTTCAAATTAAATGGATTATTTGAAACTTTATTGCTGTTTATATACATTGGTGTATTGAAACTGAATAAACATACGAAAAAATCTTGGTTATAGTTTTTGAGCGAAGAACGGTTAGCAATGAATGCAATATAAATCTAAATGTCACAAACCAGGTGAGTACGTTTGCGTATTTAGGAATGATGTTTCACAGAGAGAAAAATTAAATGGTGAAATTAGTAGTTCAGTGAATTCTTCATTGAAAGTCACATCTGCTTTAGGAGGACGAAAAAACGTTGGTTATAGTTTTTGAGCGAAGAACGGTTAGCAATGAATGCAATATAAGTCTAAATGTCACAAACCAGGTGAGTACGTTTGCGTATTTAGGAATGATGTTTCACAGAGAGAACAAATTAAATGGTGAAATTAGTAGTTCAGTGAATTCTTCATTGAAAGTCACATCTGCTTTAGGAGGTTTTCACAGGAATGATGGGTTCTCAAAAGAGACCTGCCGGGCTGTGTATGAAAGTGCAATTGTACCTACTATGATGTATTGCTGTGAATCCTGGGTCCATCAGAAAAGACAAAAGAATCGTTTTTTCTGCTGGAGAAACGCGTTACTTACGGGGTGTTTGTGGAAAGACACGACGTGATCGTGTTAGTAATGAAGATTTCTCGCCTTTGTGCAATGTCAGGCAAAATGTTGTTAGAAGTGTGAAAACTAGTATTCTTCCGTTTTTTGCCCATGTTAGAAGAATGAGTGAGGAATTGCTTACCAAGAGAATTTATTCAGCACAAGTGGCAGGAAAGAAGTTTAGAGAAAGGCCAAGGAAAGCATGGGTGGACCAGATTCAGGAATATCTGCTTGAGAAAAAGATGAGTATGAAGTTTAAACGGTCTTGTGTGCGGCTTGTGATGGATGTTAATGAATATTGAACTGTGTTCCAAGATCGATGTAAATGGAGACGTTTGATACAGCATCAGCAACTTCTTTCTGTGATCAGCTAACCTCTGAATATCAGAGAACAAGTCAGTAATATTTATGTATATCTGTATGCTATCCGAGACAACAAAAAGTGAAAATAAACAACCTTGTCGCCGCATAGGACGAAGCATGACGAGGCCGTAGATGTTTCTGGTAATACAGTAGAAAAATCGAAAGGAAAATTAAAGAAAGGTTACGTTAGAAAATTCTGGGAGAAAATTATAGAACGTAGACTAAATTTGCTTATTTTTTACTGTGATGCCTGATAAAACAATCTCACGAAATTAATGACTAAGGCTCATTGTGTGAATGCAGATGAAAAGGATAAAAAGTCATTAAATCTGAAAACGCGCAACCAGCCATACCAGCAAATAATTCAAACATTTTCTAACCGGAATTAGAAAGAGAATTACTTTTTTCGTTCTACCAATAAAAACTAGCCGTGGCAAAATGTTCATTCCATCAATACAAAAAAAATCAGATTTAGCAGTGTTAACTCATCTATTGGTCAACGCAAAATCTGATTTGAAATTTAGTAATTACTCTGAAATAACATTTATATCCAATGATTAATTTACTTGTTTTCCTTCTTTTCTTCTTTAAAATGCTAAAATCTATTAAAATGAAACAGGAAAGATTCTGCAATTTCAAATAAAAGGATGCTTGTTCAGATTTACTATCGTACTCAGCCTAGCTGTTATTGAGAATGCTTCTGTTATTTAGTAAAATGTTATGTGAACGTCACAGTTCACAGTGTTAGCCATCACAACTGAGTTGTAGAAGACACCACTACTGCTCCGATCAAGGGTAATTTTCTAATTAATTTTAATGAAATCTAATCAGGTGTAAATGCAACGAAATTTACCAGAGCACAAATACAATTGAATATGGAAAAGCTATGCTAATCGGGCTCTTCGAATTTATTAAGGAAATATCAACACTGCTTCTTCGAAAATGGTCTGGAAATTGTAACAAATATTTTCGCTTTATGACCACCTTTTCCGGTACAATTATTTCTTTATAACTCTTCTAAGAATTAACTTTATAACTAACTTAAAGAATGTCTGGCATTAATTAATAAAAAATTCCGTTGCAAAGGAAAGTTCTTTTACTGTAGACTTTTGGAATTATGGCGCGGAAATTTTCTGAGTAATCTGCTACATGAATTCCATAAATTCACTAATCGAAGTTGCGATTAAAATCCATGACATTGTCTTACTTGGATAGGTTTAGGGATGGCAGAATTTTTATATCATGAAACGTTTCCTTCCGTGCATGAACTGTTGTGAAAACGAGACTTGGATTCATGTGGAATCTTAAATTGTTGATTTGAAAACCATCAGGCGCAAATATATTTTATTTACCGGAAAATCTCATTTAAAAATTTTTTTCAAAGATGAAATGTGTTTTGAATGTTTCTTTCATTACTGGAAAATAATAAGAGACACATTTATAACCTAGCGCATTTTACTGGGAAATCGCACTTATTTACAGGAAAATCGCTATTATTTACTGCAAAATCGCATTTAAGAATATTAGACCTGCCTACATGTGGAATCGTAAATCGTAGATTTGAAAGCCATCATACGCAAATATATTTTATTAACTGGAAAATCGCATATAAGAATATTTTTCAAAAATGTGTAATGTTATGCGTGTTTCTTTTCCATAAGTTTTCGGAGTATTTTATTTTGGTGAGTGAGTTAGTAATTTTGAGGATTAACTTTAGTAAATAAATATTTTGCATTTTAAAATCATTTGTGGCATGTTATATAAAATTCCAGAAATAGGAAAATTTATAATTGATATTTGATACATTGGAGACACGCGTCACTATCAATGCAACGTAAATAAATAAAGGAAACCTTTTCGAAGGAAATTATACGCAAAATTATGAAATTGCCAGATTAGTGCGAAACTTTTTTTAGAGTAAATGTAGACCGAAAGGATAAAATTTTGCGGTGACCTTTCTTTATGAGCAGGCTAAATTTTAACACCGATATTGATTAATACAATACATATCACTCTTCTTGTTTATATGCAAAACATACTAATTCCTCCAACAATTCCTCAAATTTCGAAGTATGTTTGCTGACAAGTATGTTTTTAATGCAATCTTCAATACATGAAAAGCAGTTATGAAAATCTCAAATCTCTCAGTATTATTTCTAATAAGTAACGTTTGTTCTATTTACGAAACAAATCTTTTTGTGATCAAGTAACTAAATTTGGAAAAGATGCAAACACCTTTGGGTAGCCTTTAGGTGGAAATATTTGGTGTGTGCAAAAGTTCTATCTGTTTTTCTAATAGATGCAAATTGCGATAGGAGTTGTTTTGTCTCAGATCACGCTGCGTTACTGAATTTTCGGCCAATAAAGCGTGCAGCAATAGAGCATATAGAGGCACTAGGTTTGTCCGAGTAAATCATTCGTAAACGAAAAAACGGGCGGTGTAACACGTCATGCAATGTGGAGAACATTAGACATTGTATACTGTACGAGTTCGATAAATGCAGAAGTGCAGCCGTGCCTTGCCGCAACATGTGCCAGGTGTTTGTGGAGGATGCAATTGTTGATAGCACGTGCCGTCGTTGGTTTCGGAAATTCCAGGACAGAGACAGAGGTTGTAAAGGTCATACCACGTCCTGAACTACCATACCTGGTTTTTGACGAGGATGTAGACAAAGCCATAACAAATGACCTACATCCAACCGTTCATGAATAAGCGGACATGTCAGTATACAGAATAGAAGTCGAAAAACGGATGCATGCGCTTGGGTTAATCATCAAGTCCGATAACTGGGTTCCTCACCAGCTTTATGCAAAACAATGAGAGGAGAGAAACCGTATCTGTGGGTCTTTGCTTTCAGTTCATGGAAATAAACCGTCTTTGGGATGAATTGTAACGGGTGATGAGAAATGGGTACGGTACCATAACGTAAAGCGTCAACGACTGAGTGCCACGGTGCGGGACCTACTCCATCAGCATCAAACGGGGAACTGCATCCCAAAATGTTTTTTTAAGTGTTTGGTGGGATGAACAGGGAATAATCCACTGGGAGGTGTTGGCACCCAACCGAACGATATATACTGACCTCTACTGCCAACGTTTGGACATATTGCGAGAAAAACTGACATCGAAGCGGCCAGCACTCGTCAATCACAAAGGCGTGATCCTTACTCGTGATAACTTCAGACCTCATACTGTTTTAATCACGTCGCACAAATTAGTGGACATCATTTGGGAAGTGTTACCTCACCTGTCTTATTTCACTGAGCTGGCACCTGCGGACTACCATGTTTTTTTATTATTACAGAAATCCATCACTCTCCATACCTTCGATGATGTGGACGATGTGAAAACGGCATTACCTGACTTTTTTAATTTTAAAACACGGGAGTTTTTCCGGCGTGGGATTCACCTACTCATAGACAGAAGACAAGGGGTCATACGGAATGATGACAGTTATGTGAAATCCCAGGAACGTTATTCGTTGTATTCTCTTCCTTTCTCTGTAGCCTACAAAAACGGGTAGAACTTATGCACACACGCAGTATATGTCGAATGCGGTCTGCTGCTTATAGATGGCGCTTAAGGTATGCTGCTTTTTCGACACCATCTTGTGGGGTTTTAGTTTTGTGAGTGGTTTCGTGAGTCTTTACCTTATTGAAGACAGAGACTTCTGAAAAAGCTTCTGTCAGCAACTTAGAATAATAGCAATAAATTTGTGATTTACATAATTTGGCGGGTAGAAAAGGCAAAAAACTGTAATGTAAGGGATTTAAATAATTACTGGCATACTAAACAAAAGTCTATAACCGCTCAGTTATTATTGTTTGTGTGAAAGCATTTAATATTCAAGAAAAAAATGTAAGAATGTGGCACGATTCCAGAACCTGACGTACGTCGAGCCTTATTAACGATATGCAACACTACTCCAACACGCGGAATTTAATTTCAAAATATTCCCTTTAATTCTTTCCTCAAATTTGGAAGCCACTGACTAGAGTTCAGTGCCTTCTTTCGGGTGCCAATTTTATGAGTCAAAAACCACATTTTTTATGTAAGCTTAAAAAACTCAATTTTCACAGTTGCAAGCCTAGCAGCGTATTTTCGTTTGACGACAACCTTTAACGTTAAAAAAATGCAATGGAAAAGCAGCTGCAAGTTTGACAGCAAGTCACTTAAACCTGAATAAAATTTATATAAAAGTCTTGGCTTCATGTTAAATGAAGACCTATTTATGTAGCCTTTTCTTTCCTTTTTAACAGATTTTGTCTCAGATATAATTATTTTAAATAAATGTTGGAAAATCCATTATTATATGAATGAGGATCGCAACCGTCAAAATTCGACACAAGTAGGTCAAAGGAAGAAGCCAGGATATTGAAGAATAAAATGCTCATAAAAGTATGCAAAGTAAAAAACTTGAGTAAGCAAAGATCTTTTATTGGCTCTTTGCTTTGGCCTTCTAGAATCTTAAGAAATATCTGGATACGATTATATGTTATTAGAAATGAATGCACAACAGAACTAAAATTCCACAAAATATTCAATAGTTAAGAGATGTAAGATATGAATATTTGAGGTAGATAAATATCAGAATTTCATCGATACATTTTGAAAATGGAATCATCGTACAAATAGTTTTCTACGTTATATTTAGAGAGTTTATCATTCATGTCAACAGCAAGACACATTGGTGATAATCTAGTCACGCAACTTTTCATTGGGCATAGTGTCCTGTGACATAACCTATTTTCGTGTAATTCGCCACATATGAATAATTTATTTATTCTGCAATTTGTGAAAAAATGCACGTTACGATTTGAACAGCATGTGCGGATATATGTCTAGCACTTCGTGTGCTTTCAGATCATATGACATGTCAATAGCATATGAGGCTGCAAATAACAATTTTGTCTCTTCTCTCAGGAAACATCCCACGATGTTGCTTCGTGATAGAAGGGGTGCAAATCGTAATGGGGTGTAAAATGAAATGTTTAGGTCTGTTATCGTACACTGAGAATGTACTAAACTATCTTCAGGAATAAATATTTCGAAAATCTTAAATTATTAAATTCAGCTATAAAGTTGATTTTAAATTGTTAATTTTTGTACATTTTTCCAGTGTTTTCGGAAATAATATGTTACGTTATGGTTGTATTTAGCTTAATGAGTGTCGTGATCCATTATTATCATGATGTATATGACAATAAGATTTTAAGCCCTAGACTAAAATCTTATAAATGAACTTAGTTCTGATGTTCTCCCATTGAGATTGTATAAAAGCAGTCTTACGTAAATCTAGAAACAACAGTCAAATTATGACCTTATTGAATCCTTATCGTCTTCCGGAATACCGACGCGGAAAAAAACGGTGCTCGTGTCGTGCAAATCCTTAGTATATATATTTATAATTTTTAGGGAGCACCTAGACAGAGAGAGAGAGAGAGAGAGTCAGAGAACTAGCACTATTGTAAATCTCTATTCTCTGGAAATATTACCTTAATTGCACAATTTCCCTTATAATAGTGTACGTAAGAACTGAGTTTCTCTAGCAGCAAAGCAGTCACAGGGCGTTGGGCGTTGGAGTTCTTTTACATCACGATATAAGTTTATTTAACAGTAGGAACGCCATGCAGCTTCTGATCAGAGACACCGACCTGAAAATGGGACATTAGTATTTGCCATTTTTTCAGTTTTTGATAAAATTATGTAATAACCAGCATTTTGGAAGCAAACAAATGCTTGAATACATAAAATACCAATGCACATATACAGCATATTCATATTTATTCCGTTTCGAGGAATAAATTCGTAGGATGAATCATATATTGTCGTGGGATAAATAAATAATCAGAATTATTGTACCGTCCTTATTTATATAATATCTTGTTCAACGTCAATTTGACTTTTTTCTCCGCACTCTATATTCCAAAACTGGTGTGAGGCAACCCATCCCGAAAGTTTCGTCTCTTTATTCGTCTCACAGTTCCTTAGATTTGAAATAAGCAAATGGTTAATACTTTTATCTTCATTTTCAGTAGTAGTAAGAAACACCTATGCAGTGTTGCTCGCATGATTACTCCGTGACATCATATGAACGCAAAGTAACTTTTTTAACAAGGCTATGCGCGGGACATTCTGGACGATTAGGGTACTGACTCTTACCTTTTTACCATTTTACAAATTTTGTGAATCCCTCTTAATGAATTCCAACGAATACAAAGACAGTGGCTGGGGATCGTTCAAGCAATAGTTGACGTCCGGTAATTAAGAATAACATTTCAAAACCACAGTTATTGGAACAGGCAGGTTGTTGGACTGCTAGCATTTGTCTAAAACAATTCATTCGACGACTTAACCAAAATATATTTGCTTTTACTACCCGGTCAAACAATAAGAGGGGTCCACAGAGGACAGCTTTGATACCGTTCAAAATATTGCAAATCCGGTTTTCTATCTAGAACGATTTATAGGAAACCATTCAGTTTATTCTACTGAAAATTAATTATATATAATATTTTAAAATTAAAGTTATTGTCATAGGTGGCGTATTCCCTTTTTTGACGACTTTAATTAAGTCGCAATCCACAAGTCAAAATCAGCAGCTCCACGAACATGACATCTGCGATTACACAGCGTCATGGCCATAAAATCGCAGGATGGCATATGGCGACCACTGCGGTGGGATGTATAAATATTTTACTTGATGCGCAGCCTTTACTCTAATATGCTGTATTACATGACAGCGGCTGTGAGTGTAAAATGGCATGAAGCCTGGTCACGTCTCATTTCACGGCCACGAATGGCATAGTGGTCTGCGCTTCTGGCTGTTATGGAAAGGAACTAGATTCGATCCTGGGCAGGTAGAAACGTTGGAGACTCAATATTCGCCTTACCGCGGACAACCATTTTAAGCAGGCAAACCAGCGTACTGCCTTCGAGAAAATAAAATGTACTGCGTCAGTCTTCACCTTTCCTAGGGGTGAAGAAAGGCCGGCGGTTCTTCAAATGGCTTTTAAAAGACCATGGTCACAAACACTCTCATCCTAAAATCCTGATCATAAATTTTTGAATGTCTTATTTCAGTTTTACTTTGTTTCATGTGTTTCAGCGACGAGAGAGAAATATGGTGTCTGAAGTAACAAAGAATGTCTCTCTGCATATTAAATATGATTTAACGTAGTTGAGATCATCGACAAAATCGAAGACCGGACAGCAAATGATGTCTTCAAATAGCATGCAGCAGAACACAGCATAGTTTCAAGCCTTTTGTCGTGATTTAGGAGACAGATATTTTAGAAGTCATCCCCCTTTATGAGCCAATGCTAATAAACCATTTTCATCATTACCTAGCGATAATGGCAACACGGTGTGGGGAAATGTCTGCGTGCCAGGTGGCTGATCTTCGTCCATCAAGCACAGGTGCGCGCATTTCGTGTCAAATGGCGTTAAGACATGCATTAGGACAATATGACCCAACACTCCCAAACTCTATACCATTATCGAGGACATTTTGCACAGCCCAATAATCACTAGTGAATGTCTCACACTGTTAGGCCTTCAGATCAGTTGGACAACTTAATGCTCGCAGATTACAGACGCTTCAGTGTTTTGTCGAATTTCAAGGGGAAGTCGACGTTGGGAGAATGAGGGATCGTCATTAAATACAATAGCTATGGTAGTCCTGTTTTCGTGGTGTGGACAAGGGACTATCGAACTGCAAGTAATGCATCAAGAGACAATCACCGGGAAGCGATGCTGTAATGATGCTGTTCTTCACCCCGATCGGCTGTCTCTTCGTGCTTTGCACAGTTTTGCGTGAAATGTGTTCTGCACAATTTTTCCTAGTGAGGATATCCATCGAATGGAGAATCCAGAGTGCTTTCTTAATTTAAGTACAATGTAACAGTCATAGTAGGTTGTCGGGAAACGTGATGCATAAAGGATTATCGCCCAAAAAGCATTCCAGAACTTTTCATGATTCTCCAAGAGAGTGAGAATATTTACTCCAAATTGTCACGAACCACATGGTGCTCAGCAGGATAACGGGGACTAAACAGCATTTCTCTTCTGAGACTGGTTTTGCATTGTTAATTGACCAGTGTCACTGGATGTCCGGTAAGCCTGTAAATCGTTAGCAACATTTTGTTTTGTTCCGATTTCTGTCATATATCAGTCATAATTGCTGATGTTGTGATTTCCTTTTCAGCGTTTCTATCAAACTCTATACCAAATATTGCTACAAAATAGATTACTCCGAATTCGGCAGGGTCAGATCTTGCTCTTCCTTTGGTTTAGGAGGGCATTCTATGAAATGTAGCTAAATTGCCTTTATAGTTCCACAATTTGAAAACCTGCATGTGAGAGAAAAATGTACGTATCATATGTCGCTTCATTCTATTTAACAACAGATGTATTCTAAAAATGAATATTAATTGTTACAGAACTGGAACAGATTCTATTTAGAATAATGTATATGGTATTCGAACTTCGTAGATTCTTCTTTATAGAAAAAAATTAGAGATTTATGGTGGTGTTACAATGTTCATTGGGAATGAAAAATTACATTTAAATCGCCGCTTTAGTAGGCCAAAATTTATACACCAAATAATATCGCTGTGCAAATATCGTATTACCCTACACTCTAACACTCATATGAGAAAAATAAAATTTTAAGAAATTCACACAAAAAAATGTTAGGAACGGATAAATAGGGTAGACATACACCAGCAATACTAAAAACGCTGAAATCCGTTTTATTGGTGTAGTATTAGAAACACTAGTACAAACACGCTAGCTTTCACCACCACGGGTGGCTTCTTCAGGAAGAAGTATTCCAATGCAAACACAAAAACAAACAAAAAACAGAGTTCCAGTTATGAATTCAAAAATAGAAGTTTGTTATAGATATTATAGAACGTGCGCGTCATACTCTAGATGTGTGATTAGGAGCGCGCGTAATAATGAGCGTGCGCCATACATGTGGGAGGTCCATTGACGTTTCGTCGTTACATATCCCGTGACTGGATAGGATTTCTATAGTTTCTCTGAGGAGGGTGGCTCTGGCGGTTGTGTATCGTGCTATTTTCTTTATTTGTCCCCAAAGAAATGTTGCAGAGTTGTTGGCGACTTCACGCGCTAGTGCCGTAATGAGAAGTCCTCTTTTGACATCTCTTTGATGTTTCTGGAGTCTTAGCCTCAGAGACCTCTTGGTCATGACCACATAGTTGTTGTTTGTTCCGTCCGGGTACA
This sequence comes from Macrothele yani, assembly GCA_039090855.1. Taxonomy (NCBI): domain Eukaryota; kingdom Metazoa; phylum Arthropoda; class Arachnida; order Araneae; family Macrothelidae; genus Macrothele; species Macrothele yani. The sequence goes on along the minus strand of CM077034.1, from coordinate 182,379,530 downwards.
AGAGGGGTATAGTGTATACTCCCGCATCTTCCAGGTCCACGCCGCCGTTTTTTGTTAATGCGAGACAAGATGCTATTGTCCTAGGTGCGGTAATCCCTATGCCGAAACCAAGTTTTTTTAGGGAATGTTTTAGGAAATATGTGAAGCCTGTTACATACTGGCATGAGCCTATATATTGTAGTTTTTGGGTGGGGCATATGGTGCCAAGGGATGCGAGTTTAGACTTCGTCTGGTGTATGATCTGATCTACCATGCTGGGTGAGTGTCCTGCAAAAAAGGCTAAAAATCTTAGGGTGTCAAGCTCGGCGTGGAATGCGGCGTTGTCTGATGAGTGGGTGAAAGCTCGCCTAGCCCTGTGTCGGAAAAGTGCTAGCTTTTTCTCCTTGGGGCACGATGAGGAAGGAAGTATGACATTAGAACATAGGTAGGTTTGTAGTGGACACTAGTGCTCAGGTACCTGGATGGAATCTTCTTGACCAAAAAATCCAGGAACGATAAGGATGCATTTTTTTCTCGCTCCATAGTGAACTTTATTGCAGGGTGTTCCAAATTGATTGTGGTGAGAAACCGATTTAGTTCCTCCTCGGTTTTTCCCAGATGAAAAAAACGTCATCTGCGTATCGTAGCCATGTACATGGGGTTGGTCCAGGTGCGCTGCGTATCCGGTCTTCTAGGGGTCGTAGGATTGCTTCGGCCAGTACTGCAGAGAGAGCGGAGCCCTTTGCGACCCCTTTGGTCTGCTTGTAGGTATTGTACTGGAAACTAAAATAGTTAGCATCTGCAACTAGGTCAATGACTTTAGATATCTCCATCAGCGTATTTTCATTGTAAAGCGATGAATCGGCGATTGCTTGCTTTAGGGTGTTTGTAGCTTCCTTAACAGGAATTGAAGGGTACAGTGAGATAATATCAAAACTCCCTATTTTTTATAGAGTTGAAAGCTAGCGTGTTTGTACTAGTGTTTCTAATACTACACCAATAAAACGGATTTCAGTGTTTTTAGTAAATGTTAGGAAATTGAAATCACAGTACTTAAACACTATTTAGTTCAAATGTATTCAATTTCAAAAATAAAATTTGCAATATTTTTAGCTACGGCTATAACATCCTCTCTTTTCTGTAAATTGTTTTATCAGAGATTTTAATTTGAATAGAAAGCAACACTATAGGTGGAAGAAGTTAGTTTTTTTAAAGTGGATTGATTTATTCCCCAACAAATCGTCTCAAAGAAGTGAAAGATATTGATCACCGAATTTAGTAATACTTTTATATAAGAAAAAACTGAAACCTGCGATGTTTAAATATTTTATTCATAAATAAAAGTAGTAAAATGTTGAAATGTTTGAAACTGGTATGAAGTAAGAGGTATTGTTTGCAAAATAAAAAAAACATAAGTATTACGTTTTAGTTAAAAAGACTTATTCTCCAGTTTCTATCATGGAGGTAGGAAATATAGGAAACGCCTTAACCGCAGATTTCTGAAGCCGATCTGTTTACTGTTACGATATCGCTCCGCGTGCTTGGTTACCCTCTTGGTCGTGTCTGCCATAGGAAAGCATCGAAAATTTGTGCTTTTAGAAGCTCATATGTTTTGTTAAACTGGTTTCCCAGCGTATAATTTTTTTCTGTGTTTGACAGTATACTTTAGCTTGTTCATATTCAGTTTCCATGAGATCATGCGTTGTATTCAGCTGTGCAAATAAATTTAAAAAGAAAAAACCAGGTAACGTTATTCCACCGATTAGTATCACTTTATTTTCCGTTTACTAGGTTTAATTAAGTTCTTTGGGATTCAGTCGTCGATTGCAATTTACTGTGAATGGCTAGTGTATATTTTGCTGTGATTTGCTTCCATTTAGCATATTATGCAATGTTCTAAATTTGTAGCAAAATTAAAGAAGTCGATAAGTTTACGTAGGTTATACAAAGCTGTTTCCGAAAGTTGTAGCAATTTTTTCTGGAATCATCATCATCATCATCATTGTCAACCATTATCAATCCACTGCTGGACGAAGGTCTCCCCAAGTTTCCTCCACAACGGTCTGTCTTGTGCCAGTCTCCTCCATGTCACTCCCGCATATTTACGAATTTCATCCACCCATCTCCCATGTGGTCTTTTTCTGGGTCTTTTCCTGTCCCTTGGAATCCAATCTAAAATTTCGGCTGTCCATCTATGGTCTGTCCTTCTGGCAGTATGTCCAGCCCATTGCCATTTCAGGGATTTAACTCTGATCATGATGTCTTCCACTCTCGTCATTTTTCGGATCCACGAGTTCCTCTTCTTATCTCTCCTGGTTATACCAAGCATGCACCTCTCCATGCTTCTTTGAGTTGTCTGCAGCCTTTGTATGTCTCTTTTAGTTAAGGTCCACGTCTCTGCACCATACGTAAGCACTGGAAGGATGCATTGATCAAACACTTTTCTTTTAAGACATAATGGCATATTGCTCTTGAAAATTATGCTGTTTCTTCCAAAAGCTCTCCAGGCAAGTTTTGTACGCCGATTAATTTCTTCATCAATGTGACCCTCACTTGATATCTGCTGTCCAAGATAAACATACGTATCTGTTATCTCCAGTTTTTCTCCATCAATCGATAAATCTTCATTTCTTGTAAAAGCATTGAACATCACTTTTGTCTTCTGAAAGTTCATTTTTAATCCCACTTCTTTACTCTTGTCAGCAAGTTCCTGGATCATACTCTGCAGCGCTGATGGGGTAGTTGCAAAAATGACTACGTCATCAGCAAAACGAAGGTGGGTTAGATAATCTCCATTAATCTTTATCCCTTTGTTTTCCCAGTTCAGTGATTGAAAGACATTTTCCAATGTGGCATTAAAGAGCTTCGGAGATATGGTGTCACCTTGTCTCACTCCCTTTCCAATTTTTATGTGTGTTGTATTTTCAAACAGCCGAATCTTTGCACTTGCATTTTCATAGATGTTATTAATAATATTAATGTATGCATCTTCAATACCGCAGGATTTCAGAGCCGTGGTAACTGCTGATGGTTTCACCGAATCAAAGGCTTTTTCATAATCGATAAAAGCCATGCACAATGGAAGTTCATATTCCCTCGCTCTTTCAATTAGTTCTCTCAGTACGTGGATATGATCTATTGTGCTGTAGCCACTCCTGAATCCAGCTTGTTCTCTCGGTTGAGCCATGTCCAGTGTTACCTTCAAGCGGTGTGAAAGAACTTTAGTGAAGATTTTATAAACCACTGATAGGAGGCTGATAGGTCTGTAGTTCCTGAGATCCTCAATGTCACCTTTTTTATGTAGCAGGATCATTGTAGCATTGTTCCAATCCTCAGGAATCTTCCCTTCATTAAGGCATCGAGTGAAAATTTGGGCGAGTACTGTTTCAATTTCTCCACTTGCTTCTTGTATGATGTCTATAGTAATTCCATCTTCTCCTGGAGCTTTCTGCCCGCTTCATGTTCTTGATTGCATGAGCAACTTCTGCTGGGAGGACTGGAAGAACTCTGGTACCTTTCATGATGTCTGGAGTACATGTATCATCCCTTTCATATAGTTTGGAGTAGAAATCTTTCACTCTTGTCAAAATTTCGCCTCTATTTCTTGTTAAAGAACCATCTTCTTTTCTCAGAGCCATAATCTGTTTTCTTCCCTTACTGAGATGTCCCTTTGCTATCTTTAGGCTTTGGTTGTTTTCAATTGCTTTCCTCACTAGTTCACAGTTGAATTTCCTTACGTCTTCAGTGATACTTTTTCGTGCTGTCTTGCATAGCTCTATATATTCCACTTTGGAAGTCACATCTTCTTTAGTTGTCCTCATCTCTCTTCTTTTTTGCATCAACATTTTGGTTTTTCCTGATAATTTGTTTACATGCAACTTGTTCTTAGACCCAGCTAATTTTGTTGCTGTTTCCATAAGAGCTTTGGTTACTTTTCTGTTAACTTCAGAAATATCCACTTCTTCCGATGTTAGGCCTTCTAAAGCAGAGAATCTGTTCTTCAGTTCCAACTTGAAAGTATTATGGTGTTTTTTAAGGTTGGTTATGTCAATACATTTTGTTTGTCTTATGAGCTTGCCACGTTCCAGTTTAGTGTTGAGGTGCATCTTACATCTCACCAATCTATGGTCACTACCTGTGTTGAACTTGTTTAGCACACTGCAGTCTTCGATGACGAATTTTTTGTTACACATAATAAAATCAATTTCACTTGTCGTCCCAATTGGATGTCTCCATGTCCATTTCCTGTGTGGCTTTTTCTTGAAAAAGGAATTCAAGATGAAAAATCCTTCTGCCTCTGCAAACTCAACGAGAGTATTTCCACGCTGGTTTCTGTTGCCGTGACCGAATTTACCTACTGAAGTTTCATTCTGTTGCCGGTGCCCTATTTTTGCATTGAAATCTTCCATAATTATCTTCAAGTGCTGCTTACCTTTATTATTTAGATGACGAATTTCCTCATAAAATTCTTCAATTTCTTCTTCAGGATGACTTGTGGTGGGTGCATAAGTTTGAATAATCTGAGCCTGGTATCTTCTCGATAGTTGGATAACGAGTCGTGCAGCTCTGTCAGAGGAACTTTCAACTTCTACAACTTTATCCTTCAGTTTCTTGTTTATTATAAATCCAACACCACTAGTTCTGCCAGTATCTGTCCCACGATAATAGAAGAGATGTCCACTTTTCAGTTCAATGAGATCTTCTCCTTTTCTCCTTACCTCACTCCAGCCCCACGATGTCCCACTTGATCCTTTGTAGTTCCTCTTCCAATTCAAGAAGCCTTGAATCAGAAGATAGGGAGCGTCCGTTGTAGGTAGCCAAGGTCAGCATCAAATGGCAGCCTAGTCCGGTCCTCCGGGGATTCTTAGCACCCTCTGCCTTCATGTCGCACTGGCCGCTGCCTTGGCCAGGTACATTCCAGCTGCCGGAGACTGAGGGCCAAGATTTAAGTTGTAGAGTCATTTTGGAGGTGTTTGGCCATAACTCACCACGCTGGCCAAGCGGGTTGGTGAGTGTGGGATAGCATTTCCTCTGATCCCGATGGTATAGGTATACCGCTATTTGCGGTCGTCAGAGCCCCTTTAGTGGGAACAGGATGCACCACGAGAAGGCGGGGTTGACATTTGTCAAGGAGAGGCTGTGATGTTACGCATCACCTGACCTTACATCCTTTTCTGGAATAGTGTTGGTTATGTAATGGGAGGGGTATTCATAACTGAACCACGTTTACAAGGATGTTCAATATAACTACATTATTAAGATAATCGTCTTTGAATAACCCACCTATAATTATTACAGTGTTCAAATCCAAAAATTTTGCACTATTAACAAGAACGATAGGAATTAAATACATTTACCAAAATTTCATCTACTTCTTTTTCCTGTTTTAGGGCTTGACCAGTATACTATACTGCAGATTTGACCATCGTTTGTAAATAATACTCATTTTAAACTAATAGACAAGGTGCTTTTGAGAGTGTACTGCAAGTTGAGTTAATAGATCTGGAGCTCCTTCATAAAATCTGAACTTCACAGTACAAATACAGATTCTCTAGATTAGAAGATGACATTAAAACAATAACTTTTGCATGTAATACACTGCACTTACTGTTTCTTGGAGTTATATGACAACGCAAGACATCACTGTTAATATCTTCTGATTCACAACAAAACCACTTCGAATGTGAAACGCCGCCCCGGTGGCGCAGTGGTCTAAGCGATGGCCTCTTATCATTCGTCCGAACGGAGTCCGGGTTCAAATCCCTGTGAGGCATGGGTGTTGTGTTTGTCTTACGGCACTGGCTCTCCCCCTTCCCTGGAAAAAGTGACCCTCAATTAGGGACGGGCGCTTGCTTCCAGCCATTGAGTTGCTCACGGTGGTCGTTAAAAATACAATAAAAAAATAATAAAAAAGAATGTGAAACATAAAATAATGGTGATGCTAAACATAGTAGATGAGAAAAGTGAAAGTTGAAAAACAAAGGTTGCACAGATATTTAAAAGACTAAAAAAAAAAAAATAAAAGTAGACAAATGAACAAGGAAACATTTGAAAGTGACCCAATATGAGTACCTTACAGTGATGATTTGCAATTCTGGCACCTCTCAAGCTATGAATGACCTTGTAAACATATGTATGTACATTTTGATTTTTGAGGAAATATTGTCATAATACATGGAAATACACTAGAATTATTTACACAGCAATCATACCTAAATTGCCTGTATTTCCGGTTCCTTCCAAAAATAGATTTGATTCTCCTCTGCCACTCCATTTCTAGTCATTGAACATTTTTGGTTTTCTAAAACTTCATGTTCTCTTATTCATTTTACAGAGCAGTAAACATTTTAGGATAATTAGTTACTTTGATATTCCATAAATAAGCTATAAGTCAAATATATTTCATTCACTTCTGGTACCAAAGGTTTTCTTTACCTGATTTAGTTGTTATTCTGTAATGCACGTACGTGTTCGGAAATTAAACATTGTTTTCATGTATTTTAACTCTCTCATGAATAATTTGCTTTTTCTGTCTAACATTAGTTACAGCATTAATGCTCTACAGCATATATGCTCAAATTGAACCTTTCCCTTTTGGTTCTATGTTGATATTTAAAGTCCTTCTTGTTACCTTTTCTTCCTTTACATCATATCTTACTTTTTTTGGTAAAATCAGTCAGATGTAGCTAAAAGGTCATTCCTTGCACAGTGGGTGTGGCATGTGTATTTTGTCTATCCAGCTTATGACCTGTCTCGGTTTTATCAACAGATTGTAATTTCTTCAAAGCTGAGGTGTCTGTAGTAGCTGAAACATTCAAATATTTATTTGCTCACAGTTCATGTTCTGATTAGCAGAGTGTAATTACCCTGTACTGTTTTGCACACCAGTGTAAATATCTTATACCCAATATTTTGATAGTTGTTACAGATTTCCTGTAATGTATTTTTTTTTTTATATTCTTTGGTATTCTTGTTGTGTATCCAATGCATCCTGCACCCTTCATTCCCCCCCCGCCCCATTAGGACTGAAGGACTAAGAATTTTAAGAAAAAGTCACTCATACCTGGTGTGGCACCCATTGTATGTGAAGGAAAGCATTTTGCTGCTGTTAGTAAAGGTTACTGTAGATGAAATTTATCTATTTGGGACAAGTGTTTTTTATTGGATTTACATGTGAATTTCGATACAAATATTTGTCTTTAATGGTCGAATTGCAGCATTAAGCTAAGTTTCAGTTGCAAATACTGTTGTGTAAGCTCTTCTTTTCTCGCATGTATAAAAATGACTTCAAGAAGTTTAATATGTATGTGGGCATCAATTCATAATAATATTTCTTCATGTTCTAACTAGCTCATTCTCTTTTGTCTTGTGTAACTAGAGGTATATTGAACCCCCATTAGGAAATGATAGCACTGACATCTTCTACAGCTGACAATGTACATAATAACTGTGAAATGCAGCTCACAGCTAGACATTTTGATGACAGAAATGGGGGGAAATCTTGAATTCAGCTGAAGTAAAAATATACCAGCATAAAATTATAAAGATATTAATTGCAATATATGAAAATGTATAGTTATGGTAAACAAATAAATTACTTGAGTGAAAACTTTATTACTTATCTAATCAGATGAAATAGGCTGTCGTAAGAAGTACTAGTTTAATAAGTCAGCATTATTTTTGGAAATCAGATTTTGGTACTGGAGATGGTACATTGATAACAGTGAACTGAAGAAGATTCAGTATCTGATGGCAGAAAGTTTGCACTTCTATATTTCCCAATGCACTTCTGATTAGTTATCATTAATTTTTGTGGCCATAAAATGTAGGTTAAATGTGCATTAGCATATGGGCTGCTGTTAACAATGCTCTCTGTAATTAGAGCTAAAATTAATCACCTTGTGTTGATTAGATTTTACTATTCTTGAACATATGTTGTGCTAGCAACAAACTGAAAGATTTATCCTCAGAGAATTCCTTATTAATAAATGTAACCTTGCTTATAAATGGTATACATATATTTCAAAAACCAAATTAAAAATCCTATTTATATACACACGTCTGTTTCATTTACTACTTAAAAGCTATTAACCTATTATATTATGAATGTGCCTCTCTTAATAGTGATGTGTATTAGAAGTATAATATTTTGAATGCAGATGGATTTATTTTAAGAGATCTTACAGTAGGAATTCTTTCTGCTGCTCAAATAAATCTGTTTTTATCAAGTCAGATTTCCTTTACTGTCAGCGGTACCTGTAAATCCTATTTCCACAAACTAATAAATTGTATATTTTCTTCCTCTACTTTGAAACTGCACCCTTTTAAAAGGTACCCCCCCCCCCCGAAAAAGTTCCCTTCCTCTTAAGGCCTGTATTTTTAAAGTTATTTATATTCATACCTTTAAAGCCCACCACAGTTCTAACCAAACCAGTAGGAATTTCCTACCTACATTAGAAGAAACTAAAATCAGTCAAATGCTTAAAGTAATTATAGAAAATAAAATGAAGACACAGTAACGTCATATTTTGAGTCTTTTTTTTAATTTCTTTAAACAAGCTAGCAGGTACCCTATTTTTTCTATAAAGGCTTGGAAATGAAATCTATATATTATATGAATTTTTGCTTTTTTAAATAATAATATTCAATGGGAATATTCTTCCCACCCTCCCATTGTTTATTTGCTTAAGAACAATCATAATTGTTCTTCAAATGAACCATACGTGGAATGGCGTTGTTTACTTTAATTTTCCTCCTGACATCATGGCAGAAGTGTTCCTTCCCTTTAAAGTGCGATGTTTTGAAAAATTCACTCATAAAGTTAAACGCTTTATAAAATTATGTTTAGTATGAACACATTTTAAATCGTCAGTTCATATAATTCTCAGTCGTTACGAAGACCCTTTTTTAGATCTCTTTTCCTCAATGAAAATTTAAGTTTTTGTACTGAAATTCATTTCATGTAAGCCTGAGTTTCTTAAACTTATTCCATTGCTTTTCCATTTCGCTTATAATTTAAGACAACGTAAAATCTTAAGAAAACGAACAGAATCTCACTAATGCTTTTCTGCGGAAAATCGTCTGCTTTTGCATCTTGAGGGTAACCACATCAAAGCTGGCGGTACTACTTTCACCGCCGAAGCATACAAACTCGGCTTCACTTTGCTATCATGGGAAGAGTTGAAGACGGCGTCTCCTCTTATTCCTACCTCCTTGGGCAACATCGAAGATTTTTTTGTAATGATCGATATTGTGTTACATGATATGTACTTTTGTATATGCGATGAAATAAGTTCAATAATCAATAAGTTGCATTTTTCAGTAGCTGCTGGGAATCTGTATTTATATGTATGTTTAAAATCCAATTAAGTTTCTGGTTAAAGAATGATAACGTCATGGAAAGTTCAAATTTTCGATACAACAGAAGAGAAATATCTAGGATATTGCTCTGAATTGTATGCGGAAACGAAGAGTACCATATTGTTCAGTACAATATTATAAATATTTTATTTTACTATTAACAATGTCAAAATAGTGCCTTCCGTTTTGGGAAAAATTAACATGAACAACAAAGAACATGTTTCCCGTAAAACAGGAAATTAAATTTGGATTTTAACAAGATTATAATTTTGTAGAAAATTAAAAGGACGTTTTTGTTATTGAAAAAGATATACGAAACCCGGAAAAAACATATAGGCATTTAATCATTTAAAATGTTTTCCAAATTCCTTTCAAAATTTAGAGAAGGACATAATGCCTCTAATTTAAATATTTATCACTTTATCTTTCGTCCACTATCCATTTAATGAAAGCGCTTTCAACTTTCTCTTCCCGAGATAGCACAGTAGATCATTCAATTTTTTAAAAATAATTCTGTATAATTCCTTTTTATTATATCATTACAATGAATCCAAGTTCTTAGTAATTTGCTCTTATTTTATAATTTTTATAACAAGTATAAAAAGTCATGGCTTTCTATCCTTTGCAATTTTATGCCACACTTTTCTATAGCGTTTCGCCTTTTCAAAGGCTTATGTATAACTAATAGCAAATACAGTATAAAACTCGTCGATATAGGTATTTCGGGTTCCAGTTTAACAAGGACACCATTTTGATTAGTGTAGGCGTACATATATTTTAGTGCAGACAGGCTTGAGTACAGGCATATCCATTATACAGTGTTTATACTGTTCCCATAAACACACCCAACCAGCTTTCGTAGGGACTACTTTTCGTTATAGAACGACCGGTATACTTCAAACAGGAATTAGAAATTCATAGCAGACAGTAAAGTATTTTTGGCCCATTCGGTCAAGTGGATTAATAGGAATAAACATGAACGCAAAAATCTCTATTATTCAGATACTCGCAATGAGAAAGCTATGCAAGCTAAGGCTATTTTATCGCTTTAATTTTGGAGTTACATGTATTTAGAGACTCTTTTCAAGTTAAAAAAACATGTTTATTCGGCAAAACTGCGCTCCCGGAAATTATCTGTCTAAAGCAAATTGTGCGTTCCTTTGTATCTGTGTCTATGTACATAAAATGTGCTATTCTCAACAATGTGTGTTTGTATTATGCTTGTCTTTGTAACCGATGACGGATTAAAGGCCTTGTGCAAATAAAAATGTATTGTTCGCGACGAACCAACCACCCAGAGCTGCTCAATAGCTTACACGGTCCATCGCGTGGGACTCCCAGTCCGCAATACCCGCACGTGGGTCCGGAACATCGTTTACTTGAACGGGAATTTTACCGTAAAGTTCGCGGCAGTAAACGTACCTAGTGAGTTCCATCTACACCTGCGAAGTCCGCGAATGGAAGGTGAAGGCAGATGCTCATCAATGCTTAGCCATGGTGGAATAAGATAATCTGAAGAATAAATCGATACAGCTAACAAATTGTATCCACTTTTGCACAAACGGATGTTTGCCATAGAAATAGGTATAGCTCAACATTTCAGATGCCCTGTATTATTAAGAAACTTAAGCAAACAATTATAACGAAGTAAATTTATCCGTCATTTTTGGTCTACGCCAGGATTCGAACCCGGATCCCCTCATTCCGGAATAAGTCGCTCTACCAATTGAGCTACGCGGACGTTTTATTCTGATTCCTATCTGCCTTTATGTCGTGTGCGTCCTGCTGGCAGGTACGTCACATCTCCTGGTACGTTACACAATTTATGTGACGTATGATTAAAAACGTATTTTTGAGGCTTGGTGTCGAAAATATAATTATTTTTTACGCTGCAAATCAAATAAAAGACAGACAAATGTATAAAATCTTTAAATAACCTAACTTATGTGCAATGGTTACAGAAAGTTAGGAAGGGAATTGCGGTTTTGAAAGGAAAAGTGGTGATATGCAAATTTATCGACTACTAGAGATTGGTTATCACCGTGGTTAGCTACGTCACAGACTGGGACCATCGCGAACAGTCCGCGATGTGGTAGGCCTCGTTCGACTACGTTGCGTCAGGATAGACGCATCCTCCGTCGATCTCGTGCTGATCCCACCTTGACTGCGGTAGACATCGCCACCGAATTCCGCGACAGCGACGACCTGAACGTCAGGCAAATGACCATTACCTGTCGTCTCATTTCTGGTGGATTAAATAGAAGACGCCCCGCCCCGCCAAGAAACCACTCATCGGAGCCAAGAATCGACGAGCCAGATTCGCGTTCGCGCGCCTTCGTCGACACTGGACCGCGGCGGACTGGAGTAAGGCGCTTTTCATCGACGAGATCAGGTTCAACTTGTTTGGAACTGATGTCATCCGATACGTACGACGTGAGTGGGGCCTGAGGTTCAACCCCCAGTTCATGCAGCCGACTGTTAAGCACGGAGGAGGATCGCTCATGGTTTACGGCGGCTTCTCTCGCAATGGAATGGGCCCCATCATCAAGGATGACGGAATACTGACCGGCCACAGCTAAACGAATATACTCATCAACGATGTCTTCCAATGGGCAAACCAGAACATGCCACCCTGATGGATCATACATCAAGACAACGACCCGAATCACACCTCCAGAGTAGCGAAGGGAGCCTTCCAGCAGCAACAGTTCACACTGCTAGACTGGCCAAACCAATCTGCAGACAGCAACCCTATCAAGCACATGTGGGAGGAGCTGGAGAGACGATGTGCGAAGAAAACCTGCCTGAATTGGGCCCAGAAATTCAACCAGCTGTCTGCAGAAAGGGCGCTAATTTCGCGGGTCACTGTTGAGAAGCTAGTGGACTCGATGCCGGCGCATTGTGCAGCTGTTATTAAGTCTCGTGGTTATCCCACTAAGTATTAGTTATTGTTTTGTCGTTTTTTCGTACTTGTTTTCTGTTATCGTTGCATTAAATGAATGTGATACACACCTACTTTGTTGGTCAATTTGTATGATCTTTGCGATTAAGCTCGGTACCTGATCTGTGTTAAGGTTTCAGATCCATCTGCACATGGGTCATGTTTACAACTGCATAACACATATCATATCCCAAAATGACCCGATTTGATCCGGCAGAAAAAATATTATGGTCGAAAAAGTGTTTCGCCCAATACTTTTGTTCGCTACTGTACATGATCCTGAAATTCATTGACCTTAAAAAGTTTGCTTAAAATAACAATGTACAAACGACGATATATATATATTTATTTTAAATATGCAAGTAGAACAGTAATCAGTAAAAACTATCTCAACTACTAAACGGCAAGCTCGTGTCAACAGCTTTCACTAAATAACCTGAAAAAATTAGTTAATATAAAAAAAATTTCTTTTGGAATCGTTCTTCTTTTCTGACACTTAATGTTACGGAAAACCTTGTTAGGTTCGGATCACTTTTAATTATACAGGTGTAGAAGACATGAAGACAATAAATATGGAAAGGATCACATGCAATGCCTCTACATTTTCACGGGCTAAATTAGTGAACTCTCTTATGATTTCGAAGGGTGCGTGTATTGGAATTGTTCAGCTTCATCCAAAAGTCATTGATTAAAATCACTAGAGGAGACTTATTGATTAAATCACTAGAGGAGACTTATTGATTAAATCACTCGGGTTCAGCTTATGCCAAAAGACATGGATTAAAATCACTACAGAAGTGTTTGAATTTTTTTGGAACGGAAAAAAGAAGGTATTTCCAAAAAAAGTTTAGTGCTTAACCTTAATAGAGGAGGTAATGAGTTCAGAGGTATTACAGTACAGTGTAAAATTTTAAGATTTTTACTGATTTCGAAATTTTTTAGAACTCAGATTCAACCATATGCAAATATTGTTTCATATATGGCTGGTAGATTCCCGAAAAAAGTTTTCGAAATATAATTGGAAGGGTTCCCAGTGAAACGATGTTCAAGATTTCTGTAAAGAACATCTTGGATTATTGGAAAAATGGAACTCTCTTACAAAAAAGTCTTCCAGGGAGCTATATTTCCAGAATATTTATGAGGATAGGCATGCATACTCAGAGTTCACTGTCCGGATTGATTTTGACCAGAACATTGCTTGGCAGGACATTTCTAGACCGATTTACTATTGAACTAAAAGGTACTTCGCATTTAAATACATTTTTCTGGCTTTTTGATGAGCCCTTTTAGAATGTCCACAGTGGATGACAGAAAAGGCTGAACGCTGTGGTAAGTCATCACGGAGCCATGTGCTTTCTTAAATTAAGTTTACTGCTACCAGTGCTTCCTGAAACTCAGCTCACTACTCTCTCCCGAGACCCTGACTCTCACAGTTACGCTCAAGTTTAATCAAATTCAAGTTTCTTTTTCAGGGGTTCTCCGGATTATGCGCAGTTGGGACTACGAGGATCCGGTTCAAACGGAAATCACTGTATTTGTCTGTCATGACTCAAACATAAGGTGCATTTAAATAAACAAAAGTAATATAAGTTGATTTGGACGTATAAATAGTTTGGGAACAAACTGTTGTATCTTATTTGATAAATCATCAAATCAAAAAGCAGAAAAGTAAAAAATCACAAAGACCGGAAACGCAATATTTAACATTTGACGTCAAATTTGTTTTTCCTCTTTCACTTTAGCAAGGCATGTCTGTTAGCTACCATATTTCACAATAACCTTTGCTTCTCTTCTGCATAAAGTCACATGATACACAAATATGAGCCTTCAGCTTTTTATGAAACTTCTGGTCCCCAGAACCACAGTCGGAATATAATTTCCCTTCAGTGATGTGGTCCAGTTTCTTCTCTATGTATGAACTACGTTATCAGAGGTGTGCCAAATTGGCGTAATAACTATTTTTACCAGTTTAAGTAAAATAACACGATGTGGTCTCACCTGGAATATTTGGTTTAAGGGAAAAATCAATAAGAAGTCATCGCTCTTTCTACGTTTTTAAGTGAGTCACGGGAAGATGTCTTTCAGAACCTGGGTTCGATTCCCGCTGGCGGCTGATGAGAATTTTTTCCGTGACTCACTTATAAACGTGGAAAGAGCTATGGCTTCTATTTGGTGTCCCTGGTCTACGTCAACTGCGTATTTATTATTAATTTCGTCTTCTATAGTTATTTTTCAGTTGCTGCCGTTCATCTTCGCTGAATCCCCAGCATTGTTCGGGGCTCCAAAGAAGAAACCTTCCTTGTGTTTGGCATTGTGTCGTATGTGAGTCTAGAGAATTTCGAGGCCGCTGTGGCGCAGTGGTAGCATATCAAGCGCGTTAGTGATGGACCCTGATTTCGATTCCCGGTGGCGGCCCATGAAAATTTTTCCGTGACTCACGTATAAACGTGAAAAGAGCGATGACTTCTATTTGATGTTCCTGGTCCACGTCAAATGTGTATTTATCAAGGGAGTTAGTTTGACATAACTATCCATTCCGTCAGATTTTTGTTGCAAAATGTTTAATTGCCTAATTTATGGCAGCTGCATCATATATTAAATCAGAAATATCTTCCATGTCATAGTTGTGGCGTAGATCAGTTAATCTGAAATTAGACTCTACAGCAGATATTTCCATAAATAAATTTACGCATTGTGTGAAGGACGTAAACAATTACACTTCACCCGAAGAATTATAATGAATTAGCTTTATTTGCTTTCCGCTAAGCTAATGATAATGAATAACCTCTTTCTACCAGCTAAGTATATTATCGTGAATATAGCTTGCACGAATATTATACTGAATTCAAATGGTTGTTGTTACTAGTTAATTAAGAACATGAATAAAGTCTTAACGCTGGTTGTTAATGGTAATTAATGATATAAACCTAACAGCCAGACAGAGGTCTGACAAAAACTATGAATTGAGAAAGACGAACTTACGGCAAGCTTTTTATTCGGTACGCTTGATCATCCAAAGCACACACACACAACTTGTTTTACAATAAGGAAGAATCACTAATCACATACAACAAAATCTCTCCTCGTATAACAAACGCTCTCCGTAAACAACAACGCTCTCCGTAAACAACAACAACTCTCTGCTATCGATGAACGCGCCTATATACTAGCTACCACCACGTCATGACTTACACTCATTGCCAGATCTCATTCATCGGGTGAAATAATATTTCGTTCAGTAAGAAGATAATTTACATAGTAAAATAAAATAACCAGAGATAGTAAAATCAAAAGGAAAGTGAATATAGAGTATACGTTACAGTATGTGCATTTGAAGAAAATTCATTCATCTGAAGTCAATTAGTATGTGATTTTTTCTTTGCTAAAGTACTGATGTCAATATATAACTTTACTATCTTAAGATAATAAACTGTCGTTCAGAATAGGCTAATACCACTTTTCAATATTGCTGAAATAATAAACGAAAATCTGTTTTCCTTACTAATTGTATGGGCAAGTTAAGACTATGACTAATGTAATTTTCCCTACTAATAGAGAAATGTAAACCAACCTAAATAAATTGATTCTGCGTTAACAAGAATAATATATCAGAAATTTGATAATTTACTTGATGAGAAGCTCGGTTGTCTGAGACCTCTTAAATGAAAAATTACATGCGAGTGTGCATTTGAAAATGAAATTTCCACCCAGATTTTTTAAGGTAGTATAAATATTTTCCGATTCAACTATTATTTGCGGCTCTTACATACCTTTTCTTTTTCTTCTATTGCGTGAGTTAATCTTTGAATAACTACCTAATATTTTGCACACATTTCTAAATTGTTACAACACCAAACAAAAATATTCCTCTAATCGAATCATACTGGGACATTTTTGTTTTAATTTTAAAACAAATAGTGCCAAGAATTTGCTTGCAAGGAGTAAAAAAACCTCGTTCAAGAAATCAGGATTGGAAACGGAAGGATTTGAAAAAATATTTTTTTTATAACTTACTTTTATTTATTTTTAAATAAATTAGCAACTACTGCTAAATGTATTTTTTTAAACACACCGGATTTAAATATAAGTTCAGATCTTTTTTACGCTTTCCAACCATAGGTTGAAGAAGCGTATATGCTCCAGCTTTGTCCGTCCGTCCGTCCGTCTGTCCCCACGATAACTGGCGTAAAAATGGTTCAATTTCGATGAAATTTTAGCATGTGGTAGGGCACCACCCGGGGGCGAACCCTATTGAAAATGGGGCAAATGGGGACACAGGACACGACGTAGGAGCGGGATTCATTCCATTGTACTTATACGTCACAACTTGCATAAATATGATTCAATTTCAATGATATTTGACTATGTGGTAAGGGACCGTCTTGAGACGAACCCTATTCAAAATGGGTGAATTTGGGTCAAAGGTCAGGACATAAGAGCGGGATGCATTTCATTGCTTTTATGGGACGAACCCTATTGGAAATGGACGAAATCGGGTCAAAGGTCAGGACATAGAATTGCGATCCATTCCATCGCCCTTATCCCATATTATTAAAGTGGACGTCAAGTAATTTTGCATCCCATACTTCCAATGGAAAAACTTTCGTACACATTTCCTTCACAATAAATGTGTCCCTAATAATGAAAATTTGAACATCGACTAAAATAACTTTTTATTAACCTTTGGAATACTTAATATTTTCTAAAACCTAACCATAATTATATTAAAAATCAAAAACTTTTCCATTGGTGTTGTTGAAACCAGAAAAAAAGATGGTGCGACCTGTACTTCGATGACGTCAGTAGACAAACAAATATTGTATTGCATAATTATGGTTATGTTTTAGAAAATATTAGATATTCCAAGTTATAAAATGAAGCTATTTTAATCGATGTTCAAATTTTCATCCTTGTGAACGCATTAATTGTCCACAAAAAAGATGGCGCGACATGTATTTTCATGACGTCAGTAGACAAACAATGTTGAATTGCATAATTATGGTTATGTTTTAGAAAATATTAAGTATTGCAAGTAATACAATGAAGATATTTTAATCGATGCTCAAATTTTCATCCTTGGGAAAGCATTAATTGGAAAGAAAATGTGTACAGAAATTTTTCCATTCGAACTACAGGAAGCAAAATTACTTGACGTTCACCTTAAAGGAGCAATTCTTGTATGTATGTAAATTTTATTTTAAAAACGGCTCTAAGGATTTTGATGAAAGTCGTTAACCTACCGTTTTATGGTAATAGAAATCGATTTAGCTTGATCTCGACTTTAGGAAAATTCGTTTTGTGGGTTAATAACCACCCCGAATTATCACGTTTTTAGTGTAATGTCATGGCCTCGTCCGATTAGATGTTGGCGCGCGGTCACGCCATCTGTCTCATTACGTCGCGCGTTGTGTGCGGTTCCTATTAAAGTTTTATGACGTCACAGTCTTGCCAGCAGATGGTCGCGATTCCCATCTGCCTCATTACGTGACGCGTTATGTGCGTATGTTCGTCCGCACGATAACTTGTGTAAAAATCGTTCGATTTCTATGAAATTTTTGTATGTGGTAGGGGAACACCTGGGAAGGAACCCTATTGAAAGTGAAAGAAATGGGGTCAAAAGTCAAAACATAGAAGCGGGATCCATTCCACTGTTCGTATGCGTCATAACTAACGTAAAAAAGGTTCGATTTCGATTAAATTTTAGTATGTGGTATAGGTTCACCTGGGGACAAACCCTATTGAACAATGTTCAATAAAATGGGGGTCAAAGGTCAGAGCATAGGAGCGGAATCACTTCCATCGCCATTATGCGTCATAACTTACGTAAAAATGTTTCGATTTGGATGAAATGTTAGTATGTTGTAAGGACCTGCCTATGGACGAATCCTATTGAAAATCGGCAAAATGGGTCAAAGGTTAGGACACAGAAGCGGGATCTATTCTATAGCCCTTATGCATCATAACTTACGTAAATTTGCTTCGATTGCGACAAAACTTTATCATGTTATTTCGGAGGTATACTGAACCAGTTCTGTTCAATATCATCGAAATGGGATCAAAGGTCAGGGCACAGGAGTGAAATTTATTTTACAGCCATGTTCCTCATAACTTGAGTAATAACTTAAGTAATGATTTCTAGTATGTTTGAAAGCGTATCATAATCAATGCATTGGATGATTTTACTAACTTCTTTTTTTAATAGACAAACTGCCAAATAATTATTAGGTCTAAAAGCTGTGCAATAAATGTAACAAATAGGCCTAAAATTCCAGCAATAATTATAACATAGATGTATAGGCGTTGCAATAAATATATAGGTCAGAAGTTGTTGCAATAAATATAAAAATTGAAAGTCAAATTCTTCATTTTGGAGATATTGCGAAATTCATCATTAAAGTACGTCGGCCTAGTACAGCAGGGTCCATATATAACGAAGTTGAAGAGAGAGTTAAAAAATCTCGTCATGACAGAACAGGTAAAATAATTGCAATTTTTGAAATATTTCGTATTTCAGGTTATAAGTAAACAAATACTAACTGCGTATCTGTTAATTGGAATGAAAGATATTGCTTGTTATTTGAAACTATAAATAAAAGTAAAGTATGGGGACATTTTCAGTATTCAAAAATTTTTATTAAATTTAAAAGTAAAGCAACTAAAAATAGAAATTTTATTTATTGCATTTGCAACTCGTTTCGCAGGAATTATAAGTCAATTTTGTTTGTCATATGTTTGTTACAATATCAATTATTAAATTTTTTAACTTCCTGTAACGCACTTGTTGTGTTTTCTTTAGATGCAAAATAAATCATATTATTTTAACAACTTTCAATAGCAAGTTTAAAATTATTTTCTTTTCTACAGTGACATGTTTTTCTTCGCGTGACAGATACTCATTCTCCCGTGCCCTATCTGTACTAAGTGCACATCTGTGTCATCTGTGTCTTTCTTCTCGAGAACCTTTTCTTTCAACACTGGACAATCCATCCTATTTAGTTTTCAACTCATCCTTGTTTTCTAAAATCTTTGAAAGAGGATTTGGTGAAAAATAACATGTTTTGGTAAAATGTAATTTTTTGACTGATTTTCCCTCTAAACAGATAACTTTGAATTCCACACCGAGCATTCGAGTCTTTTGCCTGTTTGAAGGCATGAGTTTTAGATTTTCGAAAGCTCACTGAAGGAACTCCTGAACAGTCGAAGTCCAACTAAATACAACCAATGTGACCAAACCAAATCACTTTTACCCATGCGAGTCCCATTTGGGAAACGCCCACGGAGCAGCCGATGACATTCCGAAGAAAATAAAGAATCTCACTCTACAAACATATCCCTATAATATCATCATTAGGCCGCTGTTCAGCTTTGTGTGAACAGATACGCCGGGTTCATTGAACAGAGATTAAAAGAGTTAAGGGTAAGGTCACGGGGCGATAAAAAAACATACACTGACGGAAAAAAAATCCCAACACCAAGAAAGGATTGTGTTAGGTAAACGACAGTTGGTAGGCGGCGAGAGTACATCTGTAAGATGACGTCTATAGCACATTTCGCGTTCAGCGCATACGTGTGGCACTAGTAGCGCCCCTCGGAACATGCAAAGCAGGTTTGCTGTATATACGCGCTGTAACGTTCGTGAGCGTTAGTTATCGTTGAGATTCGACGTAGTGTGTTGATGTTAGTCAAGAATGCCTTTAAGAAGACGAAAAAGCCATTATCAACAGCTCACAGAGTTTGAACGAGGTCGTGTAATAGGGCTAGGAGAAGGTGGATTTTCTTTCCGCAATATTGCAGAACGACTTTGCAGGAATGTAGCCACTGTGCATGATTGCTGGCAGCGGTGGTCAATTGAAGGTCCTGCCTCAAGAAGACCGGGTTCCAGTCGGCCACGTGGCACTACTGAGAGGGAAGACCGCCATGTACTGCGTATGGCCGTGGCGCATTATACTGCATCTGCGGCGGCAATTCGAGTTGCAGTTGCCACCACAGTGACACAACGAACTGTTACAAATCGATTACTTGAAGGACAGCTCCGAGGCAGACGCCCTGTAGCGTGCATTCCACTTACTCCAAATCACTGCCGTTTGCGACGGCAGTGGTGTCAAGCTAGAGCTCATTGTAGGACGGGGTGGAGATCTGTTGTGTTTTATGATGAAAGCCGGTTCTGCCTGGGGGCCAGTGATGGACGTGTGTTGGTTAGAAGGAGGCCAGGTGAGCGCCTGCAACCAACCTGTCTGCGACCGAGACACACTGGACCTACACCTGGAGTTTTGGACTGGGGAGCAATTTCCTATGACAGCAGGAACACTCTCGTGGTTATCCCACGCACCCTGGCGGCATAGTTGTACGTCGGTCTGGTGATTCAACCTGTTGTGCCGCCATTCATGAACAGCATTCCAGAGGGTGTTTTCCAACAGGATAACGCTCGCCCGCATACCGCTGTTGTAACCCAACATGCTCTACAGAGTGTCGACATGTTGCCGTGGCCTGCTGGATCACCAGATCTTTCACCAATCGAGCACGTATGGGACATCGTTGGACGACAACTCCAGCGTCACCCCAACCAGCATTAATCGTCCCTGTATTGACCAACCAAGTGCAACAGACATCGAACTCCATCCCACAAACTGACATCCAGCACTTGTACGATACAATACATGAACGTTTGCGTGCTTGCATTCAAAATTCTGGCGGTTACACCGATTATTAATGTACCAGCATTTCACATTTAAAATGGCTCTTCTCGCGCTTACAATAAGCTGTGATCTTAAAACCTTAATCGATTAAATATGTTACCTATTCGAATGTATTGCTGCCATTTCATTCCTTCCTCTACAACTATTTTTTTCGTGGTGTTGGGATTTCATTTCCGTCAGTGTTTGTGCAGGAGAAGTGTTTGGTGCAGATAGACGTTGGGAGAGGGCATTAAATAAGAAAAGAACTGAACCAATATTTTATGAAGATCTACATGTAAGGAGAAACACAATTTGTTGTAAATAGTCGTTATTCCTAGCATTTAGGTAAGGGAGGAAATGATATCACCTAAGTGAATGACAATAATTTAATTTGCCGATAGCCGTGGAGAACTGCGATAAAGATTTCACCAAAAATTATTTTTCGTATTATGCCGATAATCTAATAAAGGAGAATACTGTAAAATTAAAGTGACCAATAAAAACTCCGGTTTATGCGAAGCTTCATATTAAGCGGGATGATCATATGTGATTTCCAAAATATTTGAAAATGAAATTGAAATGAATATCTACCAAATTCAACACGATTGCCGCAAAATACGTTCTCATCACCCGGAATATGTAATAAGAATATCACATAGAATTATGAATTTTGTGATATTTATCACATAGAATTATGAATTTTGTGATATTTATCACATAGGATTATGTAATAAAAATAATCATTCTTATCACATTTCTTAAAGGACGTCATTTTCTGCGAAAGTCAGTTCAAGAATTTTCATTTTCATTCATGTTACTACAACACACATTTTCGTTTATAGGCATTATGAGAATTGCTGTTGAACTCCACAAATAATACTTAATTTATCAGAAAAAATCTACTAATGTATAATGGGAGCATTAGCGGCAACTGATCGGGAATGCTAGCTTGATAATAATGATCCGCTCTTAACCACTTCTAAGAGAAATAAACCAGACGATGTATCCAACGTTTAGCGTCATGAAGTTTTGTGGAAACTTTAAATCTCTGTGTGATATATATTTTCTTCCGTTTAGGCACATTATTTTTCGGATCTCAGGAAATGTGTTAATATATAATTGCAATAAAAGAACTCAACATTATATTTTCATTTACTTTTCGAAAATTAGCTTTCACTAATTTATTAAAGTCATATATTACAATATAATTAAGAAGAATTTTTTGATTTCCATCATGATTAGTTTGCTTTTTCAAATTTGGAAGGAACCTCCCGTAATCCGTTAACTACGAAACTAAACTTGACAATTCTGTTGTTCAAAGTAAATTCAGCTATAACTCCATCAATTTCTGTACAGCGAAGAAGTTTATTTACTTCTTGCTTTACAATACGGAAATTTGGGTAGTCAGTATGTATGATACAATAATATAGCAAATGCATTACATATTATTTCACTTCCGTACAATGCTTCAGGAGGGCGGTAATGAAAGATACAATAAATTCATTAAGATCAATACATCAAAGCTAAAGGAGCAATGATGACTGCAGGCTTGGTATTGAGTCTCAGTTAGTAATAGGATTGATATGTTCCTCAAGAACAAAGAAACGCTCGCTTCAATTATCTGAGGAATGCACTCATTCGTAAATTCGGCCAGTCAGTTTCTTTCCCTATAAAACGTGCAAGCATACTATAAATTAGTAGAACATTTAAACTCCTTACAAATTTGAAAAATCGATGGTACACTAAAAAACATAGATTTTCATGGGATTTACCGACAAGTTACTAAATATCTACCCACAGTCTGTAGTACGTTTTTAATGAGTAAAGAATAATGATTAAAATTATGCTGTATCATATTTAGAATTATCCATGGATGACGTTATTTAGAAAAAGCTCAGTTCTCCTGTAAACTCGTGTTTTTAGAAATGAATAAGTCGCTAAATATCATGTTTTAAACAATAATTGGACTTACAAGATAAGGTCCCCATAGCGATACCTCCGATTTTCGTTAAACTGACAAAATATGTTCAGATCCATGTTTTAAGTGCAACACTGGCGGGTTTTCATGCGCAAATGTGCGCATGCTGAGTTACTAAAGTTCCAAGTGTCGACGAAAGTGTCATTGTCTTGCTGTCATTAAAGGCAAAAACACCAATCTGTCAAACAGATGTTCCAAAAATTTTTTGTTTAAACACCGTAGAAATTGCGGCAAAGCTCAACAGATGTTTCGGAAGCAAGTAATGAACTTTCTACGTCAGGAGCAGAGAAGCACCAGCGATCAGTACACGAGTTTTGAGTTCTTGTACTAACCACCACCTGATGGATTTTCTTTTATTGGAGGTTTAACGACCACCGTGAGCAACTGAATGGGCTATAAGTAGTCGTATGTCCCTAATTTAGGGTCACTGGTTACATGGAAGGAAGATAGCTAGTGCTTTAAGACAAACACAACATCCATGCCCTACCGAGATTCGAACCCGCACTTCATTCGTACGAATGATCAGAAGCTATCGCTTAGACCACTGCGCCACCTGGGTGGGCCTCGTGGATATGATAGTCGAAAATGTGCGCTTTTGCAGTTAATGATGCTGATTTGTGGCTTGAATTACAACATTTGCGTGTTTTGTCCCAAGAAAAGGAGTGTTGGTACATAAGGAAGAAGAAATGTAACGTTCTTTGGCGGCAAAAACAAAAGTATAACTCAAGATATGGAAATGAACTGTAATTAAAGGATGCACCGATTATTGCATTATTCGTCGAAGTGATAATGGGGCTGTACAATGAAATTATCAAAACAAGCAAATATAGAACGATATGCACATCTTATAAAAGAAACGGAAGTACAACCTTCCACATGACATTGTTGCAAACCAATATTGAATTACAGTTGATTAACATTTTGAAAACCTATTATGTGTTTCGACGTTGAATACCCTTGTTTTTATCAGGCGAAGATGCGCATGTCATTAAAAGCTGGTGTTGAAATCTGGTTACAGATTATGGAATGAATTTTCATGAGAAATAAACGATCAGTTAATTCAATGTTTATTTTATTTGCCTTGTTGTCACATCTATTGAACAGATCGGTGTTTCAGCCTTTAATAACAGGAAGACAATGACACTTTTTGTCGACACTTGAAACTTGAACAACTCTGCATGCGGGCATTTGCGCATGAAAACCCGGCAGGGTTACGCTTAGGGCAAGGGTCTGAACCTATTTTTTTACTTTCACAAAAATCGCAGGGATTGCTATGGGGACCTCTTCTTGTGAGTTTTGAAGCGGAAAACTCTTGTAAAAACACACTGTACTCAAGAAATGTAATTAGTTATTTCCTGTAACATGAGGAATATGTGATGCAGATTTCATTTGAATAGCGGAATCTCTCGTGGTGTTGCAAATTTTAAAAGAAGGGTAAAAAACAAGTAAAAAGCTCAAACAGCTGTACGCACAGTATATTCGATAATACACAATGATATCATTTTTCCAACAGCGACGAGGATTTACACCAACATAGAACATTTAGGTGTATTGCACTTATGACTGTAAAGAAACTGGGTTTGAAAAATTCTGGATCACTCAAAGTTGATGGCTTCTGTGATTCTTTATGTGAACAGTGTTCATCAATGTTGTCTTCGTGATCAGAGTCTACGGAAAAAATGCAGGCGATTCAGGAATAGGTAGTACTTGAGCATGAGACACGGGACGAATTGCTGGAGGTATATTTGTATATGAAATTATCTTTCTCTTTTTAATAGCAATATCTTTCTTAGCAGGAGGCACGTTACAGGAATAGCAAAGAGTCTGTGGTGTGGTTTGTCGGTTCTCTCCAAATCACTGGTAGTTAAAAATGCGTAGAACGTCCCTTACGGTCCCAGTTTAAAAGCACTGGTAGTGCAGCATACATGTGGGGCAAATTTCTTGTCAAGAGCGCCGATTTTGCAACCAAAATAAAATAATTAGGCTTTTTTATAGTTGCGCTTAACGCACACTTTCTGCACGCAAATGCCACTTCTCAGCATGCATAACAGAAGTTGTTTGGATTATTCACACACTTACGCAAAATGTTTAATGTTTCACTACAGAAACAAACAAAAGTAATTTACCTGAATCTATTCAAGACGAAAAGAACTTAAAATCTGAATTTCTGAAAAATATACAACTAATGAAATCATGTGTCGGTGACACTTACGACTGACCTGATCCTGAAGGAAGCAACGAATGGAACAAATCACGTGATTAGCACGAGACACCCCACCAAATGAACACGTGGTGCAGAAGGATCCTGCTGGAATATCAGATCTATGATATGACCTCGGTGGCAATACAGCCGCAGTTCTGCTTTACTTTTACCGAAAGTTGTAAACAATAATGTGAAACACTTATAATTTGGTACCTAGGGTGTAATTTAAAAATGAAAACTAATGGGCAGTGTTAACTGTCGTTCTCATATTCAGCATCCTGAAATTTGCTAAGGTTGCTCATATTTGAGTTGTAACAATTTTCATGTTGTGACCAGTGTAAAATTGAGCGATATGCGATTAGTATGGATAATGCTACATGACACGTTGTTCTTTTTAAATATTTCACAGAAGGTACGTACAAAAATTTATTGTTGACAAAATTAATGGCATTTGAGGAATTATTGAAAACGTACAGGTAAAAGGAGTAAATCTTCCACGAATATCTCGAGATGACTGTTACAGTTTTTGTACCGATTTTTTGTTGTTAACCATAGTTCAAGTTAAGTACTTTGTTTATACAACAGGTTACATTTCAAACGTGAACGAGTACGCTTTTCTTAACCTTTATAACAAAAACATTTGGAGTGCGCGTAGATTTACTGATACAAGGAAGGTACAATACTATTTTATTTTCTGAAAGTATTTTACGTTTCTTTTTTTGTTGTTTTTTTTTTGTTTCAATAAATACATTTTCTTTGATTTCCACTTTTCTTCTCGCCACCTTAAGTGCCCCACAGGTTGGTAATCACTGACCTAAAGTATGCAGATGACTTATCGTCGAAAGTATGATTGTATGACCGAAAGAATGGCGATGACTTTCAAAGAAAAAATTGAATGATGATGCACTCTCATGGAATGAGTAGCTTTTGTAATTAACGAAGCAAATTTTTTCCGTAAACAGGAAAAGTAACGATTTTTTAATAGAAATTAAATTTATTTTGGTAATTTGCATTTGTTGTATACTTCCAGTGGTGCAAGTAGTATAAGTGTACTTTAATAATTATTTTCAAATTCTAAAAAAACCCAAGATCGATCGAAAATGTTTTTCTTTACTCCGTACGTAAAATTAAATAGGATTCATCCCTTACGTCTGATTTATCGTTATTTACACACACGTAACTTCTTTCAGTGCATATTTATTTCTCTTTTATTATACGTTGAAGAACTAGCAGAGTCATACAATAGAGCGAGCATACAGTCTCTTGTAAAACTTTAACTCATAAAATATAGAGAGAGTAATAAGGGTTTAGTGGAGTTTACAGCAATGTCTCAAAATTAAACAATAATTTAAAAGTGTTAGCAAAATTTGATTTACAAAGTTTGAAGACCGAATTTAAAAGCACGTTTTGGAGTCTAACTTATAGAAATACTTTCGAGGTCAAATGTGATTTCACAAGTATTGAAATTACTTGTCATGAATTCAAACCAATTATGAGAGTAATGATTTTGACATATTGAAATGTACGTATTAATTGATGAATTTGTTAAATTAATATTTTCGGTACGGTTTAATGACCACCAAATTAAATTTTAGTTTTAGAACATAGTAGAATATGATCAACCGAAAACGTTCGTAATCTTCATTTGGTTCTTCTTACATTGGACACAATGCAACCAAAAACAATTTAAAATTGAGGATTTCGAAGCTTATGACGCTACAACATGGAATATAAAGATACTGGGCACACAAGAAACATACTCATCTTTTGTAACGAGATATTAGATTAGCTGAACAAAATTTGGTGTGAAATTGGATAAAGTAGGATCTTCAATAACCATAACATTTATTCAGGAAAAGTGCGCTTCATTATTTATATGAGCACTTTAATATTTATATTTACCGTTATAATAATTTTGAATTTGTAGGGGTGACTGTGAAGTTCGATTTTTTCAAACGGAAATCTTCTGTTCTTAAATGATACACAGAAATACACAAAAGTGCATCTGACGTAACCAATATGCGAAACATTTCACATAAGCGTTTGGAATCACATTTTGAAACCTATCTTTAAGAAGTCCGGGTACTTTCGGAGAATAATACACTTCAAAGGTATTGAAAGTAGGCGGCATGAATTCAAACGGAATAAGGGAGCAATATATTTGACTACTTTAATGTATCTGATAATAGAAATATTTACAATATGAAGATTTTGGATACGGTTCCATGGCCACTTATTGAAAATTCCACTTCAGGACATATTGGAATGTGGTGAATCCAAAACTTGTGGAATAAACATGAAGTATTTCTTACTTTGACACAATAAAACCGAAATACACTGGCGAAAAGTGAAAAAAGAACACCAAAAAGGAATTGGCGGACGATCATGAAATTTACATACGTAGGTGTAATGTTAATTTCTGGGCCAGCTGGTGAGCGCTTACGCCAAAGCACGGCATAATATGCAAATTATCGTCGGTGGTATATAAGGAGTACGGCGAAGTGAATGTAATCAGTCGTCGGCGTACGGACACGTGCGAAGACCCTGAAGAAGCTGCAATGCCTGGACATGGAAGACATGTAGGATTTAAGCAGTTATCGTACTTTGAGCGAGGTCGTCTAGTCGGACTCCGCAAGGCCGGGTGGTCGTATCGTCGTATTGCGGAAAGAATTGGACGTGAAGTATCGGTGGTGGTAAGATGTTGTAGTAGATGGTCCGTGGAACATTCCCACACGAGAAGACGTGGAACCGGGAGTCACAGACGGACTGATGAGCGGACCGATCGACGCATAAGAAGAGCGGCGTTGTCAAGCAGAACATCCACTGCGACGCAAATCCGAGCTGCCGTTGCACGAGAGGTGACTGTGCGAACAATCCGCAATCGTCTACTGGATGCAGGACTACGTGCACGTGTGCCTCTGACATATGCACCTCTGACTCCAGCCCACCGTCAGGAACGGCTGCAGTGGTGTCGCCAACGTCTGCACTGGAGAACGCAATGGCGACCTGTCGTGTTCAGCGATGAAACGAGATTCTGCTTGGGAGCCTCCGATGGCCGTATGCGTGTTCGCAGACGCACAGGGGAACGTCTCCACCTTTCTTGCATTCACCAGCAATACACAGGGCCTACACCTGGTCTCCTGGTGTGAGCAGCGATCAGCTATCACTCCCGTACACAACTAGTGTTTGTACCTGGTACGTTAAACAGCACCTCCTACATCAACAACATCATTCAGCCCGTTGTTGTGCCATTTGTAAGGTCGGTTCATCGTGGTGTTTTTCAGCAAGATAACGCACGCCCACACACGGCACGTTCAACGCAACATGCACTTCAGGGTGTGAGACAACTTCCATGGCCTGCACGTTCACCGGATTTGTCCCCCATTGAGAACGTGTGGGATTTTATGGGAGAACTACTTATCCGGTCTCCACTGCCAGCCACGACCATCCCCGATTTACGCGTCCAGGTTGAGGATGCTTGGAACTCAATAGCCCAAACTTACATCCAACATCTGTACGATAGACTCCATGCCAGAATTGCACAGTGTGACGTAGTTCATGGCGGTTCAACCTCGTACTAACCATGTTACATGGAAATGTTATTTTTCAGTTTACCAGCAAATACAGCGGTACTTTGCCATAATGTTTTGATCACGTTATCCTCTGTATTCCTTTATTATGCTGTATAAATTTCGTTGGTATCAGACGTCTCCTTCTCGGTGTTCTTTTTCACTTTCCGCCAGTGCATGTTTGAAAGCTGTAGAAACTAAAATCAAATGTACAAATAGTGTTCCGAAAATAAAGTCTCGTCATTTGCAACAGGATGTTAGAGCGCATGTGCAAAATCACGTCAAGGACTGGAAAATTAAAGCGTTATTCTATAAAATCAAAGTTTCTAAATATTCGCACTTTATTTTTTGTAACTATAATTATATTTAAAAGAATTTAAAATTGAGTTCGTACTGATTAGTTGAAGGTTCCTTGCTGTTAACGGAGGTCCGATCCTCCTAAAAGTTATGCAGAAAAAAAGCAATTATTTCGCGAACATTATGAAAACCGGAATGATAATTTCCATATACCCACTTCCATTAGAAAACCTTGTTCAACTTGTATTTTTTAAAAATGCTCAATTTTTATGAACGAAACTCCGCAGGTCCCATTACATAAGAAAACGTTGAACTGTTCTTGCACTGACATGGTGATTTGATCCATTGCGAAAAATTGCTGGTAATTCCTGATATTTCTTGGGCACATCAGTTCCAACAATATTGCTTATAGCCATAATAAACTACGAGGTGTATAGACCGGTCCACAACTGCAATTCATTCGGGAGTTTGTTCTTTTTCGAGAATTCTCTTGTTCCCGAAATACTCTGGACACTAACGCGAGAAAACCAAAAATGTGTTGACGAGTTCCGACACTGAGTGACCCTACTGGAATACTTGCAATCTGCCCTATGACAACAGAATAGTAATCATGGATCTTTTTTATCACGCCTGTAATCGATTACTGTTCAGGGAACTGAGGGAGATTGCTTTATTTAACCTACGTTTAGGCCGGGTATTGCCAATAATGAGGTAGGGGTTGCCATGCTTTTGCTTAAATCTGTCATATGTCATCAACGCCACTTCAGGGTATATTGAAGTAATTTTAATTCTAAATAACAGTAAATGGACTACGAGCATATTAAAATAAATAAAATTGTTTCGTTGTTAAAAATTTTGAATCAAAAAATTGAAAGAAAAAACTTTTAACGCAATCTGATTGTGCTCCTAAAATGTTTCACAAATGCAAAATTTTGGATGAGTTTTCAAAACGTTTTATACATTATATGTTAATTAACTTAGGGAAGCAGTGCAGTATTTCTATGTTCAAACTGAAAGTCTTGTAATCTCAAATTATAGGGTCAAAAATATTTTATTTCCATTACCATTGTCTGACATTCTTGAAGCCTTTTAAAATTTCCTCAAATTATATAATTTTTTTCTTTTTTGTCTCCTACACAAATAGTACAACCTTGGAATTTAACAACACGACTGAGCGCCAGTGTTGTCTGATATTGAAACAGTATTCACAATGTTATTGATTAATGTTGATGGTTTTAGATAACACAAATATAATCATTCATAAGTGTACCCAACGAAACAGAATAAATGAATAAAGGTAAGAGTTGGGCAGCTGTTGTAAGAGGCTGTTTTTGAATAAGAAACCCGTGTGCTGCTCGATCGTCTTTGGAGCTTCATCACTTTCAACTGAGTAGTATAATCTTTCGAATGAAAAAAACAGTCTTTAGAACAATGGAATCATGAAATTTCCGAACTTTGCTAGATTTGTTTTTATTTTTACAATAATTTTTTAGTTTGTTTAAATAGCTACAATCCACCAGTGATGTCACATTTCTATGTGTGCGGCATTTTTATGGCTGCTTCATTTCAACAGTACCCAATGGGATTTTGGATGTCAAACATATCATGAATGAAATAACTGAAATGGCTTCCTGTTTGACCTAACAGATATGTTGTGTTGTGTATAGCAAGAAAATCTCAAACATGGTAAACATTTATACAAACCAAAAAACTTAGTGAAGTGTGTTCATGACTTTTTCTGTGCTTTCGGCAGTTTTGTTAGTGATAAACGCATTTAGCAAGCTGATGACTAAAAAAAACAACAAAGAAATAAATCAAAATCTTTTGCGGAAGTACTTTCCTACTTCCCAGTTTATAGTGTTATCATATTTTCGTTTTAATAAAATGGCCAACATAAATTCACTAGTTTCACACCTCTCTTTGACTCTCCCAACAGTGAACGTTTCTTAACAAAATAATTTAGGACGTTAAATTACACATTTACCACATTGGTAAATTTAGTAACAAGTCGACATAATTTTCATCGCACTTGTCTCGAAAGCATACAACAAGGTTTCTGACGGCCAATTAATTCAAGAACAACGAACCGTTACAAACTTGTGAAGATGTTGACAGTTAGAGTAACCACCACCCTTCAGTTTGTTGGTACTTTGCCCTTTAGCGTGTCCTTCACACATAAAGTTTGCTCTATTTTCAAGTCTTTTGGCTACATGATTGCAGTCAAGCCACCTCCACATCTTCTCAAACTCATCCTTAAAGACAGAGATCTCAATAAACCCCTAGAGTTACAAGGTGTCTACTCTATCCCTATCAACACTTACACAGGCGTTACCCACTATATTGGTAGTACTTACCACTAGATAAACCGGCGTTTGATAGAGCATATCGCTGATGTTAAGAAAGGTAGCCTTTCCACCTCCCTTTCAATTTTAACTATCAGCGATACGTCCGCGGCTCTCGATTAGCACAATGTTAAGCGAATCACCCCGTTCAGCAATCGGCATGTCCTCAGATACCGCGAAAGCATTGAAATCTACCTTACCTCTAACACTTGCAATTCTGATGCACCTTTTAACATCCCTATTATTTGGAAAGCGATTTTGAAATCTGGCAACAACTGACGCTTTTACCACGTGTCTCATTCCATGGCTGATGAAGGTAGAAGTCGCTACCGAAACATCCCGCTCTTAAATTTTCAACGTAACTTAGGCGTGTGATT
Organism: Macrothele yani; assembly: GCA_039090855.1. Classification (NCBI taxonomy): domain Eukaryota; kingdom Metazoa; phylum Arthropoda; class Arachnida; order Araneae; family Macrothelidae; genus Macrothele; species Macrothele yani. Next base: position 182,347,809 of record CM077034.1, on the reverse strand, counting down.
ACGATTTCAAGAATTATTTTAATGTATTGAATGTAAATGAACTGAGTAGCAGTAAAAGCAGTAAAATTACAGCCTTAGACATGAACACATCAGTTGCTTTGTTTTGTTTAAGGCTACTGGCCAAATTTTATTTACCTTTTGTTGTCGATGTGATCATACTGAAGTGCTGAATATTCATGAAATAAATCAGGAGAATATTATGCAGTTCATAAGCATTCCGTTGGGAAAAAGTAATCAAGTTTATGAATTTCAGATTACTGAAGTACTCCAAAAAGTACAAAAGCGCGATTTTCTGAATCAAGCATGCTGAAATAGAGGTTTGCTCAGTTGTGACTATTTAACGAAAACATATTTTGATCAAAATTTCAGTTATGTTCATCCTGTTGCCATGAATTTAGGCAGAAATGGTGATAATAAAACATCTACTTTACACTACGTGCCAATCTTAAAAGTCTGGCAGTTTTAAAACAAAATGCTTCTGTAGAAAAGCAAATAAAATCTACATTTTTGTGCTCTGAATGAGTTCTGTCAAACTTCACAGATGGGACCATTTTCAAAGATGTTAGTTTTTTCATGAATCAGAAAATTTGAAAATACTGTTGTATCAGGACAGTTTCGAAACAGTAAACCCTATTGGGTTTAGAAAAAAGAAGTATAAAATTCTGGGAGTGTATTACCAATTAGGGAATATGTATCCTTGGGTCAGATCAAAAAATTGAATAAATGCAATTAGTTCTGTTATGCAGACAGGTGTATTTTTATTTTTATGGGCATGAAGCAATATTCATGCCACTGATTAATGGCTTGTGTTTAACTGCTTACCAAATTTAATGAAAATATGCATAAACAAAAAATACTTACGTTTTCCCAAAATAGTGTAAAGGTTCATCAAATTTTTAGACCACATTTTAATCTTTAAAGTGTTTACTAGATATTAACTTCTTGTTACTGTATATTATTCGCCACTAAAAACACTTTTTGTTTCCCAAAAATAGTAATATGTTCACTAAATTTTGGACCACGTAATAATGATAAAGTAATAACCAGATACTAACTTGTCGTCATTTTCTTAAATTATTGGACAGTAAAAAAATGTGTCTCCCAAAAACCAAAAATACTAAATGTTCACCAAATTTTAGATGATATCTAATTTAAAATAAATAACCTAATATTAGCTTCTTGTTAGTCTTTTTTATCATTTGTAAGCAAAATAATATTTACCAAACGTAAGACTACATATTTTTAAAACGGAGATAATGTAATCATAATTATGTTATTTCTTATGATATTGAAACTGAAATTAAAATTAATAATTCATGACTAAATCTAAAGTTCTTTTTCTGATCAAATAATAACAGTAGTAGCGTTCGAATTACCCAGTAGTCGTCTGGCCATTGGCCAGTAAAGCTTCCACTGAACTATTGATTTTACTGGCCCAGATGGCCAAGAAGTTTTTTTTTTCAAATTTGTCACAAGTTAAAAAAATAATTTGTTTCTTTTACCTTACTGTATGGTTTTCTTTTTAGGCTGCAGGCTAATGACAGGTTTAGAAACAAATATTGGATATAATTGCATTGCAATGATACATTATTTTCTACATGTATTGTAAATGTCGTTAAAAAATTGTTATTATTTTTTACGGACCAGTAGGCATTTTGGTGGACCAGTGGTTTGTCAATTCTAGTGGTCTGCTGGGCCAGTAGATCTTATTCTAACACTCAGTAGTAATAGCCATATACCTGCCTGCAGTTACCTGTAAATACGTGTAGTTATAGGTGTTAAGCTAATACAATCAAAACTAAACTTTTAATGTGTTAAAGTTTTATTATAATAATCATGATATAGAAATTAATCTCAGTAATTATTAAAAAAAATCACAAAATAAACGTGAAATAAGAAATTATTGAATTAGTAAGGCTTTTTTTTATTTTACTGTCGCATCCTCTTTTACGTATTTCCCCGATTAGTGCATTCCTTGCTTAAGCAGGTGGTTCAACTTATTTCAGGCGAATTGCTATCCCAACTAAATGTTTACAAACGTAATCACTGGGATACTTTGGGGAATTGCATGTGCCATTCAGCCAATCAGTGTTGTCCTGTGGGAATTCTACTTCCCACTCCCTAAAATGTTGTTCCTTGTACTCATCGAACGTTTCCCAGGGATTGCCCGAAGTTTCACATACCAATGCGTCACCATCTGAAATTTGTTTTGTGGCGGGGCTTATAATTATGATAGCTAAATAATAATTTGATGTAATAGTGTTTTTTTTTACAAAGTGTTTATTGCAGCAATTTATTTTTTATTTTTTCAGCATTTTCGTGTAAATTTAGGGTTACACATTTGGTAAACATTTACTAAATTCGGTATAACAATAGTATTTAAAATACAGGCATTACTAAAACTGTAGGAACCATTAATGTTATTTTAGTGACGCAAATTTCGTTTTTCGATCTATCATCATATTTGGTATCTCAAAAGTTTTTTTGATATTAATTTTCATTTTTTTTTTTTTTTTGGAGTACAGTGCTAGGGGTTAAGAGTTTAATTTGGTAAACATTTGGTTTGATCTCCTTCTTAAAGATCTGAAGAAACTAGAAAATGGGGTCGATCTGGGCACAGATAATACACTGAAAGGTTCGATATTTATTGATATTTTAATTTAAAATTACTTGTTTAAGTTTTTATTGTATGAGATTGAATATATTTTTCAGTTTAAAAAATGCTGCAAAATGTTATAAAGTATGAGAAAGACATGTTTAGAAGTATGATGTCCCCTCCACAAGACTTTTAATAATTTTCTAAATTTTACAACACAAACATATTCTCAAAAAGTGATGCTACTACTAATTCAAGAACACGTTATTTTCTGAAATTATTTATTTCTCTATATATAAAAGTGAAGGTATGTTTTGTTGGAAACACAAGGAAAGATACGGCGCACTTCGCAGTAGTCAAAAGGTTAAAAAAATTCCACACGAGAGAGGAGGAGAAATAATTGTTTTGAAATTCTCTTTGCGTCGAGTGTGTGGTTCATCACATGAACTCTTATACGCTAAGTGGCAACCGAAAGGAAGTTGTTGTTCATCAGCTGCAATAATGTAAGCTTTAAAAGGAAATGAACCCTCAATATGTTATGTGTATAGTGCGGCTATTGCGTTATTTTAAACAATAGTTTTGTTCAACTAATGATACCATTATTTAAAGTGAGTTTGTTCATGCATGCAATAGTTCTTCTTTTCCAAAGTTTATGTCCGCCATTGGGGCATTGCACTACATGCTTCTGAAAGACATCAACGATAAAATGTAGATAAACATTCTGTTTTATATATCACACATACTTATCACACAACCAATGTGTTTGTTCTGCATATTTTCCTAAACGGTTTGATGGAATTACACCAAAATTGGCATACATACAGCTCATCACCCAGATTAAAAAACAGGCAGGACGATTTTAAGAATGGAAGATATAAAATTGCAACGCTAATGGTTTCCAAATGCCTTGATCTATTGTATCTTCAAGCAAACAAATCGACAATGAATTCTGAAACAAAAAAAAAAAGTATTTATAAATATATTCAACACTTTCACACCTAATTGCAGCAAGTAATGAATTTGAAATTAAATGCACAGTTCCCTCTTTTTATCCGAAAACACATGCCGTATCTTGTGTGCTCTCAACAAATAAATTTACATGATTTTAAAAAGCAGAAATTTTAAACTGAATTCTTTCATTGTTCCCAACCCTTTAGAGAAAGAATACTGGAATTAAATGATCAATAATTTTCATTTCGTAAGTATTCCTATATTTCCAAATGTCGACTTTTCCGTGTAGTAGCATGCTTATGTCGTATTTGAGATATTTTCTTACCGTAAATAAAATATCAACAAATAGGTAATAACCTAAGAAAACTATATATTATATATATGAACATTTTATACGATCCCATTAAGAAAAAGAAGCCATTTGACTACTCGTTTTTTTACCGTTCGAAATGATTTAATAAATTTAAAAGAAGAAAATAAATTTAATTACACCTTTTATGATTTCTTTCTTTACAGAATTTATGAAGTTAATTCGTACCTTAACATCAGGTGCGAAAAATGTCCCAAAAGCATTTTAGCACATACTAGATTGATATATTTTAACAAGTTCAGATTAGCATTTTGACAAACGTTTGAAGAAATATGTTCACGGTCAAGAGCAGAAGATATGTTCACACTAGATATGTTCACGGTTAGACAAGATGTTCCATGAAAATGCCATGTCAATTTTTTTATTAATTTTAATAGAAATGTATTTTCTTATTATATAACTCATAAAACGAAAGAAGAATCCCTGCGTTGTTCGATACTAAAGATTTGCTTCTTAATACCGCTGACTTGAAAGATACCACATTATTTGCAAACATTTAAGCTAAGCATTTTGCAGATATTTCAATAAGACGATAACCAATATATGTACATTTTGTTAGACTCAACATTTAGACAATCGATTGATTCATTTTCCAAAGGAATGCACTTATTTCACATAAGAAATTTAAGAAACTACAAGATTTCTCTCTGCCTTTTATCCAAATGAATGGAACTGTGAGCCAAATGACTCACATCCCACGATCTTTGGAGGTGAGTTGGAAGCTGAGTAGTGTAGGAGTTTGGATTCCCATGTCCAGACCATGGTACAAATAGCAATAACCAAGTGATCTTTCGAACTCCGGATCTCCGAGCACAAGCGTGATGTCAAACTAGGTAGACTCTCTACAGCCTTATGAAGAGAAGTCCAATTCCGGTCGACGATCACACTTTAGTACAACCTCAAAAAATTAGCATCATACACTAAACAGCAAGCTATAGTAACACAAGAGACAGTAGAAATTCGAACGAAGCCGAGCGCATGTACCGAGGACCTCTCAACGGGCTTACCTCGCGCCTGGCACGCTTTGCTGCATCCCGTACGCACTTTGTATTGTCTTAAGCGAGCGCACAACAAGCGTGATCACAGTAATTAACGTAGTGTTTTGGTACGTTTAAATTGTTTATTCATTGTCATTCTCTTTCTTAGAATTTAAGCTTTATTCTCCTTTTCAGTAGATAGAAGATGTTACACTTGGTGACGACAGCTTGCCCACTTTTTTTAAGTGTTTCTGTAATTTCTTCAGCAAGTTAAACAGATTGCATCTTTCTAAGCGTACAGTAGTGCGAAAGCCCACCAACACAAAGCAATCCCATATTCAGCTTTTAAATTTTAGTATAAAAATTATATACGGCGTATTATATAATTCTCTTGACAAAATTACATTACCAAGATTTACTGTTTCTGAAGTATCAAATTACGTAACTATGTTTTTTCTAATGAAAATCAATATTTATAAAAGATTAATCACCCATCACTGACAGATAAATGATAACAATACTCGTTTAGTAGCCGAGATTTACATCACAATGTGCTACAACATTTTCGACTGGTAATTAATAAACGCTGCAAAATATGATGGAGAATACTACACTTATACCTTTCCGTACATCATAACACTACAGTCCCCTTTAAGTGTAAAGCCAACATAAATGTCGTTATCATATGGGCAATACTAAACACAAGATTATGGGCTGCAGTTTTTCTGTAGAGAAAGGTTCGGGTATGATTACCCATAACAGGTAATATTCTTATGCAGAATAAAATTAAACAATCAGCAGGATTGAATGGCAGTTGCTTTATGGCTGCGAAAAGGATTTCAACTGAACATTTTACAACCTACTTCCTACTGCAGTAAAAGAAACTCACGAATATTTCTCTCATGGCGACAAACATGGAATATCTCTTCACACTAGAGAAACCGTCGCATTACCTCACTGTACACTTGCTGTTGTGGGAAGTAATATAACGGTATTTCGACATAAATTAAAAAGAACAATAATTCTCACTAACGTTATTTTATTTAAAAATCACCAAGTCAGTCAATTATAACGAAAAATGATGAGAGTAATTCCTTATAAATTCTATTTCTAGCAGGACAGCCTTATCATTTTTTCTGATTTCTTCGGTAAGTTAATGCTTTTACTTGACGTTTAATTAATTACCCTTCTCTGAGACATGTTTTTTATTTAGAATTTTATTCTTGAAAATACACTCCTCCTCTTCGTCCAAAATACACGTTATTCCTCCTGTTCTTCTTAAGCCTGAGCTTTAAAAACTACCGTCCTTCTGGAAAATACACTCAGCATTACAACAAGAAAATTTGTGTATTGAAACAACCCACTTTTCCTGGACTCAAAAGCTGAATAAAGACCTAAGAATTGGACTAAGACCTGAGACGTGGGTACAATAATAATACAAGTTTAAAATAACAAATGAAGCGTTGTAAATCAAATGAATTGATATAGAACTATCAACGTATTTATGAATTCACAACAGAAAAAAACTGACTTCGTCAGTCAATTGAGCAGCGTCCTGCTTTCTTTTTCCGTTCACATCTTATACTCAGGAAATCATACCATTACTCCCCCCCCAAAAAAAATCAAAAGAAATTGTTGCCGCGTTCAGCAATATTAATAATGATTTTGTTAAAATAAAGATAATATGCACGCGAAAGAAATACAATCATCACCAAAAAAATAGTTGCACCCAGAAGAAAGTAACCGTGGGCAGGTTTGACATCATGAGACATGCAAATGATCGCTTGGCCGCGCATGTGACATAAACAAACAGGGGTCGTAGCGCTGTGCCTGACCGGCTATATACGGTCGTCCTTTTGCGCGTGCTTGCCATTCGGACTCCTACTTTTGTGTTGATTGCATCCTTCGAATGTGAACTATGCCTCGTCGGAAAGTTCGAAAGCAAATCGAGCAGTTGGAGAAATATGAGAATGACCGTATCGGCGGGCTCCGGGTATTGGGACGGTCTTATCGCCGTACTACACGCCATACCGGTCGTGCGGATATCACTATGGAATGCTGTTGGCGGCAGTGGATAGAAGGCACCGAGCAGCGACAGGAGGGGTACGGGAGACCTGGACGAAACACGGAGAGAGAGGACCGACAGGTTGTCTGACATACGCGGAGTGACCCAACTGCCTCGATTGTGGACATACCGTGAGCAGTGCTGCTCTCCATGCATCGTCCGGCTGGCGCCAGTGCCATTGGAAGACGTGTGCAGGACGTAAGACTGCAGGCACGCAGACCGTTACGACGACTGCACTTAACACCATTGCATCGCCACCAAAAACCACAATGGCATCGTGCCAGATTGTCATGGAGCCACTCAGAACGGCAGCGAGAGATCTTCAGTGACGAGTGCCGCTGTTGTAATGGAATAGGCAACCACAGAATCCGTGTGGATCAACCGTGGTCATTTCCGAGATGAACGATTTGTTTTCTTGCGTCGCACGTCCAGAAAGCATGGTGTCATGCTGTGGAGTGCAGATGCCTGAGATTCAAGTTCACCTTTGGTGCTCATTACAAGTATTTTGACAGCCCAACGTTGCGTGAATGAGGCCCTGAATCCAGTGGCCCTACGTTTTCGGACAGCTCACTCCTTTGCAATTTTCCAACACGACAACGCTCGTCCGCATACTGCTTCAGTCTCGAGAACTTGCCTCCGAGGCACTGACACCTTGCCATGGCCAGCTGCATTGCCATACCTTTCGCCGATTGAAAATATGTGAGATGCTATTGGACTCGCTATCCACACTCCACCCTTACCGCACAGTCTGCAGGAACTGCGTGAGAAGATTCAAGCTGCATGGGATGGCTTTTCGCAGGACATCGTTAGGAATTGGCATAACTCCATGTCGAGACGTCTGACTTCCCGTGTGAGAAAACATGGCGGCCTGACTCCATACTGAGAGACAATACTAATTGGCGTGTAGCTCAATTAATATTCTCCATAACAGTCTTAATGTGTTAATGTGTAATCATTTATTGTTCCTGATCACCTTTACCTTCCACCCGAATAGCACTGCAATCCGACACGTCCTTCTAGGGGCGACTATTCGTTTTAAGATGAGGTTATGTAATTGTACTTGCATGTACATGCATCCTGCGGTATATCTGTTACCCATGTCTTTTATAAAACGCATTTCGGTTAATGCATTTATTTGTCCGCCAGTGTCAGTGTAAACAATCTCAAACATCGCTTTCGGACAAGGGAAGTGCTCATAAGATAATATTCAGTCGTCATTTCAGAATAGTAAAAGTAAATCAATTCCGCAGACATATATGTTTGAGTCACAGCAATGATTTTACATAAATGCGTACATAAAATCTTAGCGTGTATGAAAGGAAAACTATATAACTTAGCTCTAAACTCCGTGACTTTCGGGATGTATTACGACATACTTTGGAGGCTATATCATCCTAAGATGCAGAACTACACCGTGTTTGAAACTGTTTTTGATAAAGGAAATGGAAAGGTTTTCTTCAGATTCTCAAATATTCTTTCCGAAAGAAACAAGTATTTTGAAAGTAATAAATGAAATTATTATAATATTTTTAGCAGCAATTTTGGTTTTTGAAGTTTGTGCATGTGTAAACATGAGCATGGAGCGATAAATATCGGTAATTTAACTATAGTCGAATTAACTTACACTTAAACTCACGAGACATTACGAAAATAAAGGAATTTAATTATTATTAGGAGAGATATTTGTTTTCTGAAGCTTGTGCAGCAGCAAACATGTACAAATGGAGTGAAAAGATATAGAGAATTACACTATAGTCGCGTTTTTCATAGTTACTGCAGAATTAGAATAAGAGAAGAACCGCCTCCATAATAGTACACATAAGTGTGATTTAAGGATGTCGAAATAACGTCTTGTTCTATTAATTACTAAGTACATTGATTAATACGGGAAAAATTGGAATTACCAAAAATTCACCAGCTTTTCCATTAAAACCGCAGAAAAAGAAGGACTACTTTGACATAAACAGGTTAATTTCAACTTTTCTCAGTGTCATTTTTAATTAATTTACATTTCACCAAGGGCTGCGTTTTAAACAAAGGTGCAAATAGTAAATACCTGAGTGATGTTCCAAACCACAGTATGGTATCTCTTATTGCTCGTACTGTCCGAAGGCATCATATTCAGATAACGGGAGGAGGCGAACGTGTCTTAGTTTACCTTTGAAAAAACTCAGTCTCTGTAAAAGTGGATATCAAAAAGATATGTTGTCCAGTGATATTCATCTCACCCCACCGAGCAATACCTTTTCGCTTTCTGCTTACACGACTGTTTAATAGGATCATAAATCAGTCGTACGTAGATTTTTTTTGAAAATCCAGAAGGTAGCGGAGTATTTTAGTGCACAGAACTAAAACTCTTTTAGTTTTATTTGCAATTAAGTTATGAAAAAATGTAACTAAGAAAGGAACTAACTGCAGATTATATGGAATAAGCCAATACTTTGTATAACCGACGTAATATTGTACTAAGTAAAGTGACAGTTTCCAATATCTTTTATTTTAAATGCGAAGTTCTCATTGCAAAGCAAAGCTCTTACAAATCTAAAAGTCCAGAATATAAATAAAATTAAGAATTCAATGTAAATTATATATACAGTAGTGGCCAAAATTGTGGAAACCTTTTCGAAATAATGTATTTTTGAGGTTTGATGGCTCATAACAACAATTTTTTTCAGTAATACCATAATATTATATATCAATGGAAAGATAATTTCATCAAGAATGTAATGCAATAACTTTTATGAAGAATTTTGCATTAGAACAGCAGTTATAAAGAAGAAAAGTGAAACACATAAAAAAAATGAGATGTACAAAAATTCTCATTATGTCAGTTAATACTTAGTTGGGTAACCTTTAGCGTTAATTACGGCCTTACAACGCCTTCATATGGAGTGAACCAAGTTTTGTAGTTCTGCAGCTGTTATAATGTGAAACCAAGATCGAATTATTGCTTCTATTAATTGAGCTTTATTCCTGGGTTGCTTCTGACTAACAAGTTTCTTTAGTCGGCTCCATAGATTTTCTATAGGTTTAAGGTCTGGGCTATTCCCAGGCCATTCCAGCAGTGGAATATGATTATCTTGAAACCACATTTTGCACACAGCAGCAGTATGTTATGGAACTGAAACCTGTTGTAATGTAAATGCTTCAGTATCTTGGAAAAGATCACGCAAGTATTTCATTAATGTATTTTTGGCCATTTATATTCCCATTAATCACTCAAATTCTGCCCACATCTTTTGATGTCATACAACCCCAGATCATAACACTAACTGGGTGTTTCACGGTACATGTAATGCAATCAGGATGTAAATCTTCTCCGATTCTTCTCCTTACGTATTTTATGCCATCACTACCAAACAGGAAGATTTTGGTCTCATCACTCCAAATAACACTGTCGCATTGTTCCTCTGTCAATTTAACATGGGCTTTAGCTAAGGTTTACCTTTTCAACCATTGTATGAGAGATAAAAATGGATTTTTTCGTAGAATTGTGGCTTTTATACAAATTCCTGCAGTCTGCGCCGAGCAGTCCTTGCACTCAACTTCACATTGCATTGAGCCATTTCATCTGGTATACACCCAGATGATTTTCTTCTGTCACTTAGGCATAGTCTCTTAATTTTTCCATCATCATTTGCTGTTGTGCACCTTTTTCTGCCTTTACTAGTCTGGTTTTGTAGTGACTGAATCTCCTTATACCACTTCAAAAATTTAGAAATGTCATCTTTGGTTAAGTTTCCACCAAATTTCCTTCTAATTTCTTCATATCTGAAGCCTTATTCACTTAATAGTACTTTTTACATCGCTTTCTGGGGGACAGTCAACTCTTTGTTCAATTTCTTAAATTTTATTTCGTGTTACAAGCTCACTAAATAAAAGAACACACACACACACACACACAAAAAGCTTGATAGCAATCACATAACACACTGACAAATGTCATCCTGTGAGCTCCAATACATGACATTAATAGCTGAATCCTAGTGTGACCTGATTGGCTTTTTACCAAAACAAAATGACTCATGATTGTCTCTCTACATACTCCTGCTCATTAGCTACATTCAAATGAAGGAATGCTACTTCATATCAACCTAAGTAAGTTGTGCTTCCTTTTTCTGGTTATTTGGCTATAACATTTCATAGAATACAGATAATTGAACAAACGTTGTTGAATTACATTCTTGAAGAAATTATTTTTCCCTTAAAGTATAACTTTATGTTATTACTTCAAAAACAAGTGGTGATATGAGCCATCACACCTCAAAAATACTCTTTTTCCAAAAGGTTTCCAAAATTTTGGCCACTACTGGATATTGATTTAAGGAAAACAGACATTACATTTACGCTGCAAAGCAGAACAAAAATAAACGTTTTAACTTTGCACAACTAGTTTGATGAATGGAATTAATGGCAGTAAACGTTTAAATATAACAAATATTTGTTTCATTAATTGCAAATTTTCTGCAGGAATGCACTGTGAAAAGTATGTATCAGAAAATTTTCCGCTTTAAGGCTATGTTTGAGTGATATCAATAAAATTTAGTTTTTCTTTTTTTCTTTCCCCTTTCAAAAAAAATGGTAAGGTCTGAAATAAATAATTTTTTAAACCATACTTCTGTGATGTCGATTGTGTGACAGTATTAAATTATACCTAAAATTAAAAGTTTGTTTTCAATTAACCATATAAAGTTTCCTTTGTTAATGTATGGCAAATTGGGTGGAAGCAATGTTTTCACCTAATTGAAATTTTTTAATGAACAACTTAAGTATTTTCTATTACGTCTGGGTTACATTGTTCTTGTTCAGTTGATTCTTCTGTTTGCTAAGTTTGCTTATGATTTTTTTGTATACGTATGAGAATTTGTCCTCTCCGTTTTCGTGTGGAATATTTTAAATGCGTTCAAGGCTAGCAAATCCTGATTTTTCTTATTTAGATATCGTCTAGTTCAAGATATAGTCACCGTCTTTCGTGACGAAAAAGTACTTCAAGTTAAAGAAAATGCTTTTCTTTTCATTTTAAACAATTAAAATGTGAGATTGTTCTTCCTTTTTGTCGAAATAAAAATGAACTTGGAATACCTTTAACAAAACATATATCAGAAAGATTTATATATAACAGTTACTTTATCACATTACATTGTTTAAAATGCGTTTTTGAAGTACAACAGAATAGGATGTTATTGAATTATTTGCAAATCAAAACTGCGAACATTTGAAACAGTACATTTTCTGGGAAATTTAGAAACAGCCTTTCAAAAGAAACCCCAATATTAGTTTACTTAGGTGAACATTTGATACAATTCAATTTGAGTTTACTTCGGCAAACAGTACAATGTTAGTTTAATTATAAACAGTACAATGTGAGTTTAATTATAAACAGTACAATGTGAGTTTAAGTACAAACAGTACAATGTGAGTTTACTTAGGCGAACATTTGAAACAGTACTATTTCTGGGAAATTTAGAAGCAGCATTTCAAAATAAATCTCAATGTGAGTTTACTTAGGTATTCAAAGAATAAAACTAATATGCAATTTGGTAAAGCCCTTAAATATTTAGTTTTGCTTTTTACCAGATACGTTTTACAGTTCGGGTCACAAACTTCATTTTTAAGGAGATAATTTTATTTATTCAACGGAGGTAGGCAAACGCTTTATTTGGTCCCGATGCCTACCCATCTGCCAGTGGTTGCAGACTTTTTTTTGGAAGCCGGCAGGGCCATAGCCAGAAAGAATTTTCTGGGAGGAAACTCGAAAACATCACAGAACATACACTCATCGTCAAAAGAACAGTTGTACCCAGAAGGAAGCAGCTGACAGGAATGGAGCTTAGTGGGTAGGTCTGATATCGTGAGACATGAAAATTATTAAAGTATGACACCCGGCCGCGCATGTGACGCAAGTAAGGAGGGTTCGTAGATCTGTACTTGACCAGCTGTATAAGAAAGGAGACGTCTGATACCAACGAAATTTATACAGCATAATAACGGAATACAGAGGATAACGTGATCAAAACATTATGGCAAAATACAGCTGTATTTGCTGGTAAACTGAAAAGTAACATTTCCATGTAACATGGTTAGTACGAGGTTGAACCGCCATGAACTACGTCACACTGTGCAATTCTGGCATGGAGTCTGTCGTACAGATGTTGGATGTAAATTTGGGGTATTGAGTTCCAAGCATCCTCAACCTGGACGCGTAAATCGCGGATGGTCGTGGCTGGCCGTGGCGGGCCGTGGAGACTCGGATAAGTCGTTGTTCCATAAAATCGTACATGTGCTCAATGGGGGACAAATCCGGTGAACGTGCAGGCCATGAAAGTTGTCTCACCCTTGAAGTGCATGTTGCGTTGCACGTGCCGTGTGTGGGCGTGCGTTATCTTGCTGGAAAACACCACGATGGACCGATCTTACAAATGGCACAACAACGAGCTGAATGATGTTGTTAATGTAGTAGGTGCTGTTTAACGTACCCGGTACAAACACTAGTTGTGTACGGGAGTGATAGCTGATCGCTCCTTACACCAAGAGACCACGTGTACGCCCTTTGTGTCGCTGGCGGTTGCAAGAAGGGTGGAGACGCTCCTCTGTTAGTCTGCGAACACGCATACGGCCATCGGAGGCTCCCAAGCAGAATCTGCTTTCATCGCTGAACACGACAGATCGTCATTGCGTTCTACAGTGCAGACGTTGGCGACACCACTGCAGCCGTTCCGGACGGTGGGCTTGAGTCAGAGGTACACATGCCAGAGGCACACGTGCACGTAGTCCTGTATCCTGTAGACGGTTGCGGATTGTTCGCACAGTCACCTCAGATGCAACGGCTGCTCGGATTTGCATCACGGTGGATGTTCTACTTGACAACGCCGCTCTTCTTATGCGTCGATCGGTTCGCTCATCAGTCCGTCTGCGACTCCCGGTTCCACGTCTTCTCTTGTGGGAATGTTCCACGGACCATCTACTCCACAATCATACCACCACCGATACTTCCCGTCCAATTCGCTCCGCAATACGACGATACGACCACCCGGCCGCGCGCAGTCCGACTAGACGACCTCGCCCAAAGTCCGATAACTGCTGAAACCTTACACGTCTTCCATGTCCAGGCATTGCAACTTCTTCAGTGTCTTCGCGCGTGTCCGTAAGCCGACGACTGATTACATTCACTTCGCCGTACTCTTAAATACCACCGACGATGATTTGCATATTATGCCGTGCTGTGTCGTAAGCGCTCCCCGGTTGGTCCCGAAATTAATATCACACCTATATAAACTCTACACCAATAACATATATAAATTTCATGATCGTCCGCCAATTCCTTCTTGGTGTTCTTTTTCACTTTCCGCCAGTGTATTTGTGGATACAGGTTAAATGTGTGAAGCGCATTTATCATGTATTCCAAGCTTCAAATGTGAAAACCTCCAATAATCTTAGTCACCTGAAACACAACTGATATAACGCGCAATTACGTTACTAAATCCAAAAAATTGGTAACTTTATTTTCTTCCTGCATTCCATAGATTATTTTAACATCAATAACATACGATTAGGTTGGTCAGCTCATTTTTTGATTTGTTCTGCGGTAGACTTACAAAAAGTGAACCTGCAAAAAATCGCAGATTTGTCCCGTACTGTATTGTTATTAAAATAAGGAGACAAATAACACTGCTTAGAGTGTTTTTTCCTGTCTGAAAATTTCTCAGACTTAAGATAATTGTGTTTACTTTCACGTACTCCTCGAGTTGTTTTTGATGAGGCGACACCCTCTCTTGAGAATTAGTAATGGCTATATTGAAGGTCAAGTACTAATGGGAATTCTTTATATATAATATTGTTTTAGAATACTAAACGTTTATGTGTTTACTTACCTGTGTCTAATGGCCAGCATTTATTTTACAAGAATTCTTACATGATTTGACATCTGCGTATATTTAAAATACAGAGTGATGTCGAGCAGTTCTGTATTCATATTGTGTAAACACACTGCTGGTCATGCAAAATGCAACACAAAGAAGGACACGAGATAGCAAAGCCAGATTTCCTGGACACATAACAACAGATACAAAGATGAAACGATTGAGCTTACAGGCCCGTGCGACTTGCGGAACACGCTAACATCAGTAGTTCGTGTGGCCCCCATGGCTGGCAATAACGGCCGCTACACGCCACGGTATGGAACGAAAGAAGCTTTGGTTGTGGGCTTGGGGGTATGTGGGTCCAGGCTGCTTCCACACGTGGCCACAGTTCATCAGGCGTAGCCGCGGGTGGTGCTTGCCGGGCCACTCGTTTGCCAATCAGCGACCAGACGTGTCCGATGGGTGACATATCGGGAGAACAAGCGGGCCACGGCAGCAGAGACGCCTGGTGGGCCATGAAGAATTGTTGCACGATGCGTGCCACGTGCTGGCGCGCATTGTCGTGTTGAAACTTGGCCGCTGGTAGGTCCTGAAGGTAAGGAAGGACTACAGGCTCTAAAACGTCAGAGATGTAGCGGTGGCTGTAGAGTGTACCAGCGATGCGTACCAGAGGGGTGCGGGTGTCATATCCAATTGCGACCCAAACCATAACGCCAGGCGACGGACCGGTATGGCGATGCATAACGCAGGCGTCATACAGTCTCTCGCCGCTGTGCCGCCGCACGTGGATCCGACCTATGGATGTTGCAGGCAGAAGCGGTATTCGTCGGAGAAGACAATGTCGTGCCATTCCGTTGTCTAGGTGCGACGTTCAACGCCCCACTGCAGCCGCACTCGCCGGTAATGTAGCGGAGCAATGGGCGCCGTGCGACAAGTCCCGCTCCGGCAGACGATGTCGAACGGTACGTGCTGACACAGGTTGTTTCGCAACACACCCTAATTCCTGCGCTAACGCTCGTGATGTGGCGGTGCGAGCCGTCAATGCCCGCCGCACAACGTGCTGGTCCTCTCGTGCGGTGGTGTGCCGCGGCTGCGTCAATCAATCACTTCGGTCCGTCCGTCCGTCCTACAACCACTTAATCCATACTCGCCTCACTGTGGCAGGATGTCGTCCCACACGGGTTCCAATATCTCGGTACGAAGAAACGCTGCCATGATAAGCCATTATTAGTCCTGTCGAACTCCGAAACGTGCTGGAATTACTGCCGTATTCTGCGACGAGGTTTTAGGAAGCTTCCCACGCACAGGTTCGGCAGCACAACACACTTCCACTACTTACACCGCGTCTTCTGTTCACTCTTCTTATAGTGCTTTTCGGTGGCGTGCCGGGCGCACATGATTTACATATGCCCTGCAATGCTAATCGTTTGCATGTCCTCTCGCGGGCGACACATGCTGCTAATTTCAGGCCAATCGGATGCTTCCTTCTTGGTGTTGCATTTTGGGAGGCCAGCAGAATATTTTACTTTCATAGTGTAGTGAGCTCCTAAATCGATTAAAAATCCGCATGGCAAAAATAATAAGAAATGTTTTATGAAAATCATTTGAATTTGTAATTAATACAATTCTATTGTTCACACAGATTGAGAATATAATTAGTATTTAAGAGTGCGTAGTTAAAATCCCGATCGAATGTTTTGTAAACAAATACGTTCTGTTATGCCAAGTATTTTCCGCAGATATTCATGTTCAGAACATGCCCCATACTGCGGATCGTGGAGCAAGTGCTTTTTTGAAGCGAAAGTTTACCTACTTCCAAAATTTATAATACGAAAGGGGTTAAACACGGAATGCATACTTCTTAAAATAGTCTTTGGTGTAAAATTTTTAAAGTCCTTAAATTTCACAAGATTATTGCAAATCAGAAAAAACTATTCTTTAGTTTTTACATATTTTTTTATTAAAAATAAGCGGCATTACACAGGTCAGATTATTTTTTTTTCCATTATGAAAAATATTCAAAGGTAAGGTAATTTCGTTAAGTTTGGTGTAATCTAAGACATTGCTTTGGTAAGGCGTTAGCCTCTGTTGAAAATTGAAAATAGTAAACTGGAGCAGAGTGTTTTACTTTTTAATTATATATATATATGTCATCATCATCATCATTGTCAACCATTATCAATCCACTGCTGGACGAAGGTCTCCCCAAGTTTCCTCCACAACGGTCTGTCTTGTGCCAGTCTCCTCCATGTCACCCCTGCATACTTTCGAATTTCATCCACCCATCTCCCATGTGGTCTTCTTCTGGGTCTTTTCCTGTCCCTTGGAATCCAATCTAAAATTTCGGCTGTCCATCGATGATCTGTCCTTCTGGCAGTATGTCCAGCCCATTGCCATTTCAGGGATTTAACTCTGATCATGATGTCTTCCACTCTTGTCATTTTTCGGATCCACGAGTTCCTCTTCTTATCTCTCCTGGTTACACCAAGTATGCACCTCTCCATGCTTCTTTGAGTTGTCTGCAGCCTTTGTATGTCTCTTTTAGTTAAGGTCCACGTCTCTGCACCATACGTAAGCACTGGAAGGATGCATTGATCAAACACTTTTCTTTTAAGACATAATGGCATATTGCTCTTGAAAATTATGCTGTTTCTTCCAAAAGCTCTCCAGGCAAGTTTTGTACGCCGATTAATTTCTTCATCAATGTGACCCTCACTTGATATCTGCTGTCCAAGATAAACGTACGTGTCCGTTATCTCCAGCTTTTCTCCATCAATCGATAAATCTTCATTTCTTGTAAAAGCATTGAACATCACTTTTGTCTTCTGAAAGTTCATTTTTAATCCCACTTCTTTACTCTTGTCAGCAAGTTCCTGGATCATACTCTGCAGCTCTGATGGGGTAGTTGCAAAAATGACTACGTCATCAGCAAAACGAAGGTGGGTTAGATAATCTCCATTAATCTTTATCCCCTTGTTTTCCCAGCTCAGCGACTGAAAAACACCCTCCAATGTGGCATTAAAGAGCTTCGGAGGTATGGTGTCACCTTGTCTCACTCCCTTTCCAATTTTTACGTGTGTTGTATTTTCAAACAGCCTAATCTTTGCACTTGCATTTTCATAGATGTTATTAATAATATTAATGTATGCATCTTCAATACCGCAGGTTTTCAGAGCCATTGTAACTGCTGATGGTTTCACCGAATCAAAGGCTTTTTCATAATCAATAAAAGCCATGCACAATGGAAGTTCATATTCCCTCGCTCTTTCAATTAGTTCTCTCAGCACGTGGATATGATCTATTGTGCTGTAGCCACTCCTGAATCCAGCCTGTTCTCTCGGTTGAGCCATGTCCAGTGTTACCTTCAAGCGGTGTGAAAGAACTTTAGTGAAGATTTTATAAACTACTGATAGGAGGCTGATAGGTCTGTAGTTTCCAAGATCCTCAATGTCACCTTTCTTATGTAGCAGGATCATTGTAGCGGTGTTCCAATCCTCAGGAATCTTTCCTTCATTAAGGCATCGAGTGAAAATTTGGGCGAGTACTGTTTCGATTTCTCCACTTGCTTCTTGTATGATGTCTACAGTAATTCCATCTTCTCCTGGAGCTTTTCCTCGCTTCATGTTCTTGATTGCATGTGCAACTTCTGCTGGAAGGACTGGAGGAACTCTGGTACTGGTATCTTTGATGTCTGGAGTGCATGTATCATCCCTTTCATATAATTTGGAGTAGAAATCTTTCACTCTTGTCAAAATTTCGCCTCTATTTCTTGTTACAGAACCATCTTCTTTTCTCAGTGCCATAATCTGTTTTCTTCCCTTACTGAGATGTCCCTTTGCTATCTTTAGGCTTTGGTTGTTTTCAATTGCTTTCCTCACTAGTTCACAGTTGAATTTTCTTACGTCTTCAGTGATACTTTTTCTTACTGTCTTGCATAGCTCTATATATTCCACTTTGGAAGTCACATCTTCTTTAGTTGTCCTCATCTCTCTTCTTTTTTGCATCAACATTTTCGTTTTTCCTGATAATTTATTTACATGCAACTTGTTCTTAGACCCAGCTAATTTTGTTGCTGTTTCCATAAGAGCTTTGGTTACTTTTCTGTTAACTTCAGAGATGTCCACTTCTTCTGATGTTAGGCCTTCTAAAGCAGTGAACCTGTTCTTCAGTTCCAACTTGAAGGTATTATGGTGTTTTTTAAGGTTGGTTATGTCAATAGATTTTGTTTGTTCTTATGAGCTTGCCACGTTCAAGTTTAGTGTTGAGGTGCATCTTACATCTCACCAATCTATGGTCACTACCTGTGTTGAACTTGTTTAGCACACTGCAGTCTTCTATGACGAATTTTTTGTTACACATAATAAAATCAATTTCACTTGTCGTCCCATTTGGATGTCTCCATGTCCATTTCCTGTGTGGCATTTTCTTGAAGAAGGAGTTCAAGATGAAAAACCCTTCTGCCTCTGCAAACTCAACGAGAGTATTTCCACGCTGGTTTCTGTTGCCGTGACCGAATTTACCTACTGAAGTTTCATTCTGTTGCCGTTGCCCTATTTTTGCATTGAAATCTCCCATAATTATTTTCAAGTGCTGCTTACCTTTATTATTTAGATGGCAAATTTCCTCATAAAATTCTTCAATTTCTTCTTCAGGATGACTTGTGGTGGGTGCATAAGTTTGAATAATCTGAGCCTGGTATCTTTTCGAGAGTTGGATAACAAGTCGTGCAGCTCTGTCAGAGGAACTTTCAACTTCTACAACTTTATCCTTCAGTTTCTTGTTTATTATAAATCCAACACCACTAGTTCTGCCAGTATCTGTCCCACGATAGTAGAAGAGATGTCCACTTTTCAGTTCGATGAGATCTTCCCCTTTTCTCCTTACCTCACTTAGCCCCACGATGTCCCACTGGATCCTTTGTAGTTCCTCTTCCAATTCAAGAAGCCTTGAATCAGAAGATAGGGAGCGTCCATTGTACGTAGCCAAGGTCAGCATCAGATGGCAGCCTAGTCTCGGTCCTCCGGGGATTCTTAGCACCCTCTGCCTTCATGTCGCACTGGCCGCTGCCTTGGCCAGGTACATTCCAGCTGCCGGAGACTGAGGGCCAAGATTTAAGTTGTGGAATCATTTTGGAGGGGTTTGGCCATAACTCACCACGCTGGCCAAGCGGGTTGGTGAGTGTGGGATAGAATTTCCTCTAATCCCGATGGTATAGTTATACCGCTATTGGCGGTCGTCAGAGCCCCTTTAGTGGGAACAGGATGCACCACGAGGAGGCGGGGTTGACATTTGTCAAGGAGAGGCTGTGATGTTACCCATCACCTGACCTTACATATATATATATATATATATATATATATATATATATATATATATATATATATATATATATATATATATATATATATATATAGGGATGTAAGGTCAGGTGATGCGTAACATCACAGCCTCTCCTTGACAAATGTCAACCCCGCCTTCTCGTGGTGCATCCTGTTCCCACTAAAGGGGCTCTGACGACCGCCCATAGCGGTATAACTATACCATCGGGATTAGAGGAAATTCTATCCCACACTCACCAACCCGCTTGGCCAGCGTGGTGAGTTATGGCCAAACCTCCAAAATGACTCCACAACTTAAATCTTGGCCCTCAGTCTCCGGCAGCTGGAATGTACCTGGCCAAGGCAGCGGCCAGTGCGACATGAAGGCAGAGGGTGCTAAGAATCCCCGGAGGACCGGACTAGGCTGCCATCTGATGCTGACCTTGGCAACGTACAATGGACGCTCCCTATCTTCTGATTCAAGGCTTCTTGAATTGGAAGAGGAACTACAAAGGATCAAGTGGGACATCGTGGGGCTAAGTGAGGTAAGGAGAAAAGGAGAAGATCTCATTGAACTGAAAAGTGGACATCTCTTCTACTATCGTGGGACAGATACTGGCAGAACTAGTGGTGTTGGATTTATAATAAACAAGAAACTGAAGGATAAAGTGGTAGAAGTTGAAAGTTCCTCTGACAGAGCTGCACGACTCGTTATCCAACTATCGAGAAGATACCAGGCTCAGATTATTCAAACTTATGCACCCACCACAAGTCATCCTGAAGAAGAAATTGAAGAATTTTATGAGGAAATTTGTCATCTAAATAATAAAGGTAAGCAGCACTTGAAAATAATTATGGGAGATTTCAATGCAAAAATAGGGCAACGGCAACAGAATGAAACTTCAGTAGGTAAATTCGGTCACGGCAACAGAAAACCAGCGTGGAAATACTCTCGTTGAGTTTGCAGAGGCAGAAGGGTTTTTCATCTTGAACTCCTTTTTCAAGAAAAAGCCACACAGGAAATGGACATGGAGACATCCAAATGGGACGACAAGTGAAATTGATTTTATTATGTGTAACAAAAAATTCGTCATAGAAGACTGCAGTGTGCTAAACAAGTTCAACACAGGTAGTGACCATAGATTGGTGAGATGTAAGATGCACCTCAACACTAAACTTGAACGTGGCAAGCTCATAAGACAAACAAAATCTATTGACATAACCAACCTTAAAAAACACCATAATACCTTCAAGTTGGAACTGAAGAACAGGTTCTCTGCTTTAGAAGGCCTAACATCGGAAGAAGTGGACATCTCTGAAGTTAACAGAAAAGTAACCAAAGCTCTTATGGAAACAGCAACAAAATTAGCTGGGTCTAAGAACAAGTTGCATGTAAATAAATTATCAGGAAAAACGAAAATGTTGATGCAAAAAGAAGAGAGATGAGGACAACTAAAGAAGATGTGACTTCCAAAGTGGAATATATAGAGCTATGCAAGACAGTACGAAAAAGTATCACTGAAGACGTAAGAAAATTCAACTGTGAACTAGTGAGGAAAGCAATTGAAAACAACCAAAGCCTAAAGATAGCAAAGGGACATCTCAGTAAGGGAAGAAAACAGATTATGGCACTGAGAAAAGAAGATGGTTCTGTAACAAGAAATAGAGGCGAAATTTTGACAAGAGTGAAAGATTTCTACTCCAAATTATATGAAAGGGATGATACATGCACTCCAGACATCATGAAAGATACCAGTACCAGAGTTCCTCCAGTCCTTCCAGCAGAAGTTGCACATGCAATCAAGAACATGAAGCGGGGAAAAGCTCCAGGAGAAGATTTAATTACTGTAGACATCATACAAGAAGCAAGTGGAGAAATCGAAACAGTACTCGCCCAAATTTTCACTCGATGCCTTAATGAAGGAAAGATTCCTGAGGATTGGAACACCGCTACAATGATCCTGCTACATAAGAAAGGTGACATTGAGGATCTCGGAAACTACAGACCTATCAGCCTCCTATCAGTAGTTTATAAAATCTTCACTAAAGTTCTTTCACACCGCTTGAAGGTAACACTGGACATGGCTCAACCGAGAGAACAAGCTGGATTCAGGAGTGGCTACAGCACAATAGATCATATCCATGTGCTGAGAGAACTAATTGAAAGAGCGAGGGAATATGAACTTCCATTGTGCATGGCTTTTATCGATTATGAAAAAGCCTTTGATTCGGTGAAACCATCAGCAGTTACAATGGCTCTGAAAACCTGCGGTATTGAAGATGCATACATTAATATTATTAATAACATCTATGAAAATGCAAGTGCAAAGATTAGGCTGTTTGAAAATACAACACACATAAAAATTGGAAAGGGAGTGAGACAAGGTGACACCATATCTCCGAAGCTCTTTAATGCCACATTGGAGGGTGTTTTTCAGTCACTGAGCTGGGAAAACAAGGGGATAAAGATTAATGGAGATTATCTAACCCACCTTCGTTTTGCTGATGACGTAGTCATTTTTGCAACTAGCCCATCAGAGCTGCAGAGTATGATCCAGGAACTTGCTGACAAGAGTAAAGAAGTGGGATTAAAAATGAACTTTCAGAAGACAAAAGTGATGTTCAATGCTTTTACAAGAAATGAAGATTTATCGATTAATGGAGAAAAGCTGGAGATAACAGACACGTACATTTATCTTGGACAGCAGATATCAAGTGAGGGTCACATTGATGAAGAAATTAATCGGCGCACAAAACTTGCCTGGAGAGCTTTTGGAAGAAACAGCATAATTTTCAAGAGCAATATGCCATTATGTCTTAAAAGAAAAGTGTTTGATCAATGCATCCTTCCAGTGCTTACGTATGGTGCAGAGACGTGGACCTTAACTAAAAGAGACATACAAAGGCTGCAGACAACTCAAAGAAGCATGGAGAGGTGCATACTTGGTGTAACCAGGAGAGATAAGAAGAGGAACTCGTGGATCCGAAAATGACAAGAGTGGAAGACATCATGATCAGAGTCAAATCCCTGAAATGGCAATGGGCTGGACATACTGCCAGAAGGACAGATCATCGATGGACAGCCGAAATTTTAGATTGGATTCCAAGGGACAGGAAAAGACCCAGAAGAAGACCACATGGGAGATGGGTGGATGAAATTCGAAAGTATGCAGGGGTGACATGGAGGAGACTGGCACAAGACAGACCGTTGTGGAGGAAACTTGGGGAGACCTTCGTCCAGCAGTGGATTGATAATGGTTGACAATGATGATGATGATATATATGTATATATATATATATATATATATATATTAAAAATAATAAAGTGGTAAGTGGTTCAATAAAGCCTGGGTCAAATGACTAGTATTTATTCGGTTATTTATTTTACCGAAGCCCTTAAATTTCACATGATTTTTGTAAATCAGACTAGATTTTTTTTTGGTTTCTCCCTATTAGTGATCTAACATACGGTGTGTTTTTGGTTTGTACTGGTTGCCAAACCTGAATTCCAAAAATTGAGAAAATATGCATCAAACAACAGCAGGTGTACTTTCTTATTATGATGATAAATGATCAAAATAAAATATATTTCCAAACACTGAACAATCATATGAGTAGATGACATAATGTTAATCGTGCGTTTAACACAGTTTCCAACCAGTGAATCATAATATATTTTAGATTTACTGAATGGACATTGCTCGGTACGTACAATTCCGCTAAATACATGATTCGCAAGGACAAGCTGTTGAAGTTCGTTTAACCATTTAAGCGGTTGATGTGCCTGAACCAAATAGTGCACCAAAATTTCTGCGTTTTCCAAACCGAAAACTTCACACAGCTTCCGGGTTTTAGGAAAACTACGTCAAAATTATGTTTCTCCTCTCATCGCAACAGTGCCTAAAATAATGTTGCCACTAATAACTACTGCTCGTTTCTTGTCTCTCATTATATCTTCATAGACACCAGGTGCGATGGGAGAAAACTAGTCCCCCTGACACGCATGTCAGGCTACTGCGATGTAACAAGTGACTTAAACATGTTCTCTCACTCCTTTCTCAAGTTGGGCGACACCTTATAGTCCTTTTACAATCATTCCCATAAATAACAACTTTGAAGAACAAAGTTAGGGTAAATTGAAGCTTTTGAGGCTTAGGTCCACTCGTTTCTCTTGCGTTAGGCCCACATCTCAGACATTCAATCCAGCTGATTTCGCGCAATCTACTAACCACGATTTAATTAGTGCCACAGATTAAAGGGATGAAATGGGAGATAACATATTACACTGGTAAAAAACATAGCACCAGAGATGGTGCTTGATCATATTTACAACTTTAAGCGTTTTGCTGTATGCTTTAAAAGTTCAGTTTCAGTTCTTCATTCGGACAAATATATTCACTTACAATGCGCAATAGCTTTAGCAGACCTAAAATTTCTGTGGAAGTACAGGTTTCGTAAAAACCGAGAGCGCAGAAACATGCTAAAAATTATATTCATTGTGTTTTGAAGCAATATGTCTTCGACGGATACGTGATATATGTATTTATTTCCTAATTAATCCTTACATCAAACGCAAACGTGTGTTCATAACTGCTGATACCTGAGTTTATTTTAGATGGGGCCTAAATGCATCAAACTCATTTCAGTTAATTGTCGAGTGCGTATAGGTTAAAAAAAATATTTTCTGTAGTATTAATATGCATTAACGTAAAAAGTTACGAAGTAATAATGTTTCAATATCCGTAGTTCAATGCTAATGGTGCATATGATTAGTTAATTGTCGAGTGTGTTTAGGGTAAAGTTTTTTTATATTCAATATCATACATTAATATAATTAGTTAAAGATACACAATGTTTCAATATCCATAGTTCAATAGTAATGGTGCATATGATTCTGGTCTGCTCGTGGGATTTTCAGAACGGATTCTTTTACTTTTTACAGATCCTCAAAATGGGAAAAAACGCATGCCAATCAGGGACGTGTGGTTCTTAATGTTGTAAGTTTCAGAATCCCGTCTGTGGAAGAACGATTACGAAAGAGACATTTGTTTTGCTGAGAATGTCCTACACGAATGTTCGATAAATACTGTTTTATTATATTAGATAATAATAAAGGCAAATCAGGAAAACTTCTAAGATTTTACGGACTTCTTGCGAGAGCAAATCTCTAACAGCAAAGCTGGAAGTCCTTCACAATCATTCAATCTCGGGAATTCCTGGACAATCATTCCAATACAATTATTGCTGCACAATCTCGTAGTCTCAAGTGGTTCTGGCGTTTTCAAGTTTCGCTTGACACTACAATTGGAGTCTTTGAATAACACATTCTGAGGGATAATACGTGAAACACCTTATTACACTCTCAAAATGAACTGTTGTATACTTCAAATATTGATTACTATGAAATGCAAAGGAGATTATATCCACATGCCATATGTATTTTGTGAGATGCTCGGTCGGACAAAACTGGCTACTGGAACAGCTGAGATCACCGATAAGGGTCTGAGTGTATACTTGATAGATTTTTTTATGACCCCTACTTCTCATTTTCTTCATTCTAGAAAATTCCTTTCTGCCTTCTACATGATAAGTTAACAGTCATACCGGCATTTTACCTTTAAGCAAATGTCCTTACTACACTGAAATTGCACTGCTAATATGAATAGCAGCATTTGCAATTCTGTGACATTTGCATTAATTTGAAAAGGTAGAATTATTTTCTTTTTCACTTTGTTTGTCTGGTCTCTCTTCAAAGTATATTCATGTATGTGAATTATGAAGAGAAGGGCGTTACTTGTTTAATTTACACACTACTTAGGCAGCGTGTCATTCTCTTATAGAGAAAGGAGCCCCTCTTAAGTTTTGTGGTTTGTCAAGCGACCAAACGTTCTGTGGTTGCAAACCCATCCATTGCCGCACATGCGTTTCTTGAGACGGTCCAAAATCTTTTAAAAATATGTTTAAAACGTGGCACCAGACTGTGTTGTTTAGTATAATTGGAAAAGCACCACAAAGCCTGAATATGGTTCCAGATTCCGTCAAAACATTTTTTCTCTGGCGAGAAATTTTTGACAAAAGATCGTCGTATGTTTTCAGAATATATGAACATAAGTGTGAGACCGTAGGTACTCTAAATCCTAATAATCAGGAACTTGATTCTTTGTGTATTTTAGGAAAGTTATAAGTACGCTCATCGTTAAAAGAGACACATTTTAACCCAGAAGGACTTATCGGAGTGCAGTGCTGGAGGAATGTAAATGTTACCAGGGACAGTAAATGATTAAACATTGAAACTGATATAGGCAATATTTATTGAACTACACGACAATAAGTAGTGACTTTCAGTATGGGGTCGGGTCGCCATGTTTGCTCAGACAGCATGCCAGGCGTCTCGGTATGAATTTGTACTGGTACCTAATGGTGTCTTACGATAAGCCATTTCATGCAGCTTGAAACTTCTCTCGCAGTCCCTTCAAATTTTACATGTGGGAGTGGATTGTGAAAAAGGTGTCCAATAGCATCCACACATTTCAATTTGCCATATGTCTGGCGATGCAGCTGGCAATGGCCGAGTGTCGGTGTCTTGCAGGCAAACTTTAGAAACAGCAGCAGTATGCATACGAGCGCTGCCTTGTTGGAAAATCGCACCGGAGTAAATTTTCAGAAAAAGAAGTAGGGCCACTGGTTGAAAGACCTCATTAACGTAACTTTGGGCTGTCAAAGTGCCTGTAACGAACACCAAAAGTGATCTGGTATCGTAGGCAATTGCACTCCACACCATTACACCATGCCTTCTGGTAGTGTGACTTTCGAAAACCAACCGTTCATCTTGGCGCTGAACACTGTGCCTCCACACACAATTTGTTGGTCGTCTCCACTAGGATAAAAACTGGACACGTCACAGAAAATCACCCGCTGCGATTCTGCGTGGCTCCATCAGAGCTGGCACGACACGATAGCAGTCTTTGGCGAGGATGCAAGGGTGTTAAAGGCAGTCGTCGTAACGTCTTCGTGCGTGTAGTCCTACGTCGTGTAGCCGTCTTCCAATGGTGCTGTCACTAATCGGATGATCCGTGCAGGGCACCACTGCTCGCTGAATATCCGCAATTGTGGCTGTTGGGTCACTCCGTGCATGTCGAACAACTCGTCGGTCCTGTCTGTCCATTGTTCGTCTAGGTCTTCCAGACCCTTCCTGTCACTTCTGCGTTCCTTGTTCCGTCTGCTGCCACCAACATCGTGCTATGGAAATATCCGCACGACCGATATGGCGCGCGCAATAAGGCGATAAGATCATCCCGCTTCCCGGAGCCCGACGACGCGAGCCCTCTCGAACTTGTCTGACTGCTCGAATTGCTTCCGAACTTTTCTCCGAGGCATACGTCACTTACACAGAAACTAACACAATAGCACGAGCAATGGGACGACCTTATATAGTATGTCAGGCACAGCGCTACGACCCCTCTTTGCTTGCGTCACATGCGTGGCCGAGCGTGATACTTGACTCATTTGCGTGTCTCACTGTGTCAAACATACCCACCAAATTTCATTCCTGTCGTTTGCTTTCTTTTGGGTGCAACTAGTTTTTTGAGGATGATTGTACATTAAGAATATTAAACAAACTTCAGGTCCTCGAGTTAAAACTGATCAACTTTTCTAAAAAATAATCTTAATGAACGGAACAAGGAACTAGTTGAATCAGAAGTTTCCAGACATAATGATACAATATTTGTTACACACTTATTTTTATTTAATATGGATCTAGCAAAAATATCAGCCTTATTTTTCCAATGGTAAATGTTTCGAAAGTCATTTTCTTCGCAATTAATATGATCCCAAGGATGAAAATTTTCCGATCGAAAAATGTAACTCTAAATTGTAGCTTAATATACTTAATTTTAGTCGAAAACAATAATTTTATATAGCAATTGATTTCGTAAAATCGAGATTAATTTACATTTAGATGTTCTAAGTCAAGGTTCTGCGAAACGTTTTGTTAAGCAGAAGATATTTACTATTAAAGAGAAGCTTGTTATACACACTCCACTAATACGAAAGTGTGTTTCTTTTCAAAAATGAGATATATTATGCCAGTTTAATCACTACTTACATGATTATTGGCTCAAAATAGATTAATTAATAATAATTCGATAACCACAAAAAAACATAAAATTTGTAGACCGGTGGGATTTACAACGATAACACAGGACGCTTCAATTAGCGTCAGGCGATCGTGATCGGTTTAACATAAAATCTTCTTCCTCCACTCTCTCATAGAAATCACAATATTTTTCAAATAAAAAAATGATACAAATTTTAACAAAAGAAAAAAATAAGCGTTTCTTTGTATACCATGAAAGAATGAATAAACAGAAATAACAGAAGTAAGTTTTAAAGACAGTGAAAGAATCTTTACCAACTTTCCAGTGGCAATTACAAGTAATAACTCTATTGCACAAAGCAGTCGGAAGATTATATCAAAGACAACTTCGACGTTTTCATTTTAACGGCAAACAAATTCAGAATGGACAAATGCATTACCTATTATTACTATGTGTAGCAGGACTTTAAAGAAAGCCCTCACCATTCCCTTTTCTAAGTTTTTTTTTCACTTCTAGGGTGAAGCATTGGTGGTACCATTGCATAAGTAAGATGGCTGTCACACACGTTTTATTGACTATGTTGCCAGAATACGGGCAGATAATGTTTGTCTTTTGTTGCCCATTGCGCGTGAGTACTTCGCCATGTACACCACGCGTCATTTTATCATGTGTCCTGCAGCGTTTCCACATAGTACTCTAGTTAATTTGTCTTTCCATGTTATATGACCTGGTGTCTCCTTTGCATTTTATGAATGTAGGTTCTATTAGGCATCATCTTCCATAACCGTCCGGTTTCATTGCAATTGAAGACGTGTAAGATTCACTAGCACTCATGTCATAAAACTTAATTGTAGATATGTGTACATATGTTCGTTCTCACGTGAGATTTCTTTGTTCTCGCCATTTTGGGGCAGAGCAGAGGAAATCAGTATGTTTTAACGCTAATGATATCAGATACACGCTATTAGACGCATTATATTTGGCTTAGTGCATAAGTATTTGAAGTGTATTGTTCCTGTTTGGTGTGGAAATGGGATTATTTTAAGTGCGCGTGTAGGACAGAAATGCAAGATTAAGGTTTCTTACAAGTGGCCATACGTTGGCGAGGAAAACCACCGAGACACGATTGAGTGGAATTGGAGGTTTAGGGAAGTTTTTAAGAAAGAAATGATACTTTGAAAGTGGAAGAGTGGGAGACGGGTCTCTGGTTTTACAGGGACATTTCGGGTTGATTATTTGGCGTCAGAAAACACGAAAGGATTTGTGGTTTTACCGGATATCGTAATTAGGTTTTCGTCAAGTAGATGCATTGTCCGTTTACGGCGAGCACCACGTTTGGGTCCAGGGTCCATATAGCACGAACGGGAAACACATCAAGAAAGCACTACTTAACCAGCATTTAAAAAATTCCAAGCAACATAGTTTTATTGCGATAAACTGTTCCTTTTTTTTTTTTTTTGTGAACTCTATAATTTTCAGGGTTGGATTTTATGGAAATAACCAATAGAATTATGTGACGGCTCTCATTGGATCGCAGCTATGTTAAGAAAGAGATAGAAAAGAGCGAGGGTTGTTACAACTTGCTTTAAGTGTCATCCATTCTCTATAATCAACTTCTTCAACTCTGCCGGAAATCTGGCAGCATCTTCTTAATCGGCAGACGCAGCCTCTCCAGTAATTTTTATATTTTTCAGTGTAACCTTCTGTATCTGTGTAACCATCCACTGCTTAGAGTAGATAGCTTGGTGTCACTGGTTTCAGGGAATCATTTGCTGATGTCTTCGTATTAAAACAATGCTTTCTGCCGCAACATGTTACAATCAATCGGAACACGTTTTCTGTTCTTTTGTGTTCGCACTGTAACCGTAACTTTCGCAGTTTGATGGGTGATAACTAGAATTGCACGAGTTTCTTTCCTCTTTCCTCACATTTCACAGACAGAAGATTCGATTTCACTGTAGATCTTAGCAACCTCAACATAGGATTTTTTCTTTCTACTTACTAAATCGAGAACTTTTACCTTTTCGCTTAAAAGAAGCACTTTACTGATTCTCTTGGCATATCCAAATAGCTAGAATCACCGCTCTTGCGATTTGAGGATATTATCAAGTAAAAGAAGGATCAGTTGAACAAAAGCAATGCATACAGCTACAGTCGAAATGATACCCGAGACGGCAACTAAGTGACTAACGGGCTGGTTGCGTATACATTGGGATACGCTGCGCAAAGTGATGATTCATGTCCCGGGCGGGGAACGCAGTGATATTTCATTACGCTACTTGGAACGCTGCGAAATTTGAAATTTGTGAATTGTTCCTTTCTGGAATTTTCCGTGTAATATTTTAGTACCGCGTTGGACCACGGACAAATGAAACCACGGATAACGAGACAACTCTGATTGCGTAAATATATTATTACAAATTATAATGAGCAAAAGAAATACTTGGGCAAAACCAATTTATCAACTACGATTACGATGCTCTACTACGATTTAAGTTAATAAAATAAGAATGCCAATTGTTTATTTTAATTTCGCAAAAAAATTCTTCAGTTCCAAAGCACATTGAGGAAAATACGTAGCGCAATGCTTTGCATTCCATGTTGTTTATGTTAAATTAGGAAAAATAATTTATATTTTGCACTTTGGAATCTACTTTTCTTATCAAAATCCAAACTCTTCCCTGTAAAGGTTTGCGAAAATCAGTTGTATTCCACAGATTGGACTATGCTGCGCTAATGACGTTTAGTTTTTCTCTGGAGAATGCTATTCTTATCAATTGCAAATATGAACGTTATATATATACCTATTCTAAAATAGGTTTATAATCTGACCTATGCAGTGATTGTAACACGTACTTCGAATAAAACGTTCTGATCTTTAGCTTTCTGAAGCTCACACACAACACAAGTTGCATTGCGCACAACAATCCTTAGAGCAGTGTTTAACAACCGTTTTCACTTCACGGAACCCGTGAACTAGGCCTTCAGACATCGAGGAAGCCCGGTTCACATAATTACGCGAGATTTAATTTACTTTGCCAGATTATCTAAAAAGAGCGAATACAAAAGACACCAGTAATACTGAATTGGCATGAAAAATATATAAAATCGATTCTGACACAAATTATGTTATTGAGTAAGTTTGATAATTAGCCTTTTGCCGCAAATAGTACGCAGTGAAATGGGACAATATACCTCACCAGTCCAAGTAAACCATATTGCTAAATAGCTGTCACAATAAATGACATTCTTTCTAGTGTTTCTTACCTTCCAGCTCTCACCGTTTATACTTGGTTTGGACATCGAATCGTTATCACTTACTTACTTCGGTGAATGGTTAGTTTACTCTACGTTTTACAGTTTTCTTCATTCTGTGACGCGCGAATTCCCACAACTTCAAAACACACAAGTCTGAATCCTTCGCACCACATCCACAAAATTATTTAAACAAGCAATACAATTTAAATGTAATATCACTGATTAAAGCCTTTTGGCCGAGAGAGGAAATCTGGACTCTTCTTCTAAGAGTCAGTTTTGAAACAATCCTTCTCTGTTTGATAGCGTTTTCGGTGCGAAATGTTTTCCATGTAATTAAAATTTTTTTAAGTAAATCATAGACTTTCGGCAAAGGCTCTTAAAGGTACATTGTGTTTCCCACGATATTTCTGCTTCTAAAACTCCGATTTGAATATTTCACCCTGTATCGCATACAGCTCCTGATTTAAATGACTTTTCATATAATTTCTAATATTTGGTAAGAATAACTTGGCCACCAGGAGGAATAAGAATTAATTTCAGCTTCTGATGTTTTTGGAGCAAAATCCAAGCTCCTAAAAACTCAATTAAAATTATTTTTTCCTGGAAAAATATCGCTCACATCGAAAAACCATTTCAGAATACTTTCCTTCTAAAATAATACATGATTTTCCCACCAGGGGCGTAGATGATATCTTATATATCTCTATGGGGACGTATGTCCTTATCTCTGCTTCGAAGAGCCCGATTTGAAAAATTATTTATTTGTTGGAGAGGGTTTCCGCTGCGAAATATTTCTCATATACGGGAATTTCAAATTTTGCTCAACGAATAATTCTGCAACCAGAGGGCGTAAGATCACGATTCGGTTTACATCAATATATGTGGGATAAAAAACCCCATTGAAAAACTTCTTTCTTCAGTCAGGTAATATTGCTTTCCATACCGGTACCCCTGACTTTGAATAGTTTTGATAAATTTAATTCGCGTCAGAACGGATTCAAAAGACGTGCTCATTACACCCGAAAATTAGGTATCATCTGTCTTATTTATGATTTGATAGCACATTGCATCACAAGGATATACTCGCTCAAGGAATCCAGAGGTTCAAGTATCTTGAATAAAGCGTAGTTTCTTTGTACATTTTTCTCCAAAATTTAAAGACAGCTTTGTTCCTCGTCTGACCGTACTACAATTTAACAGCAAATCAAAGCGCTCCTTCTCAGGAAAGGTTAAATGCTAATGGATCACAAATTCAAACAAAGTTTTTCGTCTAAGTTTATAAGAATATAATTTTTTAATTAATAAATTGAACTTATACTTCAGAAGGTACGTGTGAAAAAAAGATATTTATATTACATTGCAAGAAGAAAACGTTCTTGAACTTTACGGAAATGAGCCTAAATATACTATGGCGTTTCGGCTGTTGGTAATGTAGGAGTATCAAACGACCGCTATTTTTTTTTTCAGGAATTGTATTACAATGTTCAGTAGTGTTTAACGTGGACGATACAATGCAAGAAATATCTTTAAGGCCAATACAAAAATCGTAAAATCTAGAACTGGAGGCAGCGGATTATGCACATGACATGACATTGAGGAAAACAGTAATATTTATTGCTAGTATTTGTTTAAAAGCACTTCAAATTGTTTCAAACACATCATATTATAATTTGAATAAGCTATACAACTTTTAAACACATATAAGGCTAGTTATATTTTCTTACGCCACATTCTAAATCGCTATACCTTATTGTGTTGGGATCCGTACTGCTGCATGTCCTGAATCATTGTACGTAGTTCGTTATGCAATACATATACTCTTTACAACGCAGAAAGCGAAACCGTTATAGAAGACTGAACAAGGAAAAATTCTGGGCCTCCTCGGTGACGCTGTGGTCTAAGCGATGGATTTTGATTATTCGTCGTAAGGGGTTCGGGTTCGAATCCCGGTGAGGCATGGATGTCGTGTTTGTCTTACGGCACTGGCTCTCTCCTTTTCCTGGAATACGTGGCCCTAAATTATGGACGGGCGCCTGCTTACAGCCCATTAAGTTGCTCGCGGTGGTCGTTAAACCTCCAATAAAAACTAAATCTGGTTTCCAAAGCATGTGGAATTCACGACAAATGAATAGATGCAAATCTGCTGTAATTACTTTTTCACAAAATCTTGGAAATTACGGCAAACGAAGATGCACAGGTAGGCCATCATCTAATACCTCTCGTCAAAAGAATTCCATTTCTACCAAACTTTTCATAAAAACAATCGTCGTCCCAAATTAGTAGTGCTTTAGGTTTATCTTGTTCAAGTAGAACGGTGTATAACGTTTTACTGAAAAATCCGAATAGTCGGTATTCAAATATAGAAGCACAACCACCCCTCAGAAAAATCATAAGGAACGTCGAGTTTCATTTGCTTTAAAGCGTCTGACTCTTGGTATTAAGAGGGAGAATGTCGTTCTTTCCGATGAAGAATAATTTAATTTAAATGGTCTGGACGGTTATTGGTATTACTGGCATGACCTTCGTCACGACGAAGCTTCCTTTACGAAGCAACAACTCATTGTTGGCTGTTTTGTGATGCTGCGTGTTGGTTTCGCAGCTAAAAGAGATATACCTCTCGCGTTTATGCCTCCAGGAATATATCCTGAAAATTATCAGGGTATAACAGTCAAGCTTTGTTAAGTGCGCCCCCGCTGAACACATCTGGGGACTACATCTTTCAAAAGGATAATTCTTCTGTTCATGAGTCTGCTTCCTCGAAATAATGGCTTGAGGCCAATGACGTAAAGCCACTTCACTGGCCAGCCAGAAGTCCCGATCTGCTCGCTATGAAAAATCTGTGGTGGGTCATATTGACTCACAAAATATACTAAAAAGGTCGTTAGTATTAGAATAAAAATAAGCTAATTGTATCTAACGAACGAGCCTGACGGAACATTCCCCAAAATATTTTAAAGGGCTTATGATTTCTCTGATTGCACGAATGATCCAAATCACCGAAAAACGTGGCAAATTTCTTCATTATTGCTTTTTCTTTTGGCCAAATACCTACTGGTCTTATGGTATTTTCTGTAATGTATTACAGTATAAGGAAATTATATAAACAACAATGTGTTTCATAAAATTTTGCAGTTCAACATTAAAATACATCAGTTTCGTTTCTTGTTTATTTTGCTTTGTCAACTCATTTTTCCACACATCATTAATAACACCGCGCTACGTTATGCATTCTTTCTCTGGCCTTGATTATTTTTTCCAGCATTCTGTTACGGGTCTCTCAGTGCAAAGATAAATCACCTCTTTGGAAAGAATATAGAATTTTTAATCGCGCTGTAAAGAAATTTTCTTGCAACTACATGTAAACCGACTCTTTTGTTTCCTTATTTAATTGAAATTTAGAAATTGTCTTAAAGCTATTCTAAGAGAAGTTAATCGGAGGTCTGCTGGAATCGTTTCCGGCTTTGGTCTTCCGAAAACGATTTCAGCAAAAAATGAACCAAATTTTTCCAAAATGTTTTAGACATGGAATTATGATCTGTTACTTAAATTTTTCAAAGTCGATCAGATATAGAAGCGTATTTATTATGTTTGTGAGAGAGTTGCAGGCAGGTCCTTTGAAGATATTTATTATGTTCGTGATAGAGTTGCAGGCAGGTCCTTTGAAGGCA
This sequence comes from Macrothele yani, assembly GCA_039090855.1. Lineage (NCBI taxonomy): Eukaryota > Metazoa > Arthropoda > Arachnida > Araneae > Macrothelidae > Macrothele > Macrothele yani. The sequence goes on along the minus strand of CM077034.1, from coordinate 182,312,648 downwards.
TTTATTATGTTCGTGATAGAGTTGCAGGTAAATCCTTTGAATGTATTTGAACATCATTACCATGTTTCGAACGTCATCCGCAATGCAACGCAAAATGTTGCTAATATCCGCATGGGTTCAATTTCATCGCTACGATCCTAAAGAAATGAAAAGAAGTTCAACCACACAAGGACAGAAGAAATACCGACCTGATCTCAACTGCCGGTTTTGCTTTCAACAAATGATATATGAAACCGGACTGCATGAAATTCATGAAGGAAAATAACGATATTTATGGAAAAAGAAATCTCTCTGGATACTTTGTTCTGAATGAACTTTGTTTTGTATACGAGAGTTTTTCCAAATAAACACAAGAGTTTTTCCAAATAAATACAACATTCTTACGCTTAACCAACTATATAACTTTTATATTGGGAAAATTATGTTCAAGCGAATTAAGAATAATTTGCACACTAACATCATACAAATTGCACCACAGATACACTCACATGACCAACGTACTAAATTACATATTAGGCCCATTCATCCGAAGACTGAGACCATGAAGCAGAGTATAAATTACACTGGCCTACACTACTGGAATTACTTACCGAGAGAACTGACTTCTTTAAATAACTTTAAATTAAAAAAAAAATTAAAAAACTACATAAGGACTTGATACTCCTCAAATTGATGATTGCAGTGGAGGGGAACTGTGATTATTGCTATGATTAATATACCTCAATGTAAATTACTTTTCAATGGTATCACTGTAATGTTTATCATCTATAATATATCATTACTTATTTTGTTTTTGTTTTTTGAGACACTGTTTTGTATGTAACTTCAACTCCTGACTTAAGTGTATAATTTGTGTGGGGAGCATGGGACCCAGTCCGGCCTACGGGTTTTTTCCCCCTGCTTCCTTGATGTGCTTTTTTCATTTGATGTTTTTGTAACACTGGCTTTCTGCTCAGCAAAATAAAACAATTGAATTGACTTCAATTTAAATTTGAAGGCATTCCGCTGTAAACTGAATGCAAACTGACGAAGGATAAAAGTAAGAATGAAGAACCGATCAGTCTTTGTCTTATTGCTTACATTATTGTTTAAATAAGAAGAGTATTCATGAAAGAAATACGGGATTACGCCATTTAAATCGGATTGTCATCTTCAAAAAAAGAGTATTCATTTTGCTCTTAATTCAGAACAGAAATGGTTTTATATAACACAAAACATTGAAAATACAGTACCTTTACTAAATATGAAAACCTGACGACGGAAGAGAAAAAAGGTGGAAGGGAAACCATGGAGCAAAAGGGGTTCAGAACACATTAATGTACAAAATACATACACTATGAGTGAGCGGAATTACAGTGGAATGAATCAAATCAAAAAAGAGAAATATGACATTCGAATAAAGAGAAGCAAAATATTTTTTAAATAAGAGAAGTAACAAGAAGATTATGATCGGTAGATGTTTTCTGAGTCAGACAAAATGCATGTTGATGTTTAAAAATATTTATTCGGAAAACAGAGGTAGCAGCTATAATATTCCATATTCCGACTGGAATTTTCGTGCGTTGCGTAGACCACTGGAAGCTATACTCCCACATGTAGAAATCGTGATGTTCCATGCTGTTGAAGGAAGCGATCCGTCTACATTTACGGACTTGGTTCCCCTTGCATTTATTTTGTTTATTATTTCCACAATGGATTAAGCTGAATTTCTCTCCGGAACCCAAAAGCTTTTGGTTTCCGGAGAGTAATTCCGCTCAACACAGTGGAAACAAAGAGCTTTTTATGGCTAACCATACCATAAAGCACGATGTCTTCAAGTATGACGACTCCACGTGTCTTTGCGCTCGCATGACAATATACTGTTTGGAGGAGTATTGAATTTTGTTCACAACATTTAAATGTCCATCTCACTCTTCTAATTGGAAACAACATGATCATTTGTGAGACAAAGTGCAGCAATGTATTCATCTGCGAAATGAACCAACGGCAGATGTCAACTCTTCACGGTCAGCTGTCCTGAAACAGTTGAACGGAGTACAACTCTGAACTTTCTAACGCTTGATGCAGGTCATGCTTTTACGTGCACAATAAATTTTCTTTTATTACATAAATGCATTACAATTCTGTTAACAGACTTGCTATTTTCTGTATTACATTAATGGTATTCTGGTCTTGAAAAACTGCTGCTAACACGTACACACATCAGAACCACAAAAAAGGCCCCACAAATTGTTCCCTCTCTGAATATGTTAATGATTTACAGAATTTAGTAACCGTAAGTATATCTCAAATAATGGTTCAAAAGTGTCGAAATCATTTTGAAAATTTCGTCACCAAGTGCAAAGTAACACTGCAAGTCAGTAACAGGTTATTTTCTTCAGAATATGAAAACTGATGTCCGTAAAAAATATTACATAGGTTGAAATGCAATATATTTAAAAATGTATTACTTTAGACTGTGTTTGACAACTGACTTCTTTAACGTGTCCATGTCTTACTTGAAGTAAGGTATAATTTTTATAACTGAGGAAAGCGTGCCAAAATTTAAATCCTGGTTCCATTAAATCAGCTTTTCGTTGTAGGAGGAACTTGTTGCTATTTCTTTTCTTACTCATTCGAATATTTCTTTTTTAACAAACACTGGTACTATATTAAGATGCTTTACAGGATTGGACTGCACAAACTTCGAGTTGGTTATCATTTCTCTCTGTACCGCATTTTCTAGTAGATTCAGGAGATGTATCTTTACGAGATTAAACCAAAATTTGATTCCAGGATTCCTTATTGTTAATAAGCTTTTCGTACTTTTTATTAAACGCTCTTAAGTGAAAATCTGTTCGGAATCAGTGACCACAAAGATCGCTCACGAATGTATTTTACTAATGAAACAAATATTCTCAAATTCACTAAACGTTCTGAAATTTATTTAAATAGAATCGGACTCCAATTATTTTTTATATTTTTTATTAAATCTCATTTTCTTGGTAATTTTGTGGAAGTAATATGTCAACTGAAACCTGATAAGGAATAATATCATGTCGCTATAATGTTCGTCCACAAACATATTTCGCAAACATTTGATTTGTATCTTCAGGGTAAACTTAATATCATGAATTAGAAATCTGCATATGCGATTTCTAATTCATGATATTAAGTTTAGGTCGCGTGTGGTGTTAATGAATCTGAAGCTATACTTTTAATAGTGGCTGATGGCTTTCGATAGAGGAATTACAGATTTGCCGAAAGATTGCAGCACGTCTGCGCATACTATTGTACCTGATAACTCCTGTGTTTTTGTGCGGCGTGTGCGTTTTAGCGGAGTCCCGTAAGTTATTTCCATGCCTTTTTTTACTCAGTTTGCAGCCATTATTTGCTTTAAGACGTGGAATAGGAAGACGTAATTTTCTGAAATACATTGCAATGCGAATACGTTATTTTCTGAAATACATTGGAATGCGAATACGTTCACTTGTTGTCTAAATAGGAGGTATTTGTACTTCCAAAGTTAGAAAAGTGTTCCATGGGTCACGAAATGTCACTACCATTGCATTTCACTTATCGGTTTGGACAATTAAAGGACGGAAGAAGCATGTTTCAAGCATTTCTCTAATACGTGTTCAAGTACACTAGGGACGTAATTCAATACTTCTTATGTTCCTATTGATATCGTTTCGAAATGTAGAGTAATTGATGTCCACTTACAAGTAAGCTAACATAAAGGAATCTGAAATTTCAATTTAAAATGTCCTTCTTCCGGAGAACATTATGTTGAGGTGTTGACTCGCATTATTGTAAAATTTGAAGTTTTGATTCGCATGTCCTGATTTTGAAGTGTTGATTAGCATCATTACTAATATTGAAGTGTTGATATGCATCATTGTACAGCTTGAGGTGTTGATTCGCGCCATTGTTTATTTTTAGGGTTTGATTCCCATCATTTTAAATTTTGAGATGAGTTATATCCTCAGATATGTCGTCCGTGCACTAAACGACAGAGAATATAACTAGGGAGCCGGCATTAAAACACTTAAAAACTCCATGAAAGATAACATCAAATTCTTGTTTCAAAACATAATCCAATTAAATCGAATGGAATTACCGCCAGTTCAACGTAAAGCGTTTTTGGCAAACGCAACGTCTCGTTCCGAATTCAAACAAGTTTAGAAAATGAGTTCAACTTCACATTAAATACTATGCAAACAACCAACATTGGTTATTTGACTTTTGTAAATTCTGTTATTTTTCCACTTACGTGCATGCACGGGCACTTTTGAATTTGTTTTATACGGTTTTCATCGCGTAGCGGCGGAGGAGCGTAACAATCATGGCAAGATGTTCCTATGCGGAATTAGAGCTCTTCTCTACATTTGAATACAGATTGGGAAAGGTTTTCAAAGCTCCTCTTCTCACCTTACGGACATGAAATTTTTCTTGTGAAAAACTCTGATCCACAGCACTCGGAATAAATGATAATTATTCATCATAATTATCAGGTGTAATATGTTTCCCCTTGATGATTGACTGTAGATATGGGCACGATCTGTTTTTCTCCTTCGCAAGGTAATCCAATCAAATTTGTTTATAAATCACTAATAAAACTATCATCAGTAAATTGTTTTGAGGAAGGTCCTGCATATTTGCTTTGAAGATTTATTTTTGTTTACATTTCTGTACCCTGACTTTTTCTAAATCTGCAGGAAAATAACTGAAAACAATGTCAGAACCTTTAGACTTCCTACTGAAGGAAAAACAGTCTGCTACTGCACATCCCGGCATATTGATATAAGATAGGGAAATATTAATAATGGCTGCTGAAATTTATGAGGAAACAATACTCGCTATGAAGTGTATTTAGAAAATATGAAGAAAAGTAAAAAGTGTGCATGTTTATAAACTATGAAGAAACAGTAACTAAGAAACAAATATCCACACTGACCTATTCGCCCAATAGAAATGACTTCCAACTTAAAGACGAGAACGATCATGCATTTGTTGTGCTCAGCAAAATTCTGTCTCCGTCGAGCTTCCTATGATAAGTCAAGAGATATTGTCAAATTTTAACTGCGCATCAAAATGAAAGATTCATTGTTCCTTGGTTTTCGCAGCCGTCTACCAATTACAGCAGACAGCGATTTTTTATAGAACTCTTTCAAAATAATTCAAAGTTAAGAATTCTGTAAATTTCAGTATATTAAATTTATTGTTTTAATTGTTTACTGAATGCGAATATGAAGTTTGAATAAAAGCTATATGTAGTTTATTTTCCATGGCATTAGCCAATTGACAAGCCATATTTCAAAAAAATAATGAATTAATGCATTTAAAATGAATGGTTACTTTAAAATGTTTCTTTCTCAACCTCGGGAGCAAAACATGGAAGTCAAAACGAGCAATTTCCCCACATTTTCATCTTGAGGAAAACGTTGACATTTCAGAAACAATGATCCAAGAACGTTATTACAATAGGCAGAAGAAATTAACGAACGAACGGTAAACTAGAAGTACATTAAATGACATATATCACAGTAGGAACAAATATACATTCAATTTCAGCCATACGGAAATTTTTTGAGAGCCCATCATTCCTGTGAAATTAACTTGTAGAGTCTGTGCCGTTTAAGGAAGAATTCATTTCCCTCCTAATTTAGCTGTCCAGTTTATTTTGTCTGACAAACATGTTTCCTAAATATATAAGCTCATAAACCTTGCCTACCTATACGCCATCTATAACTGCATTTTGTACTTGCGGTCACTCGCTAATAATCCTAATTTTCGGTTTTCCCTTATTTACTCTCAGCTTCAATTTCATAGAACCTTCGTATATTCGGGAAAACATGGTCTGTTTTAATTAATATGCAACTCAGTTTTTCCCTCTTTCAAAATGTTTCTTAAGCATAAAGCAGTCTTCACCCTCGGATATAAGCAAGACGTAGATCAGTGATGTTCATTTGGCACCAGTATTGAACGCATGTGTCAGAATTTAATTAGACGGCCATGATGTCAATACAGAACCTTGTCTAACTTCTGTACCAATGGAAAACCATCTCGACACAAAATCATTCCCTCGTACTCATAATCTACCTTCAGTATGCATAACATTCACATTATTAAGCAGATTCCCAGTGATATAATAAGTTTTCTGTACGTTCTACAGAATTGATCTATTTAAACGAAGGCTGAAACACGTTTTTAGCAGCAGCCAGATAACTTCCGGTCAACATACATAATGCTAAAATTTCATTAGTGCTGCTGTTACCTCGCTTAAAACCACGACATCCCACACTTTCTCTGACGTAACACATCGTACCTTATCTATGATAGTCTTTCAAACATTTTCCCTGACACAGGCAATAGCTCTTAGCAGGTAGTTTTTGCATTCCGCCTGATCATCCTTTCCAATTATACGTACAAAGGGATGCCGACAGAATCCTAATGCTGAGTGACCATCCCTAACTCCGGAACAACATGAAAATTTCCGTGCATCACTAAATTACAGTCATCACTATATTACAATTTTTCAGCAGACATGCTATGAACTTATATAGATCAATGCTATATATTCTCATTATAAAATGACACAAGGAAAATTGAAAACCCTGTTCCGTGCGTATACGTGGATGATAGAAATGTTCCATGAATTTCAATAATTCATTTTTCAAGAAACATGTGGTGAGGCACGCAATGTATCTAGCTAACCAGTGGGTTAATCATCACGAAATTTGTGAACCATTTGAAAGTCCTAAAACCCAAAACTAGAAAGCAGGTTTCGTGTCAGATATTGTTTTCCCAATGTGGTAGTATGTCAGTCTGAAAATCATTATAACAAAGATAACTTAATGCACCAAGGACAGCTTCATAAACCTGACAGTTTCCAATTTCGCCTGCACAACACCATTTGAAATGATGAATTTAACAGATGTTGGTACCAGCAGTTATTTCTTCATTATGGATAAAATATAAAAACCTGTCGTTAAATTTTTCGCGATATTTTTTTAAATCTCATTGATGAAGAACTTTTCTCCAAAAAATGTTTTGTTTGGTTGTTGTGTTATATCAGAAAGGTTCTCGATCAAGTACAGTATTAACTTAAATTCCTTGACAACACTTTAGATAAAGGTAGGATAGACCCAACAAATAACGACTAGGTTGTATTCAGATATAGCTGCCAGGATCAAACGCACTTCAATTTTTTTGGGCTGAAGTGTAATTTTCGGAATCATTTTGCTAACCAGTTTTCCATAGAAACAACCACGTGAAAGGATAACTTTATTGTTTTAAATGATATACGTAACAGAAAAGCCTACGAAGATCACCCAGAAAAATGCTTATCATACGTCAAAGAAAATGTCCATTTCAATATTTAACTTGTTTTCAAGTTTCCGTTGAAATTTATTTCAAGAGGAAAATCTGCAAGGAAAAACAATGATTCGGAAAATTTAAGTACTTTAATTTTCGTAAGAATATTTGGCTTTACGTAAATATTACATGCATCATTAAATTTCAGTGAAAATGTTTTACTTGTTTGCAAGTCGTCAATTGGATCTTTATTCGTGTGATAAGGTCTATAAATATCTGGAGACTTCGTTGAAAAGAAAGAGAATTAAAGAACTGAGAGCCTTTTCTTCTTTCCGAAAATCTAAAAAGTTAATCTTCAGTAAATAATTGAAATAAAGTATGTAAATTTTATAATTTCGATAAAATCAAAATTAACATTTACTCAGTCTGATACGAATGACGATCGTTGTCGTAATAAAAGGATGTGATCGGATTTATTCCTTGATGTAAATTTTGAGCTATGAAGATATAGGCAAAATGATCGACCGATAGATGGCAACGCATTAGCCGCAACTCCTGCTGTTAGCTCAGTGGTGTTGGTAGTTCAAATGCTTTCTACTGGAAGTATTGAATTTCTTTCGACGCCTGTTTTCACTGAGTTTGCAGATGCGTTTTGTTGTGTGAAGCAGAATTAGAAGTTGCCACGATATGTTCATTTCCTGGTAATGTAGCAATTGGTAGGAAATGCTTCCGAGTCAAGGTACTAAGACGGTCACGAAAAAATTGTCTAAATGGAATTACCTTGTTGATTTTGGATATAACATGTCAGAAGCAGCACGTTTCAATCATTTTTAGAACTGTATTTCCATTCGCTTGGGACAAGGGACATTGTGTTTTATATTCCTCCTGATATCATCACGATGGTGAAAACAGCTGACATTATTTCAAACGAAAGCTAATAGAGAGAAATCCAAAAATATATTTGGCAGACCGCATTCTAGAATATTAATTCCGACGGAAAAGTAGTTTTCGGACAGTCCAGGCTTCCGAATAGACACATTCTAGATAAGGAAGAAGATTTGAGTTCCCGTGCATTTTGTAAGTTGTGCCTTATTACCATAGTCCTCTTTATATCGCCATGATGAGAACAACAATTGGTATCGTCTCAAGCGCTGTCTAATAGAAGGAAATAAAAAAACTCATTTGGCGGACTGCATTTTTGGTACTGTGTATGCTTATCTATGTAAATGTGCATATTTATCAAATTACGATTTGGTAAAGTGAGTTACTGAAGACAGTAGCCAAAGAACCTTGAAATAAAATGCTGCCGAAAACAATTCAATGTATTTGCATAAAAATCGTTTTCATTTATTCATTCATACTAGCGCCACCTGATTCTTGTTGAAGGAAGAATAAAGTAAAACGTATATTGTGAGGTACAAAAACTATGAGTATCATAATGTCTGAGAAGTATATAGCATGTATAAATGACATAAAGGATTCATCTTTCTTCTTGCTCATAAATTCAGAAGCCTTGTTAAAAACTGTCTTAGCACGATTTAAATTAAACAACCTTAACTGAATCAGACTGCATTATTAAAACATTATATTTATGTACAATCCTAAAGCAGTAAAAGGGATTTAAAATGGGCTAAATCTTTCGCGACTACACTAGTCGCATCTTTGAGGCCAAAGCACGGGACAATACTAGAGCGAGTGGTAAGATTTTTATAGTCCTAAAACATTAGCAGAAGGCATTTGTAAACAGTTCCATTTTTGCCAAAGAGCAAAGCTGTGCTTACCAGGATATAACATTTTCAATTGGCACTTCCACGTTTAGGTGGTTGTAAATTTTGGACAAGTTGTTTCCAAAGTGGATGTAACCAAACAGGTAGTTCATCATTACAACATACTTCTTCAAAATATGTTATGCACAAAGTCTCGGCTAAAAGTAAAGACTGTTATTTTTCAGTGGCTACCTTACTCACTTTATCCCAGGCCGAAATATTGCTTCCTCAAGAGGTCAATTTAGTTAGGGACGACGATACCGTGGTTTTTGTCATTATGTATTCGTGCTCAGATATCAGCGCTTTCAAGTTACAAAAGATCGAGGCTATATACAACCCGTACTCCACGTTTAGGTTGGTAGAACAGAGTGTTACGCAATACACAACGAACTTAAGTTGCAGTGGGACAGCGTCTTCGTCTCGGCGTATTTCATTAAAGATTTTGGTAGTTCATATTCCAAAGCCTAAAGACGATTTTTCACAATATTTCTTAAGAATATTCAGAACGTGAGGAATGCAGTTCATTGTATTAACTTAGTGTATAGGGATAACTTCTCGTTGTAGTGTTGAATTTGAACGTCAAAAACAGTCCACTATAACCTTTGAAACAATATTTCTGGTATATCCATGTTAACTGGCAATCTGGTAGACTTTTTCTAACTGTGTTTGGCGTACAGCAATCGATGATGAATGTGAAAATGCCCGATTAACCAGGAAACGAATTGCCGCTTCGCATTGGAACTGTGGTGGGCTGAGGTTGCTTGGATAACTGATGAAACTGTTCTTGGTTTACCATAAACTGAAATCTGTAAAAATTTAACCCGTTCATGCAATAAAATATCTAAGTTATGCAGAGAGCCATCCTCCTCAATAATATACGAGCATTCAAACTGTGTATCTTCAGAGCGATAGCTGTACCTAGAGATGGAATTTGATATCAGTTTTCGGAAAACGGGACTCACAACACAGTTTATTCATATCATACTTTTAAATGCATCCGTGGAACACAAAATATAATTTCGACAAGACACTTCAAAAGGAATTTCTCTACTTTATCGAAAAAACCTCAAGTCAACTAAGTGGTCACGCAATAAGAGAAGAAAGCGAAATAATAGGAATTAGTGGAAAAGGACAAAATCAGAGGGAAAAGTCAACATAAAAGCAGTTGATTGTGAAACTTTGGAAACAGTAGCGAGGGATCTTCATGATAGATGAAATTTTCACGCAGGTTTGTCTTTATCCATCAATGATAAAAAGCTTTCTTGGAATGCTGAAAGTGCGGAAGCACTTCACTTACATGTCAAGTTTATTTCTACATGAGTTTGTCAAAGTAATAGCAAAATTTAATGTTTGTATATAACGTTTCATTAATAAGCTGAAGGCCAAACTCGAGCTCTCAGAACAGATTATATTTGACTTGGAATGGAAGTTATAAACGTACGATAATAGTCTTTCGGACCATATTTTCCGAAAAATATATCCCAATTGTGAGAGTGATGTGGAAGGGGGAAAATGTGAACTCAATTTTCGTTCCAGATATCTCAATAATGTTCACTAATATTGAGGTCTTGAGAATGAGGTGGCCACGGTAGCTGCTGTACCTCATCATGATGCTTTGCAAACCACAACGTAACTTCTTGTTCTTCTTCTTAGCTTGTTGGCACCCATTGCAGGGTGCAGGCCTCCCCCAGTCTTTTCCAACTTGCTCGATCCATGGCCTCAGTCCACCATTTAGCACCTCTGAAGATCATCTCTCCATCTTCTTCTCTGTCGCCCACTTCGTCTCGTTCGATCTCTCGGTTGCCATTGTGTTATTAATCATGTCCATCTTTCAGTCTTACAACATGTCCAGCCCATCCCTACTTTGATTATTTTATTATTTTTATAATATCTATTATTCCTGTCCTTTCAATTATAATTTCATTTTTACCTCTGTCCCGTCTTGTTATTCCCAGCATTCACCTCTTTAACGTTCTTCCCAATACTCTTATGTTTTCCAATTGTTTGTCTGTGATACTCCAGAGTTCACTTCTATAAGTAAATACTGGGTTAAAAACATGCGTTGAAGATTTTTCTTTTTAAACACAATGGAAGATCGTCGGTTAAATATTCTTTAAGTCTCCAAAAGGCTTTCTTACCTTGGATACAACGTGACTAGTTTCGCACAATAAAAGGTTTATTATACATCGACTGTAGTTTCGCAGAGCTTTTGGCTTGGCATGATGAGGACGAATGGGAAAGTGATGTGCATAAACGGCAAAGTAGCCATCATCAAACAGCTAGAAAAGCGTAATAAAATGTTGCAATATGAAAAAAAGGTTATTGGCTCCCTTTAGACTGTTTCCACATGGAGACATTCCTGAAATCGTTCACTATTCAGTGGAAATCTGGCTCACCCGTAAATGGGCCAATAGCGAGTTTTCAAGAATCGAAATTCGCGGTTCAGCTCGGCATTTGAAGATTTTTCCTTCTCCAATGACATCACCGTTTGAAAACATGACACAATATCTTCTCAGAAAAATTTAGTGAAGAATCTTCTCTGGATATGAATGAAACTTCTTTGGCCAAATACCAACACATTACCTTCGGTACTATCGATTCTTTCCTTCTGATTTTCCAAAACCGCCAATGGGCACAAGAACAGGTAGTTTTTCACCTCTAGTATTTATGTGCTTGAACAAGCGTTATGAAATTAGCTGACATCGCTCGCACCGACACACTAGATTTATTTGGTGGTTTATATATATATTAATTTTCTGAAAAAATACTAAAATAAACCGAACTGTTTTTCATGATAACAGAATTACTTTCACAATTAAAACAAACTAATTAAAACAACAACGTCATAATATTTGTTAAATAAACGCTTTCCATATGTTTCTAACTTTAAAAATGTTACAATTTCTTTAAAATGTTATTTTTACATGATATTCCCGTTTTTAAGTTTTTAGCCTCATAAAATATACGAACATGAGCACATTTAAACCACTATACATTTTGTTCAATAAAGAAGGTATGTACAAAATCCAATGTTTTAGCCGTAATGCGGAGAACAGCTCAAAACTTCAGCTTAGAAATTTCCACTTATACGGATTATGCAGTGGATTCCCTCTTACTATATGTCTTCATTTGGCATTCAGTTGCTTAGCACAAATTAGTCGATCTAATTTGGACTATGCAGAAACAGATTTAGAATTGGTTCCTGTGTGTAACGTAGAGTATATGGTAGACTATCTCGAACTACTGTTTCAAGCAAAAGTTATCTTTTTTGGGGTGCCGATCAATTAAAGAATGCCACCAAAACAAGAAACACGACAAGAGAAAATATCCCGCTCACTCTGTAATTATGTATTTTCCCTTCAGGTAGGAAGGATTACAGTTTATTACTCCAAAATAACACACCATTCTGTGTATACATGTCCTCTTGGTATAACCTCGGTAACTTATATAATCGACCCACGTAACTGACTATACCGTCTCCAAAACGCTAACATCTGTATTTTTACAAACGCGACCTCAACTACTAGGGAGAATAGAAAGGCAACGCACAGAAATGTTTTTTCGGTTTGCAGGTTTCAGTTTGGCAGACAATGAGTTTGATTATAACGCTAGAGACCGGTTTGCATTGACCAGGTGTCGCAGTGGTAGGAGATAGTGTGAACGACGGCACAAAGATGTCGCGTTTGTTTGCGTCGTCTACGAAAGTAACGAAACATGGTGTAGTCCGAAGTTTGTGGGCTAAACGGAATACTCCGACTACAATTCACAAAGAAATGGTTAAAGTCTATGGATGTAATTTCCTGGACCCAAACAACATCTCTAGTTCGTGCAGTTCCTTTGCAGAGGGCTGTGGTAGCGTTTTTGATTTGCCAAGTTCAAGTCTTCCTGTAACCTCGTCATCACCTGCCTCTGCAAGTGGAATTGAACAGGCAATTCTGAGTGACAGGCGGATCCATTTGTGCACATAGCGCATGATTTTCTGCATGACGAATTGCAATTTCGCAAGATCAGTGCGCGATGAGTTCCCAAGGACTTCGCGGACGACCAGAAGGGACGGATGATGATGTCTTCCTTAGACTACGTGATACCTTACGCAGAAGAAGGACTTTCATTTCTGGCAGGTGCAGTGACGTGCGAAGATTCATGGGCGTACGACCAAACCCCCGAAACTAAGAAGGCCAGTATGGTGTGGAAATATTCGGACTCCCCTCTACCGAAAATATTCAGAGTAACATAGTTGCACAAAAACTACTCATGACGGTGTTCTGGGACATACATGGCGATATTCTGGCGGAGTTTTATTTAACGGGGACAAATATGAATTAATAAACCTGCGCTAACACGTTGACAAAGTTGCATTGTGCCCTTCGTGAAAAGAAAACCCCAACAGAGGCGCTGCAAATGTTCGACTGCTTTATGACAACGCTCGCCCATAGTTGAATATCACGTTCGTGACAAAATCGCGCAATTTGTGAGGGCATGCTCCAGCCCCCACAGTAGAGTCCGCACTGGCTCTTTCACACATCCAAGAGTTTGGTCCGTTGAAAAGATTCCTGTCCGGTTAACGCTTCGAACCGGCTGACGAAGTGAAATCGGTTGTCCTCAGGTGAATACGCCCAGAAACCAGATTTTTATGAACAAAGTATCCTTGGAAGCACACAAGGCTATATGTCTGGAGCGCTTCATTTCTTACTTTGAAAAATAGCTAAGAAATGTAGTTTCACTGTGCATACATTTTGTTTTCTTACCTATGAAACTGTTGCCAAAAAATCAGTGTGCGTTATTTTTAGATCCACTTTTGTATGTTCTGTTTAACAACACGCAAATGTTAGAACAACTAACGAAGTTAACAAATTTTTACGCTCGCCCAAAGTTAAGACCAGCTATGTCCTTCTTTATTCACATTCACTCCTAAATAGGAGCTTACAGACTGCAATTATTAAACGCATCAGAAGCATACACTCAGTACCTTCAACTCTACAATCACCTTAGCTTTGCCTAGGAAATATGGTTCGTTTTGTACTGCTCCGTAGGATTTCAAAAAATGTCATCGAATATTCCAAATAGTTGCTTGAAACATCATTGTCCCGGATGACATAACGAATAGCATGTTCAAACTGAAATCGGCAGGTGGAGTTCTATTTCCAATTATGGGTAATTATCAGGTTTTCTGAGAAGATGTTCCATGAAGACCAGTATACTACAGACAATTCAGCACACAATTAAAATTGCTTTGAAATATAACGTTAAAAGTTATCAGAATTTTAGCAATTCTCTGTTTTCTAATATATGTAGCATTCAATCCTACTCCGTGAAATTTAGGAAGTACACGCAATCGAAACAAAATAAAATCACCGCGTGCAAATGTTATTTGATCAGAAGTAGAGGCAAGTTCTTATTCACAACAGAACTATTTCCAAATAAAGAATTAAACATTTTTCAAAATGTTATTCACAAATTCGGAAAAACCTGGAGGCACACCATTTCCTCCTAGTGGAAGTGAAACCTGCAAAATGTCATCAAAATATAATAAAACTTCCCATCTCTCCTTTCAGCCGATGCAGAACTTTGAAGTGGATTTTGTCAGGGTGCATCGTACACAGGACATGTAGACACTGAAATATAAACCAACTTCTTTTAAAATCAATCTCTAGAAAGAAAAGTAAATAAGAACAGTAACTTCTTTGTCTAATCAATAGAAGCAATGCCCATTGGCCAGTCAACAAACTTCTGCACAGCTAACAGAACGTGATATTTCTTGCTTTCCACATTACAGATAGCGAAAGGCGTTTAAATATATGCTAATTTTATTTGTACCATTTTCAAAATTCAGTTGTACACTATTTATATAAATTTTTAAGTATATTACTTAAAACTACATTAAAGTTAAGGGAAAATACATTTAAAAAATGGCTTTTGTAAAAGGGATCGTCTCATGTTAATGTTTGTCCCTCCGTCCGTCTGTGGGAACCATATCTCTGGAACTAATAGACTTAAAAAAACCTTTTTGCATTCGAAAACTTGAAATGTGCAAAGGCTTATCGTTGAGGACTTCATGCTTTTTCTTTTTGCTTTTTCCAAGCAGACTTTGCTGCTAGAAGACGTTAAATCACATGAAATCGAATTCAAAGTATACTTCGTTGCATGTATTTGCTTCTAAATATCAGATTGGCAAAATCCTTTCTTCCATTCGTTGACGTTTATAAAGAAGCCTATTTTGAGTACAATTCTTTTTTCGGGTAATGCATTGATTTTTCGCTAGGGGGCGTAAAATTAAATTGCATTTTCACCAATATCTCTGCTTTTAAAGGTCGTTTGAAAACTTCTTCCTGCGTGGGAAGCAGATCTTCATAGGAAATGTTTTGCTTGTAATTTCTAACTTCTGGTAAGGAATGGTTTGGCCATAATGGAGCGTAAGAATTTATTTCCGCCTTTGATGTAGTTGCAGAAAAATTTAAGCTGCTGGAAACATGATTAAAAACTATTTCCTGGAGGGATACATTTCAACTCAAAAAATGTTTTTAGAATAGGACATATTAAAACAGCTCATAGTTTTTCAACTAGGGGCACATACATCTATCTGATTTTTGTCGATGTCTCTGTTTCTAAGTGTGGGATTTGAAAAATTCTTCCTTTGCTGGAAAGCTTTTACGGTGCGAAATGTTTCCCATATGCACTGGCGTGCAAAACTTAAGGACGGACACTAGTGCCGCAGATTATAGCCACATAGTGAAACACACAAGCTTGAGGCGATTTGCATAGCGCAAGGGGATCATTAGAAAGACGATGCGTATGCTAATTTCCGAAATGTGATGTCGCAGGTCACATGATAGCGCTGAAGTGGATATAAGTAGTATCCCGTAGCAAGGCAAGAAGCGGAAAGGCAAAATATGCCGCGCTGTAAAGAGGTTCGAGTGGTTTGTTAGTGTGTCGCAGACGAGAAAATATCCACGCGAAGACATTTACATGATTTTACACGTGGTCGAATAATCGGAAAGCTGGAGTAGGGACGAACCGTAACGAGTGTCGCCGATGAGTTCGGCGTGACCCACAGAACCGTTTTATGTGCGTGAAAGATCTTCCAAACGAAGGAACAGCTGTTAGAAAGGTCGGTGGCTGTCGGCCATGGAAAACAACAGCAAGAGATGACCGATATATGTTCCTACAGGCCAAAAGTTATCGACGCCAGACATCGGGCAATATCACGAAGCAACTGCAGATCACCACACGACGCACCGTATTGCGGTTCACCATTGCCAGACGTCTTCATAAAACTGGAATATTTGCCCGACGACCTGAACGTTACACTCCTTTAACGCTGCCTACGCATCGGAGACACCGATTTCAATGGTGTAAGGACCAGAAGGATTGGACCATAGAGCAATGGGGTACGTCACTCTTCACGGATGAGAGTCGTTTCAGTATCATGAGCGATTCTAGACGTCAGCTGATCTGGAGAGAGGTGAGAACGCGTTATCGACCGGCTAACATTACCGAAAGAGATCGGTATAGCGGTGAGGCATTACGCTGAATGGTCGTACTGAGCTCCACATTTTCAAACGAGGTTCCATAACCGCAAACCTCTACTGCGATGAGGTGCTCCTTCCCCATGTACGTTTATTCCGAGGTGCCATTTGTTAGGAGTTCGTGTTTAAGAACGCTAACGCGAGACCCCATCGTACACGAGCAGTAGATGTGTTTTTGGAAAGTGAGGATATCACGCGTATGTATTGGTCGGCTTACTCCCTGGATCTTAATCCTATAGAACATGTGTAGGATGCTCTGGGGAGAGGTCTTGCAGCACGCCCACATCCGCTGGAAAATGTCCATCAGTTGAAATGTGCTCTACGAGAGGAATGGGCAAAGTTGCCAAAATAATTCTACGACAGCCTCGTGTTGAGTATGGCCAGACGCTGCAACGCAGCCATTGCTGTTAATAAAGTCCCAGTGTACACTTTTGTATACATTTTTTCACATGTGTTTGTTCATTCCCCCGTTTGATACATACTGAGGTCTCTGTAGCATAACATCCATCTCTCCAGGCTGCTTCGTTGCAAAGTTATGGCACAAAAACTGAATGGTGCTTAGGTTTTGCACGCCAGTGTAATTTTAAAATTTCAAGTAATGCATAAATTTTCCCCTAGAGAGAGTAATGGTGACTGCGCTTTCCCTTATATCTCTGCTTCTAAAACTCCGATTTGAAAAATTATTCCTGCAGCCGATAGAGCTTCTTATGGCAAATGTTTCACATACAGTTTCTAATTTTTGATAAATCATTTTTGGCCACCAGAGGGCGTAAAGAGTTAATTATGTTTCTGATGTAATTGCAGCAAAATCTAAGCTTCTGAAGACTCGACTGAAAGCATTCTTTTGTGAACTGATATCTTAAAAACGTTTGCGAATACTTCATGCTTAAATAGCGCACAATATTACCGCTAGGACTGTATTCACATATTTGTTATTCTTGTCGATAAGCGTACGATTTGAAAATTTCTTTTTTTTGTCAGAGAAAGTTTCATGTGGGAAATACTTCTCATATAATTTCAAAAATTTCAAGTAAATAACAGATTTTCCGCTAGGAGCGTAAAACAAAATTTGCATTTCTCCGATTTGAAAAATCCTTCCTGCGGACAATACAGCTCCTGATGAGAAATGTTTTGTTTTCAATTTCTGATATTCAATGAAGAATGGTTTGGCCATCAGGGGCCTAAGTGTTTATTTCAGCTTCTGATGTACTTGCAGCAAAATCGGAGCTCCTAAAAAACTAAATTGAAAAAAAACACTTTGGTTGGCCGATACAGCTGATCAGTAAACACATTTTCAGGGTGATTTCTTCTAAAAATAATGCGTAGTTTTTACGCCGGGGCGTAGCTGTTTATCATATTTTTTGTAAATATATCTGCTCTAAGAGACCGATTTAGAAAAACAAATGTTGGAGAGCGTGTCCGCTGCAAAGTGGGTCTCATGTTATTTAATATTTTGCTTAATGTACAGGTATCTCGCTAGAAGGCGTAATATCAGGCTACAGCTTTCTGCAATGTCTGCGAAACAAAACCCGATTGAATAAACCTTTTTTGATCATTCAATCAGAATATAATGACTCATAAAGATATTATTTAAGGCGAATTTTTACGCTTTGGGTTCTTCTATTTTGCATGATAGACAAATTAAACTTTACACTATCAACTTTGGAAGTACCATACCTGAAACTACAAACTTTCTGCGTTTAAATTCATTCCGCTATGCTTCTTGACTCTACCTTCCGAATATCTTTCCTTTTATGAAAGTAATTGGTTTCTATTACGGAATGAAAGGATATAAATGTTTTCAAATAAAGGGAAATTAAGTTTTGTTTCCTTCAAATTGAAATGCTAATATGATTAATTACTAGAAAAACATTTATTTCAAACACTTTCGTGCTGTATGGAATCCTCTGTTTTCATGCCAAAATTGATAAAAATATCATAATTCGATTTATGAGATTGTCATGTGGTCTGACCTTACAAGTCTTCAAAGATCAAGGCACCCCGTCAGAGACACTACAAAGTGTGCTTCAATGGGCATCTCTCAAGTCCCCATATTAATCTCCCCAGAAGGTGAGGGGGGCACAGAGATTATAAGAATGGTAAAACTCTTTTAGCCTTTCAACACTTGAACGGCCTAAGAGTCAAACTCTGTAAAACGCTCATATTTCTACACTGTCATTCTCACTCACTATAACACACTCCAAAAGACACGTGGCTGGGACACGTAGCTGGTATTCAAAAACCATCTCGAAAGCTAGAATTGGACATGAATTTTTACACGTCCAAATATGCACATTTCCAAAGTAAGTTAAAAACCTTGAGATTGTCTTCACAAGCTCTAAGGTATGAAGCCAATAGTGTTTTCTTGAATGCCACACAGAATAAATAATTTCCAGGAAAAATTATTCTATGGATTATGGATTAACTAAATTTTCCAGGTAAATTAGAGAATTATGTTGATCAAAAACTTAAAGTTTCATATATTCTACTTACATATTTATAATAAATATATATGTATAGTCTTATATACATTGCTGTTTTGAAACTAAAATCAGTGCAAATAGGGATTAAATGAAATTTCATATCGTGACGTTTTTCGGGCGTGGCCACTCGTAAGGACAGCCCACAACGATAAATGATATTAGCATTTATCGTCTCTATCTTTAATGTCATCCCGTATAAAAAATAACTCCGATGTAGAATTCAATATATGCCAACGTAGGAAATTTGTATTCTTCTATAGCTCAGAAATCTCCTACACATTAACGTGTGGTAGCCTAAAAACGCAAAGGAAATTGCTAAAAGTCTACTTAACACTTTTGACAGAACGAATCTCACAAGAGTTTAAAAACAGTAACTTTATTTCGATCACCATGGTATTTAATTAGAAATAATGGCAGGCTCTTATTGTCATTGTCGTTTCTGAAAAGTTCCTTAAATCCGTGATTGATCCAGGACCTACGTAGAACCTATTTAAAGTTTGAGCGCGGCAAAAGTCCCAGCGCATGTCCATGGAGAAAGTTATAAAAAATGTAATCTTCCACTGAAAATTACTTAAAAATTCCTCATTAAAGCGTTAGTCGCTTTTCGAAGACAATGTGTAGTTCTCAAATGTTGCAGAGCAAAACATACCTTTCTCAGTAACAGAGTGGTTCAATTCCGAAATTGTATTCGGTAATTTTTATTATCCGATTGCGATGGAAAACGTAATTCATACATTGGAGTTTATTCATTGTTCGGGCAAATAGTTTCCAACAGAAATTCGTTAAAATGAATGGAATTTGGTTTTAGGTCCACTCCCCGCCGTCCATCTCACTGTGCTCACTGAATAAACTGTTCTGTTTTCTGAAGGGCCTGCGAGTGCGAGGGAAAGCGGAACGTCACAAATTTCCAAACAGAACAGATTTAACCCATTCACCGTTGGACACTCATTCAGTACTGATTTCCATATGACTTCCGTCTTGTGGCGAACAATCACTCACACCATTCAAATGAATGTTAAATTCACCCGTCGTATCCTGCCATTCTTAAATTTCACTACATTTGCAAGTTGACAGCTCATTTCCCACTAACAGAACAGTAAACACTCAATACTTCTCAATATAACTTTAATTATTAGGAATTTCTTTCCGAAATAAAGGGACGGAGGAAGCTAAACGGCTTGCAACCTCAGTGTGTGAATATAAAAAAAATCCCGGGATGTATTTATTTAAGAAAAGAAAAATGCATTGAAAACCTAACCAATTCAAGATTTCAGCGTTATCTGTGCTAATATCCTGAGAGTCGATTATTTTCCCATCTAACTGCTGTTATAAAAACATCAGCATTTTATATGTGTCATATATTCTCTGATAAAAGAGTATTTTATCGAACCAGAACGTTTGTGTAACTATTCTCACTTTTTGTCCGAAAACAGTCTAAATAAGGCTGAACCACTTTCAAATGCTTTTCATGTTTAAATTTTCTGTTTTTTTGGTACACTTTGAATTAGAGGCATAAAACCATGATGCAGATTTAACTTCCTGAAGACGAATTCACATAAGATTTCAATAGGATTTTCTTGTTGGGTAGCAGCATATAAGGGTAATTAAGGCTACACATTTATAGCCGTGATCCGTAGCTTAAACCTAAGTTTCATTTCAGGCGGAAAAAAAACGCTAAGAGATTCATTTTGAACTATTTAGCAAGTTTGATTAATACACTGGAGAAATAAAACTTTCAAACATTTAAACGATATATTCTCTATGACAAATTCAAAATAAGAGGATATGACGAAAATCCTGCTATGGAAAGAGCCACCAAATGGATTTAGTTGTGATCAATGAACTAGCCGCGAATTATGACACCGGAGTAATAAAACTTGCATACACTTAGAGAATTTATTCTCTAAGGCAAATTTAAAATGAGAGAATATGGAAGAAATTCTGTAGAACGATACTATACACAACTCTGGAGTTTTATTTTACTTATTTTATTTCAGCTGTTTTACTACAAATGCATTTAAAATAGTTGACACTATTACATATATTAATAAAAACATTTAGAAAGACAGGGGGAAAGACCAAACAAAGACAGGACATGGATCCAGTTTCCCTATATACACACAGCCATTCAGTCAAGCACCCTAGAGGCAACAATCACAAATTATTAAATGCAAGTTCGTAAACATGTTAAGATAATTAAAGAAAAAAAAAAAGGATATAAATGCTAAGGTCCGCCCCCCCCCTCTGTACCACCCATAAAGTTAACCTTATCGGTCACAATTTCCCTACCTTCAAAAATTTACCACTTAACTCCATCCCCCTCATTTATAATTTTAATGTGATATGTGAGGTTTTAATTTCCTGTTAAAAATATTAAAATTGTTCAAGTCAGTAATTTCATGAGGCAATGAGTCCCAGTTTATTGGTCCCATGTAATTTATACTTTGAATTATATAAATGACTGGTTTCCGGAAGTCCTGATTTCTGGTATTGGAGCATTACCCAAATTTAAAAACAAGTAAAAATTCGTTATTTATATTATTTTTAATTTACCTAATTTAAAATTATACAACTGGCTAATAGTAAAAAAACATATTTTCCAGGGTATAATCTAGCAAAATCTCGAAAACGGAATTGTGCTTCTTTTGTAGGTCTAAAATCTTATTTTAATTCCAAAACTCTAACAAATTTATTTTGTAAAATTTGAATAAAACAGTCTGCCCCCATGCCAGAATGCGATAGTCAAGGTGAGACTAGTAATGAGTAATGTAATAACTTTGAAACCCTGAGCGACAAAACTGAGACTAGTGAACCAATTGTAATTGGTTCCATTCAATCACACCTAAATTTCTCGAGAGCTTAATAACAAGATGGTAGTAGGTTACATGTTCAATTATTTTGAAGAATAACTACAAGATATGCTAATACAAGCGCATACCGCTCTTTCTTGTGAGCCTTGCAAAAGGCGTTTTGAGAGGTTAAACTTGTTGATTTAACAAATTATTCTTCATCCGAATCAATATTAAAATATAAAACATTTTCTCGATAATATAGTGCGGACTGCGATTTATGCTCTAAATATGCAGTTTACTTGTCTATATTAAGGACAGGAAAGTTCTGGAAAACTCAGGTAACACATACAAAATTTGTATTAAAGATTGTGTAAACCTAACGAGTGCGGCAAGAACTTAACTTCAGAAATAAATTACGAGATATCCTCTTGGCTGTGTACTATGTGTATGTGTATGTTTTCTGAAGATCATACTGTGATGGCTGGAAAACATCTACCACGCCTCTTTCGTTGTTTGTACTCCCACCAGATTTGTTTCTGCTGTCACCACGAGACAATTGAATTGATGAGGCTTTTGTGTAACACGGTGCAAATTTTTGTGAGGGAAGACGCGGAAAAGTGAGGTAAATGTACGAAATCTAAAACGATACAGAGTAAGCAAGACACGGAAAAAAGTGATGAACATTTACTTATTCTAATATGATATACTGTAAACCAAGATAGGCAGTGGTTATTTGTTTTTAAGAATATATTTCGTTGAATCGAAATGCCTGTGGTTGCAATAAGCGTCTTTGATACTAGTGAGTTGTGTGGAATAACCGTTTTTATTATAGCGACTGGCAGTCATTTCGCCAGCATAAGTGCATCTATGACTCTGGCTAACTGAGTATCAGTAGCTTCAGGTATGTCACATCATCATTTAGTAATAATACTCTTCCACAGAGCTCAATGAAGCATGGTTCAGTTCTATTTGGCCTTAAATGCAGGTAAGCGAACTTTTAGGAAAACGGCAAGTGAATTGAATATTGGTATGTCTTTCTTTAGTTTGACAAGTAACAGATGTCCTCCCATCTGTATCTAAGTGAATATCATAATTCCGATCTATTCTTGTCGTAATTAAATTACTTTTTATGCGCCTCTTCTCTTTGACCAACATTTTTTGTTCCTTCCTAATCCAGATATCCTGAGCTTTCATATCCATTATCAAAATATTATATCTCCACAGCAGAATGCCCTTGTCTTTCAGTCTGTTTGGTGAAGTTACACCTGTTTTTCTTGTTATGACATCAGAATAAATTTGATTTATGTACTGCAGTGCCTCTTGCCAATATACGAAATTGCACGTTGAATCTTTACTAGATGGGTGTTATAATTCTTGCTGTTCGTTGATATAAATGCTCAAGATCCTTACAAATCAGTACGTATCTCTAATTTTCCGAAAGTAAAGTATCAGGGAAAACAATATGGTATTTCGAACTACTGTCTTCATTTCAGCCGCATGTAAGGATACCCAAAAAAGGAACAATGGATGTCACCAGCTCCTGATTCAAAACTATTATTAGATACTACCTTAGTAGACACTGTCTCTTCTTACCAGGTCTCCGTACCGAAGGGTGTAGGTATACTCTCCAAAAATTAGGCTATTGTCTCAAACTTGTTGACATTTCCTCACTGCTTGCCATCTGTCCGAGTTTCTCCACGTAAGATTTTGCTATCTTTTGATAGCTCTCATTCATTACCGGGAGACGCTTTCGACTGTATATCGTTAACTCGAATTGCTTGCATGCCACATAACAGCAAATCAGCAAAATGCGAGCATTGATTCTTCTATTCGCCAAAGCGTGGCATTCGCTGGACGCCAGGTGTTGGATAACGGTCATCTGCGGCGTACGCATTCCACTAGCTTACGGACGACATGACGTTTCTCAATGTTCACACGGACGACATGACGTTTCTCAATGATCACACGGACGACATGACCTTTCTACACTGACGGAAAAAAATTCCAACACCACGAAAATATAGTTGTAGACGAATGAGATGACGGCAATACATTTGTATAGGTAACATATTTAATCAGTTAAAGGTTTCAAAATCACAGCTTAATGTAAGCGCGAGAAGAGCCATTTTAAATGTGAAATGCTGGTACATTAATAACCGGTGTAACAGTCAGAATGTTGAATGCAAGCATGCAAACGTTCATGCATTGTGTCGTGCAGGTGCTGGATGTCAGTTTGTGGGATGAATTTCCATGTCTGCTGATCTTGGTCGGTCAATACAGGGACGGTTAATGCTGGTTGGAGGTGACGCTGGAGATGTCGACCAATGATGTCCCATACGTGCTCGGTTGGAGAAAGATCTGGTGATCTAGCAGGCCACGGCAACATGTCGACACTGTAAAGCATGTTGGGTTACAACAGCGGTATGCGGGCGAGCGTTATCCTGTTGGAAAACGCCCCCTGGATGCTGTTTATGAATGGCAGCACAACAGGTTGAATCACCAGACCGACGTACAACTGTGCCGTCAGGGTGCGTGGGATTACCAAGAGAGTTCCCCTGCTGTCATAGGAAATTGCTTTCCAGACCATAACTCCAGGAGTAGGTCCAATGTGTCTCGCCCGTAGACAGGTTGGCTGCGGGCGTTCACCTGCTTTCCTAACCAACACACGGCCATCACTTGCACCCAGGCAGAACCGGCTTTCATCCGAAAACACAACATATCTCCACTCCGTCCTCCAATGAGCTCTAGCTTGAAACCACTGACGTCGCAAACGGCAGTGGTTTAAAGTAAGTGGATTGCACGCTACAGGGCGTCTGGCTCGGAGATGTCCTTCAAGTAACCGATTTGTAACAGTTCGTTGTGTCACTGTGGTGGGAACCGCCGCTCGAATTGCTGCCGCCGACGCGGTGCGATGCGTCACGGCCATTCGCCGTACACGGCGGTCTTCCCTCTCAGTAGTGCCCCGTGGGTGGCCGGAACCCTGTCTGCTTGAGGCAGTACCTTCCGTTGATTACCGCTGCCAACAATCATGCGCAGTGGCTACATTCCTGCCAGGTCGTTCTGCAATATTGCGGAAAGAAAATCCTCCTTGTCGTAGCCCTATTACACGACCTCGTTCAAACTCCGTGAGCTGTTGATAATGGCTTCTTCGTCTTCTTAAAGACATTCTTGACTAACATCAACACTACGTCGAATCTCAACAATTACTAACGCTCACGAACGTTACAGAGCGTATTTACAGTAAACCTGATATGCATGTTCCGAGGGGCTCTACTTGCGTCACACGCATGCCCCGAGCGCGAAATTTGCATAGACGTCATCTTACAGATGTACTCAGAACGCCTACTATGTGTTGTTTATCTAAAACAACCCCTTCTTGATGTTGGGATTTTTTTTTCCGCCAGTGTATAAATCTTGAAAGATATTTTCATGAACTCTCACGTCGATACTGCTTTATTTTTCATCGAATATGTAAAGGATCGCACTTACATTTCAGGTAAAATTAGGTTTGATGAAGGAACAAGCCTTAGAAGTTACAGAGGAGAGACATTTTCAGACTGAAAAAACAAATAACGTGATTTTGACTTGCGATGAAGCAAGGCATTATTGATGATGTTAAAATATTTTTAACGATGACAGCAAAAAGAGATAAACATAATGTTCAACTTTGCCAATTAAGACGCATTACATAACTTCTAAGGAGTCATAACCTGAAGAATGCATAACGTTAGATACTTTATGAATTTGTTAAATGCAAAGGCGTAAATACAAACAAAAACGTAGATGCTGTGCAAGACTTCCATTACTGTGTTGTTGAAGCAAGAAAATGGGAAAATTCACGATCATATGGCCTTTGTAAAAGAAGCAATCTGAAAAATAGGGTGCCTAATAAAACTATCACTTACAGCGGTGGCTAATGATATAACGTGGAATGTCGCTTCGTAAATGTGAAGTGCGTTTCGTTTTATCACATCCAAAAATACATGACTATGACTTTCAAAGTGTGGGGTGACATTATGTGGGTAGACACTGCCTTGGTTTTTGATGCGAACCATTATGTGATGTGTTGTTTAAATTGATGTTTCCTATAACGTAACATCACTTGTTTGAAACTATTTATTCTTAGAAGTAAGAATAAATGTCATTTATTCTCACTTATAAGAATAAATGACATGAAATACAACTTCATTAGAGTTTTCTACATAATCATGAAGTTATGTTAAATAGAAAATTAAGCATGGAGAACTGATTTATGTGCATTGATTATTCAGCCAATGAAACTCTACAATACATCTTTTCGCAAATGAAATCCACCTTCGAGATTCATACTGTCGTAACTGGGTCATTTTCTCTCAGAGAGATACCCAGTCCTTTAATGCTCTCAACAGGGATCATGGAGCTTAGGAAGAAACCTCATTTACGTACCTGTACTTTCAATGACGTAGAATGGTGCAGCTTTTTTCTCAAAAAATCCAAATTTATAAATAAAGCTCTATCTCGGTGGCGCAGTGGTCTTACCGATGGCTTATGACCATTCGTCAAAAAGAGGTCCGAGTTCGAATCCCTGTGATGCATTGATGTTGTGTGTGTTTTACGGCGCTGGCTCTCTTACTTCCATGGAGCCAGTGACTCTAAATTAGGGACGGGCGACTTCCTATCGCCCATTGAGTCGCTAACATTGGTCATTAAACCTCCAATCAAAAGATAAATAAATAAAGCAATAAAAATTTTTACTTCATTCTCAAATTTTGGCGGAATTCCCAAGTTTCGTTGGTAGTTGAGAACAGTATCAATATCATTAAACGTACAATGGGTCAATGGGTCACTACTTGACAATTCAATCGTAAAAGATAGGAGAAAAGAATGAGTTGATGAAAAAATCAAAGGTCGGCTCAGCACTCATCACTTCAAAAAACCTTCGTTTTTACCGTGCTCATGTGCTTTCAACACAGATAAAAAATATGTTTTTGCTTCCCCGCAAAATTTACAGAGATGTTATAAAAGTGTTTAAGACGGCAAAATTACGTTTCTGTTTCATTCAACCACAAAGCGAAATTTTGCGCTTAATGTAATTTCATACAACACTGCTAGATCTAATCTTTAATATATTTAATAAATATTTTTTCTGAGAAATTTTTCAATTATTTAACTGTTTAAAACGCTTCTTATTTCCCGCTGTTATACATTTCAGTTTCTGAAGTAGAAATTATATACACTGACGGAAAAAAATTCCTACACCAAGAAAGGGTTGTGTTAGGTAAACGACAGTTAGTAGGCGGTGAGAGTACATCTGTAAGATGACGTCTATGCAAATTTCGCGCTCGGCGCATACTTGTGGTGCTAGTAGCGCCCCTCGGAACATGCAAAGCAGGTTTACTGTAAATACGCGCTGTAACGTTCGTGGGCGTTAGTTATCGTTGAGATTCGACGTAGTGTGTTGATGTTAGTCAACAATGCCTTTAAGAAGACGAAGAAGCCATTATCAACAGCTCACGGAGTTTGAACGAGGTCGTGTAATAGGGCTACGTGAAGATGGATTTTCTTTCCCCAATATTGCAGAACGACTCGGCAGGAATGTAGCCACTGTGCATGATTGTTGGTAGCGGTGGTCAAGGGAAGGTACTGCCTCAAGAAGACCGGGTTCCGGCCGGCCACGTTGTACTATTGAGAGGGAAGACCGCCGTGTACGGCGTATGGCCGTGGTGCATCGTACTGCGTCTGCGGCAGCAATTCGAGCTGTAGTTGCCACCACAGTGACACAACGAACTGTTACAAATTGGTTACTTGAAGGACAGCTCTGAGCCAGACGCCCTGTAGCGTGCATTCCACTTAGTCCAAACCACTGCCTTTTCCGACGTCAGTGGTGTCAAGCTAGAGCTCTTTGGAGGACGGAGTGGAGATCTGTTGTGATTTCTGATGAAAGCCGGTTCTGCCTGTGTGCCAGTGATGGCCGTGTGTTGGTTAGAAAGAGGCCAGGTGAACGCCTGCAACCAACCTGTCTGCGGCCGAGACACACTGGACCTACACCTGGAGTTATGGTCTGGGGAGCAATTTCCTATGACAGCAGAAGCACTCTCGTGGTTATCCCACGCACCCTGACGGCACAGTTGTACGTCGGTCTGGCCATTCTACCTGTTGTGCTGCCATTCATGAGCAGCATTGCAGGGGGTGTTTTCCAACAAGATAACGCTCGCCCGCATACCGCTTTTGTAACCCAACATGCTCTACAGAGTGTCGACATGTTGCCGAGGCCTGCTAGATCACCAGATCTTTCACCAATCGAGCACGTGTGGGACATCATTGGACGACAACTCCAGCATCACCCCTAACCAGCGTTAACCTTCCCTGTATTTACCGACCAAGTGCAACAGGCATGGAACTACATCCTACAAAATGACATCCAGCACCTGTACGACACAATGCATGAACGTTTGCGTGCTTGCATTCAACATTCAGGCGGTTACACCGGTTATTAATGTACCAGCATTTCACATTTAAAATGGCTGTTCTCGCGCTTACATTAAGCCGTGATCTTGAAACCTTAATCTAATAAATATGTTACCTATACAAATGTATTGCCGCCATTTCTTTCCTCTACAACAATTGTTTCGTGGTGCTGGGATTTTTTTCCGTCAGCGTATTTCTAGCGCCGTTCGGCGGCGATAAAAGAGCCCTCCGCAAGGAATTCACATATTCACAGATGCCCCAGTCGTAGAGAAAGATACTCTTTTTGTCGCTGCCTAGTTGGGAGGAACTACGATTACTCCCACATGGAGTAAGTAATACGAGAAAGAAATGAAGTTATAAGACGATATTTTGTTTTCCTAATTATTTTTATCTTTTCTTTCATTGGATATCATTGTTGAACTTTGTACTTTTTATCATTGTTGAACTTTGATATCATTGTTGAACTTTGTACTTTGAATTATTTGTTATAAATTGTAAATCTGATGATAATGTCCGAATTTTACAAATTTCTCTGTATGCATATTCGGAGGCTGAATTTTTGGGCATATTATCATAATGTGCATAAATTATGGAATTTTAGGTGCAAACAGTAGGAGTGCCGATACAATTTTATTTATATTCGTTACAATCTATGATTTATTACCAGTCGTTCTCATATAATTTTCAGCGTTTTCTAAGTTCGTTCACATAAATTCATTGACGTGAGTGGTCTAGGTTATTTACTTTTATAATTAAAATACTTTTTGGGCGGATGACAAAGGTTCGTCTTCATAAATAAATCAATGTCCTAAATACTGTTGTCAGGCATTATTACGTATCATTCGTCATACATAATAAAATATAGGTACAACTGAGATAGGACGAATTAACTTGGTGTTGAATTGGCATTAGCGCGCTTCGGAACATTTTAAGATGTATCAGTTATCAGGCGATTTCAAATCATTTTGATGTACAGGTATGATTTATTAAAGTGTCTGTATTTGTTTTCGTCATTTATTTCAGAACACCACCCTGTCTGAGATATTCAATTTTTTTATCTCAGACAGGGTGACATTAAATGTTCTTTTCTGCAATTTTTATTTACG
Organism: Macrothele yani; assembly: GCA_039090855.1. Taxonomy (NCBI): domain Eukaryota; kingdom Metazoa; phylum Arthropoda; class Arachnida; order Araneae; family Macrothelidae; genus Macrothele; species Macrothele yani. The sequence continues at coordinate 182,283,232 of CM077034.1, read as the reverse complement.
TGAAATACGAAGTGCATTACATGATGTAAGAACAATCCTTGATAATAAAAATTGGTAATGGTATATGAGTGAACCGGTTTATGAACATCTTCATTGTTTGCTTGACTAAAGAGTTTCCAAAAAATAAGCAAAATATCTAAACCCCATTTTTGATTAGGAATCCATCATGGTTTTTAGTTGCAGGTGGAAGAATGTTTTTTTTTATTTTTTCATTATTCAGCAAAAACATGCTACAAGTTTTCAGACTATTTTATGGCAGTGATGCATTAAACAAAATGTCCATTTATTGTTGAAGTACCATAGAAATTTCATTTATGATATGAAGATTATGATGAACCAGAGCTGTGGTTAATGGCTAGAAATTTAAGAGCTTGTTTGCTCCCTTGACTTTAAGTGTAAGCACGTTTTATCATCGGAAACAGGGAGATTTGTTTACGGGAACAAAAATTGTTTTGAATAGAACTTAGGGCAAAATAGCAAACGTTTTGTAGACATTTTATTCTTTGTTGAGAGAAAAATGATACATTATCTGTAAGTAATTTGTTTTCCTAAAAGAAGTACGGAAAAGAAATAGATTCCAAAACAGAAATATTTTTATTTCCATTTGTAGATGCCTGTTTAGATACTGGTAGTAAGGAAAAATTGCTGCTCTCTCTCCATGCATGCATTTCTACGGGCAGTTTTTTATTAGGAGTTTAACGACCACCGTGAGCAACTAAATGGGCTATAAGCAGTCGCCCGTTCTTAATTGAGGGCCACTCGTTCCAGGGAAGGTAGAAAGCCAGCGCCGTAAGACAAACACAGCATCCATACCTTGCCGGGATTCGAACGAAGACCCATCTCGGACGAAGGTTCATAAGCCATCGCTTTGATCTGCGCCACGGAGGCGGCTGACAGATTGGGAAAGCATAGGAAATAATATGGGAATTACTCTAAGTACTTGTAAATAAGACGCAATGCAGTTATGTCAATAACATTTCCCATCATTTGAAATGCCTTCGCGTAAAAGAATGATAGAACAGTCAAAGAGAAAAAAATATCTTGCAACGTTGGAACTAATACACTTTGAGGTTCTTGACATACGGAATGCGTTTCTGAAGGTAATGAATAATAAAAAAAATTGAATACGAATTACAAATCCGTCATGTGTTGTGTACTTCACTTAGAAGTGAAATGGAAGTAAGCATTCAAAAGACGTTTCAGTTTGCAGACTACATAGGAAGTCGATTTCTTGGTGGGTTGAAGTTAGACTTCACCACGTCTTGACAAATGAATGCATTACATCAGCTGTATCACAAAGAGCACTTGTATATAGATATAAAGGGGGATATAAGCACAATCGGTTCCGAGCTCACACGTCCTTGCAACTGTGTAAGCCACTATCTGCTCCAAACAAAAGGCTGAAACTCACCACACGCTCTACTTCTCAACAAAGCAGCAATCAGCAATCTTCTATTAGAATTGACTTACTCCAGCCCATCAATTCGGTTCAAGGAACTGCTTCATGCTAAAGAATTTACTGGTATTACGAAAAAGCGAAAAATTAAAAACTGTACAAATATGTGCTATTGTTAACTCCACTTTTATTTAACTACCACCGCGCTGTTGAATCATAAAGAAAAAATCATAACACCGGTGAAGTATGAACTCAGTTCACAACTGCTGAACAAACTTGAAAAGCTGAGTGTAATTTCATACAGATTGATGCTTTATCGTCATGTTTGACAATCGGTGTCATGAATTTGCCGAGAAAGATTTCTACAAAGCGAATAAAGAGATTCTAAGATTTCTTTCATGCTGTGCTGGGTCATGTGGATGATATACACAGGTTCCAGCGTTTAGACCAATAGTTATCTGGAAGTATCAGTCATAAACTCAAAGAGAAGGTGAAAATCATCGGTTGACTCTATTCCACTGTTATCAGTTACTAAAATACAAAACTTTCAGCTCATGTGGAATGTTTCGGAACTTCAGGTGAAAACAAATTTTATTACAGTGTGAGATTTTACATATACTTGTATGTACGTATACTCCAAGAAATTTGCTTACGGTATTTCATGCGAAAAATAGGATACAGATATTTTCGTATTACTTTCTTTGACTTCATTGGAAATAATAGAAATTTGTAGAGATCAGGGAGCTCATCCCTACATATAAAATTAAATTGAATTAAGAGAACAGCAACAAAAATAGGTGGTACTAACAAGTTACATATAAAGAAAATTTCAGGAAAAAGAAAAATGTTGATGCAAAAGAGAAGGGGGTGAGAATAAATAAAGACGTAACTTCAAACGTGGAATATATAGAGCTATGCCAGGCAGTGCGAAAAAGTATCACTGAAGACATAAGGAAATTCAATTGTGAACTAGTGAGAAAAGCAATTTAAAACAACCAGAGCTTGACGAGAGCAAAAGGACATCTCAGTAAGGGAAGAAAACCGGTTATGGCTCTGAGAAAAGAAAATGGTATAGAAATAGAAGCTTCATTTTGACATGTGTAAACTATTTCTATTCAAAACTATATGAAAGGGATGAAACATCATATTCTAGACATTACGATAGGTACCAGTGCCAAAGTCCCTTAAATCCTCCCTGCAGAAGTTACATATGCAATTAAAAACATGAAACGGGAGGAGCTCCAGGAGAAGTTGGAATTACCATGGATATCATTCAAAAAGCAAGTGGAGGAATTCAGACTACCCTCGCCCAAGGTTTTACCAGATGTCCTAAAGAAGGGAAGATTCCTGAGGATTGGAAAAACGCTACAATGATCCTGCTCAGGTAAAAAAGGTGACTTTGAGGATCTCAGTAATTACAGGCCCATCAGATCCTATCAGTGGTTTATAAAATCTTTACTAAGGTTCTTTCACATCGCTTGAAGGTAACACTAGTCATGGCCCAACCAAGAGAACACGATGGATTCAGGAGATGTTACAGCACTATAGATCATGTGCATGTAGTGAGACACCTACACTGCTGGCCACCCAAAATGCAACACCAAAAACGACACGAGAGAGCAAAGCCAGATTTACTGGACACATAACAACAGATACAAAGATGAAACTATTGAGCTTACAGGCCAGTGCGACTTGCGGAACACGCAGACATCAATAGCTCGTGTGGCCCCCATGGCTGGCAATAACGGCCGCTACACGCCACGGCATCGAACGAAAGAGGCTTTGGATGTGGGTTTGAGGTATGTCGGTCCAGGATGCTTCCACACTTTGCCACAGTTCATCAGACGTAAACGCGGGTTGTGCCTGAAGGGCCACTCGGTTTCCGATCAGCGACCAGACATGTTCGATGGGCGACATATCAGGAAAACAGGCGGTGACACCTGGTGGACCGTAAAGAATTGTTGCACGATGCGTGCCTCGTCCGGGTGCGCATTTTCCTGTTGAAACGTGGCCGCCGGCAGGTCCTTCAGGTAAGGGAGGATTACAGGATCCAAAACGTCGGAGATGTAGCGGTGGCTGTTGAGTGTACCGGCGATGCGTACTATAGGGGTGCGGTGTCATATCCAATTGCGCCCCAAACCATAACGCCAGGCGACGGGCGGCTATGGCGAAGCATAATGCAGGCGTCATACAATCTATCGTCGACGTTCTGCCACAGGTGTTTCCGACCATCGTGGTGTTGCAGGCAGAAGCGGTATTCGTCGGAGAAGACAATGTCGTGCCATTCCGTAGTCCAGGTGCGGCATTCAACGGCCCACTGCCGCCGCACTCCCCGGTGGTGCAACGTCAATGGTAATCGGAGCAACGGGCGCCGTGCGACAAGTCCCCGCTCCTGCAGGCGACGTCGAACGGTACGTGCTGACACAGGTTGTTGCGCAACACACCCTAATTCCTGCGCTAACGTTCGTGATGTGGCAGTGCGATCCGTCAAAGCCCGCATGCACAACATGCCGGTTCTCTTGCACGGTGTTGTGCCAGGACTGCGGCAATCGCTCACGTCGGTTCGTCCGTCCCTCTTGCTCCCACGGAATCCATACTCACTTCACTGTGGCTGGATGTCGTCCCACACGGGCGCCGATGTCTCGGTACGATAAACCACTATTCGTCCTCTGTCGAATTCCGAAACGTGCTGGAATGACTGCCGTATTCTGTAACGAGGCATCAGGAAGCTTCCCACGCACAGGTCCGGCAGCACAACACACTTCCACTACTTACACCCCGCCTTCTATGCACCCTTCTTATAGTGTTTCTCGGTGGCGTGCCGGGCGCACATGATTTGCATATGCCCTGCAATGCTATTGGTTTGCATGTCCTCTCGCTGGCGACGCATGCTGCGAATTTCAGGCCAATCGTATGCTCTCTTCCTGGTGTTTCATTATGGGGGCCAGCAGTGTAATTTAAAGAACAAGATAATATGAACTGCTATTATGCATGGCTTTTATTGACTATGAATAGGCCTTTTGATTCCGTGAAACCATCAGCAGTTAGAATGGCTTTGAAATCCTGCGGTATTGAAGATGCACACATTAGCATTATTAATAACATCTATGAAAATGCAAGTTCAAAGATATTTGAGGATACAGCACAAATAAGAATTGGAAAGTGAGTGAGACAAGTGACACCATATCTCCCAGGATCTTTAACGCCACATTACAAAATGTCTTTCAATCATTAAACTGGGAAAACAAAGGGATAAAAATTAATGGAGTTTACTTAACTCACCTTCGTTTTGCTGATGACGTAGTAATCGTTGCAACTACCACTTCAGAGCTGCAGAGTATGATCCAAGAACTTCCTGACAAGAGTAAAGAAGTGGGATAAAAAATGAACTTTCAGAAGACAAAAGTGATGTACTATGTATGCTTTTACAAGAAACGGATACTTATCGATTGATGGAGAAAAGCTTGAGGCAACCAATTCCTACATTTATCTTGTGTAGCAGATAAGAAGTGAGGGTCACATTGATGAAGAAATTAATCGGCGTATAAAACTTGGATGGAGAACTTTCAGAAGAAACAGTACAATTTGTAAGAGCAGTATACCATTATGTCTCAAAAGAATAGTGTTTAATCAATGCATCCTGCGAGTGTTTGCGTATGAAGCACAGAAATTATCCTTAAATAAAAAAGACATACAAAGACTGTAGACAACTCAAATATGCATGGAGAAATGCATGCTTGGTGTAACCAGGAAAGATAAGAAGAGGAACTTGTGGATAAGGAAAATGACAGGAGTGGACGACATCATGACCAGGGTGAATTCACTGAAATGGCAAGGGGCTGGGCATGTTGCCAGAAGAACGGACCACCGATGGACAATCGAAATTTTAGACTGGATTCCGACGGACAGGAAACGACCCAGAAGAATACCCCATGGGAGATGGATGGACAAAATTCGAAAGTATGCTGGAGTGACATGGAGACAAGCCCAAGACAGATAATTTTGGAAGAAATTTGGGTAGTTTATTCAGCAGTGGATTGATAATTGTTGTTGTTGATGATGATGATGATATATATACATATATATATATATAGGGATGTAAGGTCAGGTGATGCGTAACATCACAGCCTCTCCTTGACAAATGTCAACCCCGCCTTCTCGTGGTACATCCTGTTCCCATTAAAGGGGCTCTGACGACCGCCAATAGCGGTATAACTATACCATCGGGATTAGAGGAAATGCTATCCCACACTCACCAACCCGCTTAGCCAGCGTGGTGAGTTATGGCCAAACCCCTCCAAAATGACTCCACAACTTAAATCTTGGCCCTCAGTCTCCGGCAGCTGGAATGTACCGGGCCAAGGCAGCGGCCAGTGCGACATGAAGGCAGAGGGTGCTAAGAATCCCCCGGAGGACCGGACTAGGCTGCCATCTGATGCTGACCTTGGCTATGTATAACGGACGCTCCCTATCTTCTGATTCAAGGCTTCTTGAATTGGAAGAGGAACTACAAAGGATCAAGTGGGACATCGTCGGGCTAAGTGAGGTAAGGAGAAAAGGAGAAGATCTCATTGAACTGAAAAGTGGACATCTCTTCTACTATCGTGGGACAGATACTGGCAGAACTAGTGGTGTTGGATTTATAATAAACAAGAAACTGAAGGATAAAGTTGTAGAAGTTGAAAGTTCCTCTGACAGAGCTGCACGACTCGTTATCCAACTCTCAAGAAGATACCAGGCTCAGATTATTCAAACTTATGCACCCACCACAAGTCATCCAGAAGAATAAATTGAAGAATTTTATGAGGAAATTCGTCATCTAAATAATAAAGGTAAGCAGCACTTGAAGATAATTATGGGAGATTTCAATGCAAAAATAGGGCAACGGCAAAAGAATGAAACTTCAGTAGGTAAATTCGGTCACGGCAACAGAAACCAGCGTGGAAATACTCTCGTAGAGTTTGCAGAGGCAGAAGGGTTTTTCATCTTGAACTCCTTTTTCAAGAAAAAGCCACACAGGAAATGGACTTGGAGACATCCAAATGGGACGACAAGTGAAATTGATTTTATTATGTTTAACAAAAAATTCGTCATAGAAGACTGCAGTGTGCTAAACAAGTTCAACACAGGCAGTGACCATAGATTGGTGAGATGTAAGATGCACCTCAACACTAAACTCGAACGTAGCAAGCTCATAAGACAAACAAAATGTATTGACATAACCAACCTTAAAAAACACCATAATACCTTGAAATGGGAACTGAAGAACAGTTTCTCTGCTTTATAAGGCCTAACATCGGAAGAAGTGGATATTTCTGAAGTTAACAGAAAAGTAACCAAAGCTCTTATGGAAACAGCAACAAAATTAGCTGGGCCTAAGAACAAATTGCATGTGAACAAATTATCAGGAAAAACCAAAATGTTGATGCAAAAAGAAGAGAGATGAGGACAACTAAAGAAGATGTGACTTCCAAAGTGGAATATATAGAGCTATGCATGACAGTACGAAAAAGTATCACTGAAGACGTAAGGAAATTCAACTGTGAACTAGTAAGGAAAGCAATTGAAAACAACCAAAGCCTAAAGATAGCAAAGGGACATCTCAGTAAGGGGAAAAACAGATTATGGCACTGAGAAAAGAAGATGGTTCTGTAACAAGAAACAGAGGCGAAATTTTGACAAGAGTGAAAGATTTCTACTCCAAATTATATGAAAGGGATGATACATGTACTCCAGACATCATGAAAGGTACCAGAGTTCTTCCAGTCCTTCCAGCAGAAGTTGCACATGCAATCAAGAACATGAAGCGGGGAAAAGCTCCAGGAGAAGATGGAATTACTGTAGATATCATACAAGAAGCAAGTGGAGAAATCGAAACAGTACTCGCCCAAATTTTCACTCGATGCCTTAATGAAGGGAAAATTCCTGAGGATTGGAACAACGCTACAATGATCTTGCTACATAAAAAAGGTGACATTGAGGATCTCAGGAACTACAGACCTATCAGCCTCCTATCAGTGGTTTATAAAATCTTCACTAAAGTTCTTTCACACCGCTTGAAGGTGACACTGGACATGGCTCAACCGAGAGAACAAGCTGGATTCAGGAGTGGCTACAGCACAATAGATCATATCCACGTACTGAGAGAACTAATTGAAAGAGCGAGGGAATATGAACTTCCATTGTGCATGGCTTTTATCGATTATGAAAAAGCCTTTGATTCGGTGAAACCATCAGCAGTTGCAATGGCTCTGAAATCCTGCGGTATTGAAGATGCATACATTAATATTATTAATAACATCTATGAAAATGCAAGTGCAAAGATTCGGCTGTTTGAAAATACAACACACATAAAAATTGGAAAAGGAGTGAGACAGGTGACACCATATCTCCGAAGCTCTTTAATGCCACATTGGAAAATGTCTTTCAATCACTGAGCTGGGAAAACAAAGGGATAAAGATTAATGGATATTATCTAACCCACCTTCGTTTTGCTGATGACATAGTCATTTTTGCAACTTCCCCATCAGAGCTACAGAGTATGTTCCAGGAACTTGCTGACAAGAGTAAAGAAGTATGATTAAAAATGAACTTTCAGAAAACAAAAGTGATGTACAATGCTTTTACAAGAAATGAAGCTTTATCGATTGATGGAGAAAAGCTGGAGGTAACAGACACGTACGTTTATCTTGGACAGCAGATATCAAGTGAGGGTCACATTGGTGAAGAAATTAATCGGCGTACAAAACTTGCCTGGAGAGCTTTTGGAAGAAACAGCATAATTTTCAAGAGCAATATGCCATTATGTCTTAAAAGAAAAGTGTTTGATCAATGCATCCTTCCAGTGCTTACGTATGGTGCAGAGACGTGGACCTTAGCTAAAAGAGACATACAAAGGCTGCAGACAACTCAAAGTAGCATGGAGAGGTGCATGCTTGGTGTAACCAGGGGAGATAAGAAGAGGAACACGTGGATCCGAAAAATGACATGAGTGGAAGACATCATGATCAGAGTTAAATCCCTGAAATGGCAATGGGCTGGACATACTGCCAGAAGAACAGACCATCGATATACAGCCGAAATTTTAGATTGGATTCCAAGGGACAGGAAAAGACCCAGAAGAAGACCACATGGGAGATTGGTGGATGAAATTCGAAAGTATGCGGGAGTGACATGGAGGAGACTGGCACAAGGCAGACCGTTGTGGAGGAAACTTGGGGAGACCTTCGTCCAGCAGTGGATTGATAATGGTTGACAATGATGATGATATATATATATAATCAATCATTATCAATTCGCTGCTGGATGAAGGTCCCATAAAAATTATTCTACAATTGTCTGTCTTGAACCTGTCTTCTCCATGCCACTCCAGCAAACTTTCGAATTTCTTCCATACATCTCCCATGGGGTACTGTGTACTGTTTCTTCCAAAAGTTATCTTCCAAGTTTTACACGCCGATTAATTTCTTCTTCAATGTGACCCTCACTTTATATCTGCTGCCCAAGATAAATGTAGGTATCGGTTGTTTCAATATTTTCTCAATCCATCGACAAACCTTCGTTTCTTGTAAGAGCATTGTACATCACTTTTGTCTTCTGAAAGTTCATTTTAATCCCAATTCTTTATTCCTGTCAGCCCTTTCTTGGGTCATACTCTGCATTTCTGAAGGGGTAGTTTCAAAGATGACTACATCATCAGCCAAAAAAGTGAGTTAAATAATCTCCATTAATCTTTATCCCTTTGTTTTCCCAGTTCAATAATTGAAAGACATTTTGCAATGTGGCGTTAAGGGGCTTGGGAGATATGGTGTCACTTTGTCTCACTCTCTTTCCAATTCTTATTTGTACTGTATCTTCAAATATCTGAACCTTTCCACTCGCATTATCATCGATGTTATTAATAATGTTGCTGTATGCATCTTCAATACCGCAGGATTTCAGCCATTGTTACTGCTAATGGTTTCATGGAATTGAAGGCCTTTTCATAGTTAATAATTAATAAAAGCTAGTTAATGGGAGTGAGTATTCGTTTATGCTTTCAGTTAGTTCGCTCAGTACATCGATGTGATCTACAGTGTTGTAGCCACTCCTGAATCCAGTTTGTTATCTCGGATGAGCCATATCTACTGTTACCTTCAAACGATGTGGAAGAACCTTAGTGAAGAATTAATAAACCACTGATAGGAAGGTGATAAGCCTGTAATTTCTGAGATCCTCAACTCTACCTTTATTGTGTAGCCGGATCATTGTAGTATTGTTCCAATCCTCAGGAAACTTGGGCGAGTGTAGTATCAGTTTCTCAACTTGCTTATTGTATAATGCCCACGGTAATTCCATCTTCTCCTGGAGCTGTTCCCCGTTTCATGTTCATAATTGCATATGTAACTACTGCAGGGAGGATTCGTGGGACTTTGGTACTGGTACTGGAAGTAAAGTCTGGAATAGATGTACCACCCTGTCATGTAGTTTGGAATAGAAATCTCTCAACCTTGTCAAAATTTCGCTTCTATTTTTTGTTACAGTACCATCTTCTTTTCTCATAGATATAATATGTTTCCTTCGCTTACTGAGATGTCCTTTTGTTCTCTTCAGGCTTTGGTTGTTTTCAATTGCTTTTTTCACTAGTTCACACTTGAATTTCCATATACCTTCAGTGATACTTTTTCGCACTGTCTTGCATAGCTCTATATATTCCACTGTGGAAGTTACGTATGAATTTGTCCTCAGCCCCCTTCTCTTTTGCATCAACATTTTTGTTTTTTCTTTTTGAAATTGTCTTCATATGTAACTTGTTAGTACCACCTATTTTTTTGTTGTTTCCATAAGAGCCTTGGTGAGTTCTCTGTTAACTTCAGAAATATCCACTTCCGATGTTAGGCATTCTGAAGCAGAAAATCTGTTCCTTATTTCCAACTCGAAAATGTTATGATGTTTTTTAAGATTGGTTATGTCAATACATTTTGTTTGTCCTATGAGCTTGCCACGTTCGAGTTTAGTGTTGAGGTGCATCTTACATCTCACAATTCGATGGTCACTCACTTCCTGTGTGGAACTTGTTCAGCACACTGCAGTCTTCGATGACGAATTTTTTTGTAACACATAATAAAGTCTATTGCACGTTTCGTCCCATTCTGACGTCTCCATTTCCATTTTATGCGTGACTTTTTCTTGAAAAATTAATATATACATTAATTATTATTTTGTAGGAAATTTTTGTTCGAAATTGCAAGTATTCACTTGTGCATGAGCCAGTTAAAATATAAATAATGAAACATTTTTAACACTAGATTATGACTTAAAGAAATAAATAACTTCAGTTTTAAGGGTACAATTTTCACTCTTGTGAAAAATGTGAAATCTAATCACGTTTTAAAGTTGGACCACGGCTTTTTTTCTCCTAAAGTGGAAGTAATCCACTTTTTCCTTTCCCTTCTAGACTTTGAGCATCGCATCCATCCTCTGGGAACGAAGGCAATGAAAGAATACGCTGTCTTTAGTATTTTCACAGTAAAATTTTCCTTTAATTGCAATATCCGTTGCAGTACTGGTACGAAGTGCTGAATTGCGGTATTTAAAAATAAGATATTTAAGTGAGACCATGGATAATAAATAGAATGATTTGCTTTCATTACGGCCTGCAAATTCCTGCTACATTTTCCTCTCTTGTGTATATATATCTTGGTCTGAAGCAGCTGTTCTCAACTAAGTTTACACGCAAAAATGGAGCAACCAGTTCATGATAGCTGATTTCATATGTATAATCCATTTCCTCTGTAAATCTTATTTCATAAGAATGGTGTTTATATACTCAGACAAACATAAATTAATTTTAAATGTGCACGTAGAATAATGCAAGAAGTTATAGCTTAATTCTTTATCTTCAAGCACTTCCGCAATATCTTTGAGTAAATAATTTGAAAAAAATTATATATTCAGTATATATCCAATAATGCTATCTATCCCTAGTATGCTAAATACCAGCTCTATACACTATACTATGCATGATCTAGCGCAAAGGTATTACGAGAAAGCCAAGAAACATCCCAATCCTCTTGCCAGGGAGGCCCTTAATTATGTTGTCAATGGTACTGACAAATTTAAAAGACCGAATGCTATTTTAAATAAAATTCCTGAAAAGAATCCAGTTCACAGTTATACTTCCAAGAAAATTGAAAATAACTGGGACTAGATTCACGGTATTCTTCTCACATTGGAAGAAAGCAAGAATTGAATATCAGGAGTTTTTTGGGGAAAAAACGGCCCTTTTAAAGGCCGAGCAAAATGTTGCATAAAAGATTTATCTTTTTTGTACTGAATATCTCTCCAGCTAACTAACAAGGTGTTGTTTGTCTTGTCTTTTATATTAATTTTTTTTCTTTCGCCTTAGTTCTGACTTAAAAAAAACCGTACTTAATTTCTTCCCCTGTTGCACACAAATGTGCAACAGGGGAAGAATTTTTTTTTCCTCGCTACTTATCTTATAATTTTTTTCCTCGCTACTTATCTGCTTGTTGCACACAAATGTGCAACAAGCAGATAAGTAGCGAGGAACAAAATGATTGGCCCTTATACTAAGGAAAAAAATAAGAATAACCCTGATTGTGGCTGATTTTATATTTTTGTTTTTCTGTTGTTTACTCAAATTGAGTAATTTAAACCTCGATCGGTGTAATCTTGTGTTCACACCACCTCAGCTATGCTTACTCTGACATGTCAGGCAAGAATCAGCAAAAGTAAACCTGAGAAAAAAATTTTAAAACAATGGGGAAAAGCTTTTCTCTCCTTGGCTAATGAGTAACCAAGCAAATAGTTGACCCGATAGGAACACTGAGCAAACGGCCAGTTTTATTTTATCCGGTGTTGAACGTCGATTTTCGTCTGGAAAACTTATTCTCTGTGTGATATTTTTTCAGGTTCCCCCTTTCCTGTATCCTTCCCTTCTTGACCCCCTGTACTCATCTGTGGCATCGGTGAACCGGGCATTTTTCTGCAGAGAGAAATATCGCTCGGAACGACTTGCTGTTGCAGGTAAGTATGTAGGGCAGCTTACAACTTCACTACTTAACGGGAAACCGTTTACTTCTTGTGCTCTAATATTTTCATACTTTTCTTTCGTGCTATTCTATCAGGGCAATCTGCTCCTAACTCTCTTAGATTCTCTTTCACCTGCCAAAATGCGCAAAGCGCTGTGGGTTCGGGTCTCTCAACATAAATTAGAAACTCCTTGTTGTGGTTTTTTGGTTTGAAAGCAGCTGTTCTCAACTAAGTTTACACGCAAAAATGGAGCGACCAATACATGATATCTGATTTCATATGTATAATCCATTTCCTCTGTAAATCTTATTTCATAAGAATTGTGTTTATATATTCGAACAAAAATAAATTAATTTTAAATGTGCACGCAGAATAATGCAAGAAGTTATAGCTTAATTCTTTATCTTCAAGCACTTCCGCAATATATTTGAATAAATGATTTAAAAAAAAATACTATTGTTTCAATTATTTAATATCTGAACGGATTTCTGTAACGTAGGTTTTATTTTTATGAACACCCTATTAGGGTAAAATGCTGGTAATTTTTCACAGCTGTTTGGTTAGGACAAAATAAATTTTCTGTTTGTACAATGTGTTAAAATATTGTCGGCAGTTACATGTAGAAAGCAGAAAAAAATTCCCAGACTCCTATGTATTTGCATTAGTAAAGAGCGAAGTTCTCATAAAAAAATATGCGTTTGTGAAATAATAAATTTATGTATTCGGTAATGAATGAACATTCTGCGCTACTAGTAGTGTTGCGGAAATACGTCGGATAACGGATATTTTTCAGTAGCATGGTAACAGAATAAAGCAAGTTTTATAGTAACGGGGCATATATTTTACCTACAAACATAATAGTTCAGATGCATCAGCTGCACACTGCAGCATAAAGTGGTTTGCAGCGAAACATTTCTCTACGAGTCCGTCTGCTATTAATAATTTCAAATTGCATGACATCTCCATATTTTCTGAAGCGCATATCACATTGCCCTTCTTTAACCAAAGTACCTGGTCAGATTTGCCTCGTGAAAACTTGCTGTTATAGGCAGCATTGGAAAAAAAGCTGTTAAGTTGTTGGTGTGCTCAACACTACGCAAAGTAACCTAATTTGCTGTCACCTTCTCGTGATGTACCTCTTCTACTCCTATTTTGCATGTACGTTTTCTTTCATATTTTCTATTAAGGTAGTTTTAAAATCATAAGAAAAATAAAATCAAGTAACGATCCTTAGCAGGGTTTTGCTTAATTTACAGGATCTGGAACATCTCTCGGTTTAAGGAATATTTACAGCTCTGTTTCGTAAATTAAAATAATGATAATAAAACCCAAAAATATCTACCAGAAATTAATTAGACTTATAAATTTCCTAGCGTTAATTTTTTTCAAAATGAACGAAAAGTTTCCTATCGTTAAATTTTTGAAAATGAACTAAATATTTCCTGGCGTTAATTGTTTTGGTTTTCATTGTGCTCCACTGTATTTTTCCCATATTTATATTAAATCTATATACATGTTATATAGTGTCTCGTTCACCGTAACGTATTTCTAGTAATTTAGGCTGTCCAAGCTCTGTGAGAAAGCTCATGGACTTGGCTGAAGGGTATCCCGCTTGAAATGTAAGACAGAAGATTCAAAGGTAATGTTCTTCAACTTAATGTTAGGTATCGTGTCCAACTGAACTTCCAGAAAAATGTCGTGATTTAGATTGTTTTGATCTCCCTATTATGCAATAGATATTTATGCTGATATCTTAAAATTATTTATATTACCTTCGTTTGAAGAAGTATGTGATTGCGTATAAAACCTTTAATGTCACTGCTGACTTGTATCTTGTACATTTACTAAAATGTTTGACAGCCTTGAAGGAGGTAAGTAAGGATTTTTCTTAGCCCCCCCCCCCTAAAAGTACTCATATGGGCACCACTGTGTATGTGTGCATTTTCCATAATCCTATTCATGGTAGAAGAGTTTCATAAATTTTAAAATAAACGTTTTGATTTTCATTGTTTACAGTAAAATACTGCGATAAATAAGTATTTATAAAAATAACACAATTTAATTAAGCTGGAATTTTTTTTCTATTATTTCAAACTTTCTTCCACTTAAAAGTCAGAGATTAAAAACTAAAAGTTCAGAGGGCTTCCAACATGCGTGCAGAATAGAGTGTCGTGCAATTTTGCTTAATGTACCGAACTGATTGTTAGTTAAGCCGTTAATTTAATATTTTAACCGAGTTGTTTAGTTAATCCGAATTAGCTTTTGTTTTCTGTTGCCGATGTCAGATTTCGTAATGTTCTATCTTACTATTTTTTGACAGGTTTCCATTTGATTGCTGTAAAAAGGTTTTTTTTCTGCAGTTCAGCTACCGAAGGAATTGCATGTTGTTGCGTGAGTTGGGAGCCGGTGTTTCTCCGGTGTCTTTTAAACAATCCTGACATTTTGGCTTATCTGTTCTCATTTTTGATCATGCTGTATGCGCCAAAAAGTATTTCTCTGAACTTAATAACATCACATCCTAGTCAAAAAAGAATGTACGCACCGCAACTCAGGATACAATTGGATCATTACTGTGTTTTAAAACCATTAGACATACCCCAATTCGGTTCAATTTTCAATGTACAAATTATAGTTAAAATCGTTTGTGATTCGACTTTATCAATCTTCGGTCGCCATATACTGAGTAACATGAAACTCTTAACACGTTGTAGAAGTTATGTTAAACTGATTTCTCATAGGCTTTCCGCGAGAAGGCGTTAAAATAAATTTGCGTTTTACCCGATATTTCTGATTTCAAAACTCCGATTTGAGAAATTCTTCCTGTATCGCATACAGCTCATGATGCGATTTTTTTCATATAATTTCTTATATTTGACAAAGAATGGTTTGGCCACCATGAGGCATAAGTGCGATTTCTGCTTCTGATTTATTTGCAGCAAAATCTTAGCTCCTGAAAACTTGATTGAAAAACGTTTTTCTTGACCGATACCTCGCACATAGAGAATCATTTTGAGAATGCTTTCTTCCTAAAATAATGCATGTTTTTCCCGCCAGGGAGCGTAGAAGAACATCTTGTATTTGTCGATATCTCTTCTTCTGACAGGCCGATTTGATAATTGTTTTCTTTGTTGGAGAGCGTATCTGCTGCGAAATGTTTCTATCATAATTTAAAATTACTCTTAACGCATAAGTCTGCAACTATATGGCATAAGCAGACGATTCCATTTACAGCCAAATGTGCGAAATTAGAGACCTGAGTGAAAAGCTTCTTTCTTTGGTCATGCGCTATTGTTTCCCATACCGGTTCCATTGACTTTGGGTAGCGTGGATGAATTTAATTCGCTTCAGAACGGATTCAAAAGACGTGCTTATTACATCCGGATATTCGGTGTCATCTTTCTTGTTTCTTTTCTCATTAAATGAATGGCAGAATTCTTAAACTAAAATAAATTTCAGACTTATCTCTGTATAACATAGAATTATTCTTAATAGCGTACTACAGTGAACCATACATATGAACTGACCCAGTGTTCCGCACGAACACATTAGGCGAAGGATTTTTTCTCTATACGCAAGAGCGAACAGCATCACTAATACAGTGAACTCTCGTTTATCAGCGACTTCACGCTCCGTTTTTTTTTTTTTTTTTTTTGTTTTTTGTTTTTTGTCATTTTGTGGTGTGCGTCAGTTCCTCTCTTTCTCGTGTTCCCCTATCCCACCTTCCCCAAACCAGATGGTTTCTTCCTGAGTCGATACTTCCGACCTCCTGCTCCGTTTCAGATGACGTCACCTAGGTAACAGTTTAATGAGTTGGCATCCCCCGTTGTGGCGTAGGTCAAACCACCATCAGAAAGTTCATTTCATTCCAGATTTTTAAGGGAGAAGAATGAGAGATAAGAAAAATCAAACACCTATTGATATAAAAATTGGCGATCATAAACAATAAATCTTAACCTATGCTAAATGTTGGTGAGCGTCATTTTCTTGTAGGACTTCCGTCCACAGGTAGTAGAGTTTAGGTCCCAGCCACCTACAGCGAGATCGCCTTTTGGGCAGGACACAGAAACGGAAGGAATGAGAGCAAGTCTAGCGACTTTGACAGAACAGTTTGTAGTGAGATTAGAGTACAGTAGATGGCGCCACCGTACAAGTACGATATTGCACATAGATGGGTGAGAGAAATTCAGGGAGGACATAGGAAAGGATACCCATTTAACCAGTGGGTCCAGCCTGGGGGCCGTCACTTTACGTGCTCGAATATGCTAAATGTTTTTTCCCGCAATCTCTTTTATACGTCACGCATCCTGTCCCGTGAGTTACTGTACTTCACAAAATGTAGAAAAGGAAGCCATTGAAATGACGTTAAACATAGTTATTTATTTCAGGAAAATTATATAGGAATATATACATAAACAATTTTTTCAGAATAAAATTGCAACTAACGTTTTACAATAGGGAAATGTGTTCAGCTTTTAAAATTACTTCATCACAGTTTTAATTAAAGTTTGATATTTTACCACAGCCATGATGGTCATTTATGGAATGAGATTCCTTGAATACTTCTGTTCGATAATATTATGAATCATTTCGGAAGTGTGTATTTTTGGTTTCTACGTACATGGACATTTCAACAGATTTTGATGCTTATTTAGCTTTTAAGAAAAGTACTCACTCTACATAGGAACAGTAGTTTACAAAATATACGTTCGTGCGAAAAAGTAAACTTCGTCACGTTTTCAGCAACTCATAAATTTGGGCCTTTTAGCGTATGCGAAAAGCTGGCAAGCTATGTATGTGGACGGTGACCAGGTGGAACAAATGAGACTTAAGATGTTAAAATCGGCAAGATGTTACACTGCATAGAAATGAGCAGTGCATGAAAGTCGATAATCGTGCTGTTCGATTGCTCCTAAACCGTTTCTTGAAAAACGTCGTTACACACAGCAGTACCAGCAAGATAAACTTTTGTAGTTGAAGCAGACTAAACAGTAGACAATTGCGCTGCACATACACAGTCGTGTCTGAATAATATGAGCACCCCCGGAATCAGAGAGCACACATCCATGCCCGTCACAAAATGCACGGGACAAAGTCGACAACACGGAGACATAAGCGGCCGCCCAGGAAAAATGAGCAGTAGTGCATTACATAAGTACAATGGGCAGAGATAGTGCTTTGACGCACATTCAGAGAGGAGTGATCATCGAATACGGCGCCAATGGTGGAAGCATTTAATTAACGGCAGATTTCGTGGGCTTCCCGTAAGTAGCTTTAGTAAGGGTGTACCAGGAATGGACCACTGGAAAACCGATTACCTCCCGATGTCCTAATTCTGGAGCTCCAAAAGCCATTGACCACAGAGGAAAACGTCGCGTGGCTCGAACAGTCAAGGGCAATCGATGAGCAACAGTGCAACAACTGACCAAGCAAATTAATTCTGCGGCACTTAGGTACGTCTCCCCGACAGCAGTAGAGCAAACTCTGTTACGCATAGGAGTCCAGAATCAACGCTGTGTCAAGGCGCATATGTTAACCCAGGTCTATCGGTAACGACGGCTGCAGTTCGCGTGGGACTACTGTAATTAAAAAGTGCGAGAGTGAGAAAAGTTTGTTTTAACGGACTAAGCGAGGTTTCTACTAAACAAAAGTGACGGGCGGTGGCTGATATGGCTTCAGACACATGAGAACTATCACCCGGACATGCTTTTCGGTCAAGTACAGAAGACAGGCAGTGGCAGTGTGCATATCACATTGGTGGGTCCCTGAACGCCTGTGACTACCTATACACCACGCTTACCACATGCATCCTTCCATGTTGGGCGTTTAACTTGGTTGTGATGGTTTCTGCCAACTGCACAATGCGCCCTGCCTCATCGCTACTGGGCTGCGTGAGTGATTCCATGGCCACAACAGCAACGTCCCGTTATCCCTTCCCCGGCGAAATCGCCCAACCTCAATCCCATAGAGCGCTTGTGGGACTACTGGGAATGACAGGTTCAGCGTGTCGACCCTCAACTTTGTCATATGTGGGTTCTGCGTGCTCATGCGTCAGTCAGATTGGGAAGGTGTGTCTGGGGCAACCTTCCAGGGACTCATTGCTTCCAGGCTGCATCGTCTCGCCACTGTCACCTGAGCCAAAAGTGATTATTCGGCTTATTAGGTAGGTGGTTATATATTCTGAAACGACTATAGTAAGTGCTTCGGCCCTTCCAATCCTGGGAACACCAATTCTGGGAGACCAGGTGAGATGCTCACGTCCAACTACTACCAACAATTTCACCCTGGTCCAAAAAGTGACAGCGATCGTAGAAAAGATGGCGCCCTCAATCAATCATGGTTCTTCATAGTACCATATTGGTTTTAATCTCCAAAAGCTATCAAATGGTAATTCGTGGATTAAACCTCCAGCTGGAGGGACAACGTGTCATTATGTTACAGATTACTGTCAATTTTGTAGGACTATGTATTTCGGCATCGTATTGCCACAGTTCGTGAAAAGTGGATATTCAGAAGCACAACTACGAAACATTTGAAGCAAATAGCGGGACATAACCATTTCGATAAATTGTCTCAAGGATAATCAAAAGTTGCTGATGATGACCAAGCAGACCGTCATGTTCAGATTGCTAGAGTAGCAAATGTGATGCGGGTACAGAGAATTGTGCCGATAAGCGAGTAACGGTAGACAGTATAGCAACTTAAAAAGACGTTCTCATTATTCAGCCAACAGCACAATGCATAACGTTTTGAATTTCCGGAAAGTGTTCGCACGGTTGTTTTCTAGAAAACTGACTCAGAAACACAACATGAACCGAATGGGCTTGTTGCAATAACCCTCTATGTACGCATGTGAAGGAAAAGACATACTTAACAAGATTGCTACCTGGGACAAATCATGGGTGCATCACAACTAACCCTAATCGAAGCGTTCTTCAATGGAGACGGAATATCCGTCTTCATCTTCGAGAACTAGAAAGCGAATTTCGCCATCATCAGGTAAGATTATGCTCACAGTTTTTCGAGATTCTAATAGAGCACTTTCAGTCCGTTGCGAGAAGCGAGGAGAGATATGAATGCTGCATGGGATTCAAAAATTCAAGCCTGCTGTGTAGCGAAGTACTGACTAGTGCCTGAGAAATTTTCAGGCAGTAGTCAGTCCTCACTAGTGCCTGAAAATCCCTCAGGCACTAGTCAGTACTAGCATTACGGTTGTGAGAAAAGTTGAGGGTACCAAAGTGAGTTTTTTGCTGACCAACAGGTGAAACTCTCCCACGACTAGTGCTTAAAGGATTTTCATGTGTTTGGTCAGCAAAAACTCACCTTAGCAGCATACGTTTCTCGGATGACAAAAAAAGTTGACCGTTAAGTGCCAATGTGGTTTAGACACCTGACCCATGATCTCTATGCTGCATGTCTCGACGCACTGAAGAAGTGATCGTATAAATCCATCAATTAAGGTGGAAAAAGGTTGGGAAATGAGGGGAAATGTAAAGGTAAAAAAAAATGTTTTTAAAGTTTGTATTTTACTTGTTATTTTTTAAATAACTTTTTGTGGATTACTTAGTAAATTCTCCAAGTAAATTTTGAAAGCCTGTTGAAGAAAATACCCTGACGCGACCAACCATGTCCAATATGAGAATACACTTACAATTGTGGGAATATAGAGACTCGTACATAAACCGATCTACGTTCCAACATGCTATTTACACGTATGTTTCCGTTACGCTTTTTATGAAAACTAAGTTTTCACGGGGTAAAATTATTATTCGTGCTTACGATGTGCATAGATTTCTGATTCATATTATCTAAAGACTTTTTTATTATTATTTTTTTATTGGAGGTATAACGACCATGTGAGCAAAACAATGGGCTATAAGCAGTCGTAAACCCCTAATTTAGGGTCACTGGTTACAGGAAGGGAAGAGAGCCAGTGCCGTAAGACAAAAACAACATCCATGTCTCACCGGGACCCCTTTTGGTCGAACGATCAGAACTTCAAAATAACTTTATTGCCATAAAACCATATAAACAATATTTACAGCAAGTTCACCGGAAACAGTTGTTGCCATTTTGGCATATTTTACACAGAAGACAAAAAGACTCAACAAACATTCAGTATTGCGAAATTACAATGACAGAAAACAGAAACGAGATCAATTTAACATTCTCCGGCTACCACAAAAAGCCAAAAGAAAAAAAAAGAAAGCATCAGGTAATTCACAATAATGAACATTAAAATTGAACAAAACACAAAATCTGTAAAACTGAACATTGTCAAAGGCCGCACAAAGTTAAAAATATTCCAGCATGTCATTCGTGAAAAAACATCAAGCCAAAAAAAAAACCTTGCTCGCAACATGTACGCTACCACTAACAACATGATATACTGATTTTTTTCTGCCAGGCTGTAAAACTATTTTTTACGACAGACATATTAATTCATTAAGAATCATGAAACAAAATAAGCGTAAACCTTAACTCTAAAAAAACCCTGCTTAACGCGGGTACGCTGCTTCTAATACAAAAATAGGTTCTTCTGTCTGTCTGTAAGTACCACAATTTTCCATAAAAGAAAAATGCCGCTAAGTGAGACTTTATGAGCAACATAATTCGCAACAAAAAAACATTATACATACGAATCAGTTTCACTTCAAAACAAAAATTCTCTACTTCTCAATCTATAAACGCAGACTTTTTTCATCAACAAGTTGCGAAAAAAGTAGATGAGCAAAAATCTCGTAACATTAGATGCAACAAACAAACAAAAAGGACTCATCATTCAGATGTGATAAATACAAAAATTCAATGTACAGGATATATTGGAAATGTTGCTAAATTCAAAGGGAAGAATCGTAAATTAGAAGTACAGAAAACTGCATGATATTACAACAGATGAGCATTACATTATATTAAAAAAACCGTCATTTTCATACAGAGAAAGTACTTATTGCTAGACAAAAACTAAATAGCTAATATAGTCTGTCACTATAACAATAGGCTTGCAAAGACAAATACTACAACTGAAAAAAACTTCAGACATAGTAAAATTCTTATTAACCACTATGGGTTCGATAATGCAGAAAAAAGACCATTATGTTATCGCTAGACAGTGCAAGCAATTTCAAGCATTCAATTTTCCCCAACAATAAATACAAAATTCAGTTATAAACGCGAATGATTATTAAAAACCTTAACAACACATGACGGTGCAACGTTATAACATAAAATACTCTCACGTGACACTCAATGAAACAAAACAATTCATGAGACACTAACTTTTTTGAAACTGAACAGAGAAACGTAACTAGGTAGTCAAATAAAACGACATATTAGCCAACAGTAATTTATGGAAAAAGGGGTTATGCCGAACTCTTTGTCGGGCAACTAACCTGCGTAAATATACAAAAATACTCACAACATAGTGCAAAAAAAAAAAAAAAAACGCTCCAGTACAATACAAAGACAGAGATCTGACCACAACAAAATGTCGTGGACGTTACACGGTTAGTGTTACAATACCATTATTCGTATTAAACCAGATATGACTTGGGGACCACTTAGCATGAAAACTGTCAAGACTGTTACTCGTCTTTGCAGTATCATACTCGACCTGCAATATCGCAGTCACAGACTGACGGTATCTGCGACAAAGAAAACGTCTTGCCACGTTATAACGTCTAAGGGTAGGACAATCGACACTGATATGATAGTACTGATAAATTGCATATTTTGCTTGCAATATGAGAAAAATGCATACAGAATTGTGTGATGAAGCAGATGGGTGATGTGAGCGAAGAACATTATAATGAAACATGGTATGTAAAGAAGCACAAACATTCTGAAGCTAAAGAAACATCAATGAAAACAAAGGCTGTAAAAACAAGCACATCGAGTAAGAGTGAAATACATCTCCCTCTGTATTGCAAAAATAACACAGTGACGATGTAAGATGCCGAAAACGATGAAGGGTGCGTGGGGTTAATAAGCGACTATGTAGATGTAACCAATGGATATCCCTTGCCTTTGGAGTAGCCAAGGCTGTTAGTGGATCACTCCATGTTGCTGGTACTTCTGCCTCTGGCACGGAGGGAATCGGCATTGGATCGGTAAAATATGTAATGAAATGCCTATAGATGAGTTTAGCAGATACTTGATGTGAAAGAAACGGCTGGTCATCTAGATAAATAATGAACGGGAGACTGAGTAAGGCTGATTAGTTCTGAAAAAGTCCATTCTGATTGGCAAGTTGTGGGTAGAGTCTCTGAATGCAAATCTGGATATGCCAAAGTTGAGCACGATGAACAGGGGTATCTGCAAACCAGGGAGAAATGCGAGAAAGGGGTTTCCGACGGAGATCAATGTCAACGAGTTGAGAGACCTTTACAACTCCACTGGCAAACGATGAGGAGTAGTGAAGGTACGAAGAGGTAGAAGAGTAGATAGCAGAGGAGAAAAAGATGGGTTCTGCCAGGAGGTCATTAGTAGTGGAAGGGGGGAGTCGGACAGGATTCAGGGAGCGCCAAAGGGTAAGTGCAGACTTGTAAGTGTCCGGGAAATGATTGGGAATGAATGGGAATAGGTCCATTCGCAGAAAAGTTTGAACTATAAGGTGGGGACTCCGGAGGAAGAACAGAGTATCGATAATGGTTTGCGTTGAAGAAAGAGGCGTTGAAAAAATCTTAAGAAAGTTATGAAGATGAATACTTGAAATTTTCGAGTGATATCAGCAAGAGAGAGACCACCATAGGAAATCGGAAGAGAAAGCGTGGAGCAATGCACCCAATGAATAATATTCCAAATGAATTCCACAAAAGTTCTCTGCAGATGATTCAGCAAGAATTCCTGTTCTAATTATAATGCATTGATATTCCTGAAACTGCTTCCGATTACATTAATAAAGGTGTCAGGTTTCTGTATTGAATAACATTTATTTGTAAAACATGTAAATCTGATTCTATTCACACTCGGACATTATCCGTATGTCTTTAAACCCTGATGTGAAGGTCTATGTTTAAAAAAACATAGACTCTGCCTTTAATAACAAAGGCAAGAAAACGCATGTGGAAAGGCATAGTATAAAATACAGATGGAAAGTTAAAAAAAAAATTAAAATAAAAGTAAAATACCCCCAGATTTAGAATTGCTGTTTTTGTACAGGGGAAATGGACAGAAAATGAGCGCTTTCTGAAAGACAAACACTCTTCCATAAAGAGTTGTGGTCCAAAATTCTTGGTTTAATTACACGTGGAGGGATATTCAGGAAATAAAAGATAACAGTTTAATTGAATCCAAAACGTCGTCTTCAGGACAACAAAATATTTGTCGTAGTAGCGTAAAAGCTGCAAATTACTGTTGGTGTTGATGGTAAGGCACACTACGCTAGCGAAAAGTAAGAATTCATGTCCACTTTTTTAAGAAATAGGTCCAATCTCGTGAAAAGAAAGTGCTATACTTTCAATCATAAATTATTATGATATTCATAATTGCTGAATTCCTCAATATATAGAATTTACAAAGGTATTTTAACATTACGTCGTTCTTAAACAAAATCTGACAACCATGCTTCCATAGCTGTGCATTTTATTTAATTTCTTTTGCACTACGTAGCAAAAATAGCTTACAGTAAAATAGCAGGTAAAATAAAATATAAAAATCTTTTTTCCAAAGACATGAAGTTTTGATTCAATGCAATAATGCATTTCTAAACGAAACTGATCTCCTCGTAGTAATTCATTTCTACCTTTGAATTACTGATGTGTTTTATTGGGATAAAAGCATTTAAATGTGATTGGTAAGATTCTGCTAATATCAGACAACGGAGCTCTGCGTTGCATTTAATTACCGATTTTACAGCTGCATTTTGATGTAAATACAATTGAAATGAATGATGTACAATCTTTTATGAAAGACTCTCCGCAGCCATAGTTAAACTAACTTACACTGCTGGATGCTGAAGATGTAACTCCACAACAAGACGTGTAATTGTCTGTGACCCGAAGGATGAATAGGTCATGTTAGGAGGTTCGACATTTTTGCAACCGAAGGCATATTCAAAGGTTTTGTGCACCCCACGCCTAAACGATTTGTGCCACGCAGTTTTAAAGCATGATGCAAAGGGCTTGTTGCCGTACTCTCTAGGCGTTAATTGTTGCACAAATGTACGGGTGGTACATGAGTATGCCCCGAAGCCTTGCGTATGTCACGCCCTATCCGTATACGATAATCGTGAGTACAGCTGACGTACTTTGAGGAAGGCCGATGTGTTGGCCGGCGAGAAGGCGTACTTCCTTTCCGCAACAACGCCACTTGTCTCGGACGAAACGTTAGCACAGAAATGCTAATATGCCGTCACTGAGAAATGGAAGACATGTTTAACTGACGTTTGGAATCTAGAGACTAACTACGGAAAACTCACGGATTTTCTACACAGTATGGAATTTCTGGAACGACCAGCCACTTTTCGAGGATTAGCTAAACAGTTGAGGTCTTTATCACATCAACCTTTGTCTGTAAGTTTTGTCAGACACCGTTTACTTCAGAGAAACCACGAAGTTCACCGTCCGTTGCTTTTTATTCCCTCGAACGTGAACCATATCCGTATGCGACTGCAATAGGGACAAGTATGTAAATAGTGGCGTGATGAATGGTAAGGAATAGTATTTCCCACCGTTGACGCGATTCCTCCTATTAACTCATGATTGACATATTCCTGTATCGCGGCACTATGGTGAATGGTTACTGGAGACATGAATTGTACAGCGACATCCCAAACCGACCCGTGCGTCCTAGTGTGAGGTTCTGTTGCGTTCCATTCGCGTTCTCGCGTTACAGAAACGATGTCCAACCACATTTGTATAGCAAAGTTGTGTAGGCTGAATTGCTGTCAAACCTGTCGACGGTCTCTTTTGGCTTTTTTGAACATAAAATTTGAGAGATAGTACCTATTTTGAAATAGACATGCTTTTCTTGTCCGGAATACCTGATTTGTAACATATTGAACAAATGTGGAATACAATCGCTCGACGCTGAGCTCAACCACCAGTTACCAACGACGAAATTTGCACAGGAATCGAGATAGCTATCATGATCCTTCATGCCTCATCCAAAATTGCTTAAATCACTCTTTTCTTCATATTACAGCTGTTACACATCTTCACCATTTGCAGTAAGCTGCTTATTAAGCCATCACAGCGACTTTGTCCCGTAACTGAGAATGCAATTGGGTGTTACCAAAAATTTGTTATTTTAGTGTATATTTGAAAAATATTTGTCCCAAATATGTTTTCAATTGTGGGTCAAAAATCCAAATCCGGAGATATAGAAACTCAATAAGTGATAGGTTAAAGAAACAGGTTTTTGAAATAAAAATTCGCTTTGTTAGTAGCTACCGTGCTGGGTCTAAGCACACTTAAACGGTTATATCAAATATTAATATGGGAACAAATTCCTTCTTGAATTTAGGTTTTCAATAACTGATGTCAAGATTTTATGAAATATTTAATTGAAAAACCAAGGCTTTTGGGATTGAAGTTCTTCTGAAACAGAAAGCAATCACAGATAGAATTATTGGTACAAAAGTACGTATATGACTAAGTCCTAAGTGTTCAACCACAGCTGAGATTTACCTGACTAAATCCTAAGTGTCCAACCACAGCTGAGATTTACTTGACTAAATCCTAAGTGTTCAACCACAGCTGAGATTTACTTGATTAAATCCTAAGTGTTCAACCACAGCTGAGATTTACTTGACTAAATCCTAAGTTTTCAACCACAGCTGAGATTAACTTGACTAAGTCCTAAATATTCCATTACTTTAACCACAGCTGAGATTTACTTGAGGTCACTGAGGGGTTTAAAGTTGATGTAAAAGTATTTTGTAGAAAACAGGCATTCGACTGTGTTTTTTTGTTTAAATGGTTGTCATCGTAATTTTTTTTGAGATAATCTTCAGTAGAACAGATACGTCATACGCATTCATTTGCTCACTCATATACCCTATGCTCAAGCATAAACGGCAACGCTGCTCTGCGAAGAACGGAAATATGCCAATTGTAAAATATTGTGGAATGTGTGACACATCTGTTGATGAACCAAGGATAAAAAATTAAATTATCTATCTATTTATTGGCATTAGGAATTAAAATATACATTTTTCAAACTTTCGTTCACCGCCGTATGCATTTTCAAGGCTAACAGCACAGAACAAACTGAAATACTAGAACGTTACAATTTGTAACATTCCAGTATTTTAGTTTTCTTCCATACATGAGAGGCAGCTTAGTAAAACGTTCCAGTATTTCATTTTTTTTCTGTTCAGTTAACCATAAAAAATCATCCCCCAATGAGCTAAAACTTGGAAAAAGGTACGTTCAATCCTTACAAAAATAAACAGATAATTATATTAAATTTATTATGAAACATGGACGTCGAAATTTAAAAAACAATTAACTAAACGGGCAACAAGGGTAACACATAATCTTGATTTACTTTTGTAAAATGTAAATTTTGCTGAAAAGGAACGCAATACGCTTGTGAACTCTGTGTAGTAAAGCAAGAATGATACATTTTTTTTAATTCTGAGTTAAGAAATATGTCGTGCTTACCGGAGTATGAGACAATCAGAACAGGAATGAAAATAACGTCACCTGTTTAAGTAATTTGTATGTATTCGATAAATGTTTATGCTCGAACGTGTATTTCAGTTTCTTCGGTTTATCAGCTGCTGAACAGCTCCAAAAATATAATATCCATCAAACGAAAAAAATGAAACATGAATGGAACCCATTTCGATGATGATGAAGATTGCTAAAAGAAGCCATTTCTACAGATTTTTAGTGGGAAGAAGACTATTGCTTCCAATTTTTGAAACAATTAGGTATTAAAACAATATTAATTATTTGCATAAACTATTATATTACAGTTTTGTGCATTTCACATCATTGATGTCTTTATATCAGCCAGCCGTAAAGTTATCAAGCTCTGTTGAATTCAAAATGCACGATGTATGAATTCTAACTGAAGTTCGTGCTATTTTACGTAAATATATTTTGAGAACATTGAATTTGCTTTTACACACGTATAGAGAGAACTTGGGTCCAATTGTAGTACCATTTTTAAGTTTTATCCATTAACCCTTTAACGACCATAACGCCCAAAAAGCCCGTACGTGCAAACGACCATAGGCGCCAGAAACGCCTGACTAGGGTGAGTCGAATTTCTTATTTTTTTCTTTTTCTTCAAATTTTCTCGACTTATGAGGGATCAGCAGGAGTCACTCTCAGTCACTATTGTTGTTACTAAACAAAGAAGTGAAACAACAAGCAGTTTCGGGCGCTATGGTATTTAGAGTGTTACAAGATTTTATGGATCTTGGTCGTTAAAGGGTTAAACAGAAAAAATCACAACCTTGCTCAGAACACCAAGCATTCAGATAAGAAGCATTTCAAGGAAGAACGAAAATTTCAGTAATTTTCATAATATCCATTCTTCTAAATGCTATGAATTAATGTATATATGCACCTTAGGTGAACAATTACGGGAGTATGTGACTCAGAACTACGGTGAAAGTGTTAGAAGACAAAGAAATGTACGTGTATATAAATCTTCCGATATTGTAGTGCACAGTAAACACGCACCATCCAAAACAGTACAAGGGAAGATAGGTAAAATGTGATCTACCTAATTCTAAGTTAGAGCAAGACTCGTTAGAATAAAGGCAATGCGTTAAAATGGGAAAAGAGAAGTGCATGTACAAAGGTATGGGCGAGGTACGTCTTCGCCCTATCACAGAGAGTAGATGCTTTTATGAAAGTGTAGTTAAATTTTAATTTGCGTGCCAGCCCATGATAATACTGCCCTTGTGTCATAGGTTACTCTTACAAACGCAATTTGCAGACGACCCACTTGCGTCCCAGAGTGGGCACTTGTTAGCAAAAAATCTGGGCGATGCGTGTTATCAACGCCATGAAACCTCTCTGCCTCTACGGAAAAACTTACAAATTTGTTATATATAAATTACCAAATTTCTAATATTTTTCACAACCGCCAGTCAGCAACTATGAAGGCAGAGTATTCAAAACCTAAAAAAAAAAGGTAGTACAAGGAAAGTTGAAATGTTTAATCTAAATATCTTAGTTTACCGAAGTATTAAACGGTGAATAACACCAGTTAGGAAAAACCTTTAATAAACGATCAGGGCAGTTACACAGAGCTTAAAAAAACGTTTATATAGCATCACCATCATCATTGTCAACCATTATCAATCCACTGCTGGATGAAGGTCTCCCCAAGTTTTTTCCACAACGGTAGGCCTTGTGCCAGTCTCCTCCATGTTACTCCAGCATACTTTAGAATTTCATCCACCCATCTCCCTTGTCGTCTTCTTCTGGGTCTTTTTCTGTCCCTTGGAATCCAGTCTAATATGTCGGTTGTCCATCGGTGGTCTGTCCTTCAGGCAATATGTCCAGCCCATTGCCATTTCAGTGATTTTACTCTGGTCAAGATGTCTTCCACTCTTGTCATTTTTGTGATCCACGAGTTCCTCTTCTTATCTCTCCTGGTTACACCAAGCATGCAAGTCTCGTTGCTTCTTTAAGTTGACTGCAGTCTTAGCATGTCACTTTTAGTTTAGGTCCACGTCTCTGCACCATACGTAAGCACTGGAAGGACGCACTGATCAAACACTTTTCTTTTAAGACATAATGGCATATTGCTCTTGAAAATTATACTGTTTCTTCCAAAAGCTCTCCAGGGAAGTTTTATACGCCGTTTAGTTTCGTCATCAATGTTACCTTCACTTGATATCTGCTGTCCAAGATAAATGTAGGTATTGGTTATCTCCAGCTTTTCCCCATCAATCGATAAATCCTCATTTCTTGTAAAAGCATTGTACAGACCTCAAAAAAAAAAAAAAAAAAGAACCGAGCCATTCCCCTTAACATTCGAACCATTTGCCGCAGATAAACAAGTGAGGTACCGTTGGAAAGCACTCAAAGGGAAATATCACGTGATGCTTATAAAATTGCTAATTAAGCTAATTAATACGATAAATCGTTCACAATCTCCGAAGTTTTCCATATAAAGGTTATGTTTTTTTATGCGCATTCAGTTAAACACATGGAAAACCCCCAAATCTTAAATATCATCCAAATCGGACGATTAATAGCGACGATATTTACAAATAACGTTTACGGGGGCATCCATGTATCTACATCTGGGAAACTCACCTTGAATGATTTCTTCTGTGCAAGAAGAGTGAGAATGCAGGAAAATTATGAGCCTTGAACGGAAGCTCCGACAAATTGAAAGCAGAGGACCACGACCAAAGGCCTTTACAGTGCTTT
The DNA here is from genome assembly GCA_039090855.1 of Macrothele yani. Classification (NCBI taxonomy): domain Eukaryota; kingdom Metazoa; phylum Arthropoda; class Arachnida; order Araneae; family Macrothelidae; genus Macrothele; species Macrothele yani. Next base: position 182,253,460 of record CM077034.1, on the reverse strand, counting down.
GTACTCTAACCTCAGCCATCCAGGAACGCAGGTTAATTACTCTTGCCGTTTCCTGTACAACAACAACATTTATTCCTGCTAATGACTTGAATTAGGGTTAGAATAAACAGTGTATATTTTTCTAACAATGGAAAACCCGAATCTTCGCAAGCTAAAATTTGTTTTGAATATTCTTGTTTCCGATCATTACACTTTTTCAAGGCATCAAGTATTAGCGTATAATTAAATGGATGTTTCATAATAGACAATTGATGCAGAACCACGAAATCCGATTTTTTCAGACCGTCTTTTGTAAAAAACGATCGTATTTGTGTTATCGGTTTTTCCGTCCGTCCGCCTGTGGACACTATATCTTTGCATCTATTAATCCGATCAGAAAAAATATTTTTGGATTGAGAAACTTGAAATGTGGTAATGATGATCCTTCATTCCGGTTTTTTTACGATGTGCAATTTCGCCGCTAGTGGGCGTGAACGCAGATGATATCGAATTCAAACCACATTTTATTACATACATTTGCTTCTAAACATCCGATTGAAAAATTCTTTAACTTTTCAATTCCATTTTTGTCAAAAACCATTTCAGGTATAGCCACTTTTTCAAATTACGCATAGTTTTACGCTAAGGTGCTTTTTAGAATGTCTAAGGAAGAAATAATAAAACTTGGAATTTCGTTGAAATCTTCAGGTACGATTTCTAAATCTTTCAGTAATATTTTACAAAATATTTTTATAAGATAAATTTAAAAAGCAAAATTTAATCACGTAATATCAATGAACATTTCTTAACAGCGATGTCATAATCGCTGTTATTCGTTTTTTGTGATTCCAACGAAAACCCGCAAATCATAATACACTGCTGGACAATTGCTGAGGACGGATCATAAACGGCTATATAGCGCATAAAAAAGTAAGTGTGGTTGGATGCCAAGTGAAATAAAATAATGTCAGAATGCCAGGACATTACAACAAAGACAATTTATTGTGCTCTGAAATCCAGAAGGCTTTGGAACGTGTTCAAGGGATAAACAGGCCATTTTGTGCAGAATACGTAAACGTGAAAATGAAATTACCGTCCACAGGCTTTCCGGCGTAAGATGTCAATACGGGATATGGCCACCATGGAGGGCGATGCAAGATTCCACACGTCGTGTCATGCTTTGCACAACATTATCAAGCAGCTGTTGGGGTAATTTATCCCATTCCTCTGTCAGTGCACGGATGAGGGTGTCCTTGTTTATTGGAGGGCATTGGCGACCAGCAAGGCTCCTCTACAAAGCATCCTACACATTTTCAATGGGATTCCGATCTGGAGAACGTGCTGGCCATACGAGGCGTTGAATATCCTCGCTCTCAAGACACTCCTAGACAGCGACTGTTCGATGACATGTTGCGTTGTCGTCCATGAAAATGAATCTATCAACGACAGCACCACGGAACATGCGAACATGAGGTATCAGAACATCATTAATTTATCGTTGGCCAGTCATAGTCCCAGTTGGAAGCACATAGAAGGACGTACGGCCATTGATCATGATGCCAGCCCATACCATGACACTACATGTCGGACATCGGCCCCTTTCCTGTATGTTTGTTGGACAATATGCAGTACCACTAACACGCCAGATCAGTTGTCGTCGACAATCAGACGATAGACTGTATCTACTCTCATCTGAGAAGAGGACAGCAGAACAGTCGTTATCAGTCCGATTGCGATGTTGAAGGCACCATTGCGAACTGGCGGTACGGTGACGTCTGGACAATGAGATGCACACAACAGGCCGGCGGGCGTATAGTCCTCCTTCATGCAAACCTCTGGCGACAGTTTTTCGGGAGACCCGCTTGCCAGTAGCAGCCATAAACTGATTTGCTACCTCACTAGCTGTGCTGCGCCGGTGTCTTTTTGTTGTGTACCGAGCACTATGTACCGATCTTCTGCAGGTGTCGTACTGCGAACACGACCTCCCCCGTGACGTTTGCTACACTCTCCATTTGTTTGAAATGATTTCCAAAGCCTTGAAACAACACTGTGGCTGACGTCGAACTCCCTGGCAACATCTGTTATTTTTCGTCCTTCTTCAATCTTGCCAATAATATGGCCACGCGTAAAATCATCCAGGTGATGTCGGGAAGACATACTGAAATTTGCAAGATCGTCAATTGATTCTTTCCCTTTTAACTTTGCGTTTAAACACCAACGGTCAATACGCGTCAAATCCTTTATATTTATTATCAGCGCTATGACGTCACGAACAAGTTCGGCAATCCAAAATTTGCATACGCACAACACGTCTTACTGTATCCCGCACTTATGCTAATTTCCACATTTTCCTGCCTTCCATTTTATGGTTGCTATCGTTGCTATTGTCATCCGTCCTTAGCAATTGTCCGGCAGTGTACTATGTCCAATATAGATTTTATATTATTTTCCACCTTCGTACTTCCGCGAAAGGATATGTAACTCCATCGTGAGTCACTGCAACAAAGGAAACAGCTTTATGTATCACAAATGGTGTTACATTGTTATTTCATCCACACTCTAGCACCCGTGTGTAGAATCGGCACTTACTCTAGCATTTGTTTTCTCTTCATAGTCATTCCGGATAAAACAACTATACATCGTTCAGGTCCTGTCCTGATTGCCAAACTTTATAACAGTTTTGACTTCTACTAATCCTTCGTGTAAATATTCAGTTGTCTTTCATATATCACTGTTTTCTGGGGAGAAACCCTGAGAAATCGGAATTCCTGAAGATCTCCAAAATGGAGACCATACTAAGCCCCGTGTTCCGCCACATGTGCTAAACAACTTGGTAACAGCAAACACAAAACGAATTCAATGTTGATACTTTAAAGATATAGCAGCGTGCAAAAGGAATAAACGCTGCATTGCTTTTACGGTAACAGAAGAAGAGTACTGAAGAGCAGTAATCTCACACCTGCAAGTTGTCTAACTTCATAATATATCCATCAGAGGAATCACAGTGGACGTAATCATAACGGAATGCTTGCGCGCACTCACTCAGCGTAAATAGAAAATCCTGAATTGAACAGTCCACCAAGTCCTCCATTCTACCATTAAACTTGATTAGAATACTAAGAATAGTGAAACAACCAGTGACATGTTAGTCCATATGGATAAAAGAAGATATTTTGATTGCAACGTTATATCACTATTTATGCTGATGTGTTTCGAAACATTCTTTCACTTCCTGTATTTGATACACATTTTTATTGGCAAATATTATATAGATTTGATCTTAGGATTCTATAAAACTTTTCGGTAGCTTCTTTGTTATATAAAATAAAAACTAGACGAAACCCGTCGGAATCGACGGTTAGCTTTTTAGCACGTCTTTTGTAAAAAAAAGATCGTGCTTATGTTATCGGTTTGTCCGTCCGTCCGTCAGTCCGTCAGACTATACCCACGGTATCTCTGCAACTATTAGTCCGATTTGAAAATATTTTTGCATTCAAAAGCTTGAAGTATGCGAATGATGATCCTTCATTTCGGTTTTTTTACGATGTAAAATTTCGCCGCTAGAGGGCGTAAATGCAGAAGATGTCGAATTCAAAAAATACGTTTTAATCCACATATTTGCTTCCAAACATCCGATTGAAAAAAATCTTTTATCTTTCGATTCCATTTATGTCGAAGAGTATTTGGGATATAGTTTCTTTTTCAAAGTCCGCATAGATTTTCCGCTAGGGGGAGTAAAAATAAAAACCATTTTTTCCGATAACTCTTCTTCTAAAACTCCGATCTGAATTTTTTTTTTCAGCGGATACATCTCCTGATGCGCAATCTTTTGCATATAATTTCGAATTTTTGGTAAAGAATACTTTGGCCACCAGGGGGCGTAAGAATTAATTTTCGCTTCTGATGTATTTGCCATAAAATCTGAGCTTCTAAAATATCGATTGAAAAGATTCTTTCTTGGACTGATGCCACTCACATCGATAAACCTTTTCGGAATATTTTCTTCCTAAAATATTCCACAGTTTCTCCGCCAGGGGTCATAGATGTATATCTTATTTTTGTCAATATCTCGACTTCTAGGAATCCGAATTGAAAAATTCCTTCTTTGTTGGATAGTGTTTTCCGTGTCGCATGTTTTTCATATACTTTCAAAATTTTCACGTAATTCATAGACTTTGCGCTAGGGGGCGTAAAGGTAAATGGCGTTTTCCCCTATATCTCTGCTTCTAAATCTTCGATCTGAAGTTTTTTCTGCACCGGATACAGCTCCTGATGGGAAATCGTTTGCACATAAGTTCTAATTTTTGTAAAAAATGGTTTGGACACCAGGTGGCGAATACCTTAGTTTCCGCTTCTGATGTATTTGCAGCAAAATATGAGGTTCTAAATTCTCGATTGGAAATAACATTGTTTGTAGACCAATACTACTCATGTTGACAAATCTTTTAGAAACATTTTCTTCTTAAAATAGTGCACGGTTTCTACGCCGGGGGCGTAGATTAAAATCTTATTTTTGTCAATTTCTCGACTTCTAAGAGTCCGATTTAAAAAAGGCCTTCTTTGTTGGATAGTGTTTCTAGTGTGACATGTTTTTCCTATAAATTCAAAATTTTCAAGTAAACCATAGACTTTCCGCTAGTGGGCCTAAAGGTATATTGCGTTTTCCCCTATATCTCTGCTTCTAAATCTATGATCTGAAAAATTCTGTCTGCACAGGGTACAGCTCCTGATGGAAAATCGTTTGCACGTAATTTCGAATTTTTGTAAAACGTTGTTTGGCCACCAGGGCGTAAGTCTTAATTTCCGCTTCTGATGTATTTGCAGCAAAATATGAGCTTCTAAAATCTCGATTGAAAAAAAGTTTTTTGTGGACTGATACTACTCATGTCGACAGACATTTTAGAAACATTTTCTTCTTGAAATAATGCATGGTTTCTACGCCAGGGGCGCAGATGTATATCTTTTTTTTTGTCAATATCTCTACTTCTAAAAGTCCGATTTGAAAAATGCCTTTTTTGTAGCATATTGTGTTTTCGATGCGACATGTTTTTCCCATAAATTAAAAATTTTCAAGTAAATCATAGACTTTCCGCTAGGGCGCACAATGATAAATTGCGTTTTCTGCTCCTAAAACTCCGATTTTAAAAATTCCTTCTGTATCGCATACAAGACCTGACGGAAAATATTTTTCACGTAATTTCTACTGTTTGGTAAAGAATGGTTTGGCCACCAGCGGTCAAAAGAGTTAATTTCTTCTTCTGATGTATTTGTAGCAAAATCTGAGCTCCTAAAATCTCGACTAAGATTTTTTCTTGGACCGATACCGCTTATACGGATAAACCTTTTGAGAATACTTTCTTCCTAAAATAATGCATGGTTTTCCCACCAAGGGAGGTAACGTCACATCTTATTTTTGTCGATAACTCTGTTTCTAAGAGTTCGTAATCTCACGATTTCGTTTACAGCAATATCTGAGGGATTAAAGACCCGATTGAAAAACTTCTTTCTTCCGTCAGAGACTATTGTTTACCATACCGGTTCCATTGATTTTGAATAGCTTTGATATATTTAATTTGCGTCAGAACGGATTCAAAAGACGTGCTTATTACACCCGAAAATTCGGTGTCATCTTTCTTGTTTTTTTTAACTGAAAGTTTAACGACCACCGTGAGCAACTTAATGGGCTATAAGCTGTCGCCCGTCCTTAATTTGGATCACTATTTCTAGGAGAGGGGGGGAGCCAGTAGTGTAAAACAAACACAACGTCCATGTCTCACCGGGATTCGAACCCGGACCCTTCACGAACGAATCATCATAAGCCAGCGCTTAGACCACTGCACCACCGAGTCGCCAGCTTCGTGATGAGCATCACGACTGCATCCTTTTTCAGTCGCAAAATGTGAGGCGGAAGTCCACTCATCTTGATCGTGTGCAAACATTCCACTGGATAGCGCACTCCTTTACTCTCGTGTTCAGTCACAACTGTGTTTGAAAACGTTGTTGGAATGAGATTCTCGTTGCGAATACTCTTCATTCTCTCTTGTCAGAGACATATATTTGCGACCATTTGATCGTTCACGCCTTCCAGTAAGGCTCTTACGTTTTCCTTTTTTCTTCTGCTGGAGAAAGACATTCTGTTAAGGTTCAGTATACAATAAAGTATTTACATACTTTAGGACTGATCGTAGAACACCATGCACACACCAAGTATAACAGTGAACGGAGCGCCTGATGTAGATTTGGGCCGCACGCTTTTCCCATTGACTTTACATGGGAAATTTGCCGCCCCAACACGCCTGAACCGTAGCCCCAATCTCAGTTTTCTCTTCGACTGGCACATCTACATGGTAATACCTTTATTTTAATACCTGAACCATATTTTGACGTTCAGCCGTTCTCTCAAAATAGGTCTCACAGTAAAAAACCTTATAGAATGAATATGTAGATGGCGCAACTTAATATGTACAATTTAAATATGTTCACTACCAATGGTCAACGGAATGTTTACTTACACCTTTGCATAATGGGAAACATCTTACCTATGTGAATAAACTGGATCAAATTAATATTAAATTGTATATATATATCACACAGTCCAACGGCATAACGCAATCAGGTCTTCGAGAGTGTTCGCTGTTCAGATGAGAAGAATTTCCATACGAATGCCTGCTAGCGTTGGTTTGTGCAACGGTTTTCACAGAAAAGAAAAGGCTTCGGACTTTGTGCTATTTCAGTCTCTCCATGCATTCGCCTTCAACAGCACGTGAGTCAACTGCAGGCAAACGAATGTCAACCGCACGCTTCTCCCATAGACTTTATATAGGAACTTTGTCGCTCCACAACCTCCGAACCGTTTTTTCTCTTCGACTGGTACATCTACATAATAAGACCTTTATTTGTATACCTATACCATATCTTTAAGTTCAGCCGTTCTCTCAAAGCAGGACTCCTAGTAAAAAAACTTTAAGAATTAATATCTAAATTACGATATGTTAACTTTCTTTGTCATTGTTCACATGCATGTCCACCCTTTCCTAATTCGGTATCTTTTATCCCCGTAGAAGTGTGGTTTAAAATCATTAATATTATCCCTATTGCCACAACTAAAACAGTGTCTGGATAAATGCAAAGCACTTTCAGCATTGGGGATAGAGTAACTACCGAAATCCTGCACACAGAAGGAAATTGAAATGCCTGAACTATAGTAAACAAATTAGTAAAATTATGCAATGCATTGATTATGATACGCTTTCCAACATACCAGAAATTATTACTCAAGTTATGAGGATAATGGCTGTGGAATAAATCTCTCTCCTGTGTCCTGACCTTTGACTCCATTTCGATGATATTCAACAGAACCGGTTCAGTATACCTCAAGAATAACATACTAAAGTTTTGTCGCAATAGAAGCAGTTTTACGCAAGTTATGAGAAGAATGGCTGTGGAACAAATCTTGCTTTTGTGCAATGACCTTTGACCCCATTTCGTTGATATTCAACAGAACCGGTTCACTGTACCTACGGAACATCATGGTAACTTTTTGTCGCAATCGAAACATTTTTAGGTAAGTTATGATGCACAAGGGCAATGGAATGAATTCCACTCCAGTGTCCTGACCTTTGAACCCATTTCGCCCGTTTTCAATAGGGTCGTGCCCAGGTGGTTTCCTACCACATACTAAAATTTCATCGAAATCGATCCGTATTTACGCATGTTATGACGCATAAAGCCAATGGAATGGATTCCACTTTTATGCCCTGACCTTTGATCCCCTTTCGTCCATTTTCTATAGGGTTCGTTCCCAGGTGGTTCCTTACCAAATACTAAAATTTCATCGAAATCGCAAAATTTTTACGCAAGTTATGACGCATAAGGGCAATGGAACAAATCTCGCTCTTATGTCCTGCCTGAACTGTGACCCCATTTCGCCTATTTTAAATAGTGTTCGTGCCTCGGCGGTTCTCTACCACATACTAATATTTCATCGAAATCGAACCATATTTACGCATGTTATGACGCATAAAAGGAATGAAATAGATCCTGCTTTTATGTCTTGCCCTTTGACCCCATTCCGCCCATTTTTAATAGGGTTCGTTCCCAGGTGGTTCATTACCACATACTAAAATTTCATTGAAATCGAACCATTTTTACGCAAGTTATGATGCATAAAGGCAATGGAATAGATCCCGGTCCTATGTCCTGACCTTTGACTCTGTTTCGCTCATTTTCAACAGAGTTCATCCCCAGGTGGTCCCCTACCACATACTAAAATTTCGTCGAAATCGAACTATTTTCACGTGAGTTACCGTGCGGACTGACGGACGGACAAAGCTGGAGCATATACGCTTCTTCAATTTACGGTTGGAAAGCGTAAAACAAGATATCCGCTTTTATTCCTGATTAAGATAACTCATTTAAGCCTTGGCAATCTGCGTGGTGAGTTTGACCAAATCACCGCAAAATCAAAAGACGCAAAAGATTGTGTGTGAGATGTGTAAATACAATTTCAAAGCATGTCGGAGTGACACAGAGTAAACGGGCTCTAGAAAGACTGTTATGGAAGAAACGTTTGGGACCTTCGTCCAGCAGTGAATTGATAACAGATGATTACAATCATGATAATGATGAAATATAGATAGATAGATGGTGTCCAAATATTGGTTAATATTTCGAGTGTGGTTAAATAACTTTCACGAAACTGTACGCAAATGCTATTACTGTCGTGAATGTTGTTGTAACCCTAAAAACAAAAGTTGCGAAAACGTGTTCAGCACTGCGTGTGTGGGCACGAGAAGGTGTCCGTAGCCATCATGGATCCGTGAGAAAAAGTATTGCAGTTACTTGGACAACGTGCAACAAAGAATCAATGCCACATTCTTTAGCCGAGAGAACAGTTGCTGCCTTGAATAATACAACGTATTCAGCTACGCACTCACCAACAGATTATATTTGTTTCTCCGACTGATCTTAGCGCTGAAATGGATATTTGCAAAAATGTCGGACATTGAAGCAAACGTGACTACCCAAGTTGATGCAACAGCAATAGATTATTTTTCGCATAGTTTCCAGGTGTTGTGGAATCGTTACTCATAGTGTATGTATACGAATATACACTGCTGGACAATTGCTAAGGACGGATCATAAACGGCTATATAGCGCATTTAAAAGGAAGTGTGGTTGGATGCCAAGTGAAATAAAATAATGTAAGAATGCCAGGACATTACAACAAAGACAATTTATTGTGCTCTGAAATCCAGAAGGCATTGGAACGTGTTCAAGGGACAAACAGGCCATTTTGTGCAGAATATGTAAACGTGAAAAAAATGCAATTACCGTCCGCAGGCGTTCCGGCGTAAGATGTCAATACGGGATATGGCCACCATGGAGGGCGATGCAAGATTCCACACGTCGTGTCATGCTTTGCACAACATTATCAAGCAGCTGTTGGGGTAATTTATCCCATTCCTCTGTCAGTGCACGGATGAGGGTGTCCTTGTTTATTGGAGGGCATTGGCGACCAGCAAGACTCTTCTCCAAAGCATCCCACACATTTTCAATGGGATTCCGATCTGGAGAACGTGCTGGCCATACTAGGCGTTGAATATCCTCGCTCTCAAGACACTCCTGGACAGCGACTGTTCGATGACACGTCCATGAAAATGAATCTATCACCGACAGCACCACGGAACATGCAAACATGAGGTAGCAGAGCATCATTAATGCATCGTTGGCCAGTCATAGTCCCAGTTGAAAGCACATAGAGGGACGTACGGCCATTGATCATGAAGTCAGCCGATACCATGACACTACATGTCGGATATCGGTCCCTTTCCTGTATGTTTGCTGGACAACATGCAGTGCCACTATCATGCCAGATAAGTTGTCGTCGACAATCAGACGATAGACTGTATCTACTCTCATCTGAGAAGAGGACAGCAGACCAGTCGTTATCAGTCCAATTGCAATATTGATGGAACCCTGGCAAACGGGTGGTACGGTGACGTCTGGACAATGGGATGCACACAACAGGACGGCGGGCATATAGTATTCCTTCATGCAAACGTCTGGCGACAGTTTTTCGGGAGATCCGCTTGCCAGTAGCAGCCATAAACGGATTTGCTACCTCACTAGCTGTGCTGCGCCGGTGTCTTTTTGTTGATAGCACTATGAACCGATCTTCTGCAGGTATCGTACTGCGAACACGACCTCCCCCGTGACGTTTGCTGCACTCTCGGTTTGTTTGAAATGATTTCCAAAGCCTTGAAACAACACTGTGGCTGACGTCGAACTCCCTGGCAACATCTGTTATTTTTCGCCCTTCTTCAATCTTGCCAATAATATGGCCACGCGTAAAATCATCCAGGTGATGTCGGGAAGACATACTGAAAATTGCAAGTTCGTCAATTGATTCTTTCCCTTTCAACTTTGCGTTTGAACAACAACGGTCACTACGCATAAAAAGCTTTATATCTCTTTTCAGCGCTAAGACATCACGAACAATTTCGGCAATCCAAAATTTGCATACGCACAACACGTCTTACTGTATCCCGCACTTATGCTAATTTCCACATTTTCCTGTCTTCCATTTTATGGTTGCTATAGTTGCTATTGTCATCCGTCCTTAGCAATTGCCCGGCAGTGTATTATTTAAAGACCAGTAAAGTCAGTTTTCTTAAATATGACTTGTCGTTTGTATTCTCGTGTCAAGTGAAACAAATATACTGATCCTCCGCAGAGTCAGCTATTACACTGGCGGAAAGTGAAAAAATAACACCCAGAAGGATTTGGCGGACGATCATGAAATTCACATATGTTAATGCGGTCGAATTTACGTAGGTGTGATGTTAATTTCGTTACCAACCGGTGAGCGCTTACGCCACAGCACGGCATAATATGCAAATTATAGTCGGTGGTATTTAAGGAGTACGGCATAGTGAATGTGATCAGTCGTCGGCGTACGGACACGTGCGAAGACCCTGAAGAAGCTGCATTGCCTGGACATGGAAGACGTGCACGATTTCAGCAGTTATCGGACTATGAGCGTGGTCGTCTAGTCGGACTCCGCGAGGCCGGGTGGTCGTATTTATTATTGCGGAGGGAATTGGACGGGAAGTCCCGGTGGTGGTACGATGGTGGCTTAGATGGTCCGAGGAACATTCTCACACGAGAAGACGTGTTACCGGGAGTCACAGACGGACTGATGAGCGGACTGTTCGACGCATAAGAAGAGCGGCGTTGTCAAGCAGAACATTCACTACGACGCAAATCCGAGCTGCCGTTGCATCTGAGGTTACTGTGCGAACAATCCGCAACCGTCTACTGGATGCAGGACTACGTGCACGTATGCCTATGTTATGTGTACCTGTGACTCCAGCACACCGTCAGAAACGGCTGCAGTGGTGTCGCCAACGTCTGCACTGGAGAAATCAATGGTGATCTGTCGTGTTCAGCGATTAAATCAGATTCTGTTTGGGAGAGTCCGATGGCCGTACTCGTGTTCGCAGACGCACAGGGTAGGGTCTCCACACCTCTTGCATCCTCCAGCGACAAACAGGGCCTACACGTGGTTTCCTGGTGTGGGGAGCGATCAGCTATCACACCCGTACACAACGAGTGTTTGTACCTGGTACGTTAAGCAACACCTCCTACGTCAACAACATCATTCAGTCCGTTGTTGTGCCATTTGTAAGGTCGGTCCATCGTGGTGTTTTCCATCAAGATAACGCACGCCCACACACGGAACGTGCAGCGCAACCTGCACTTCAGCGTGTGAGGCAACTTCCATAGCCTGCACGTTCACCGTATTTGTCCCCCATTGAGCGGGTGTGGGAGTTTATGGGACAATACTTATCCGGTCTCCACGGTCACCCACGACCATCCCTGATTTACGCGTTCAGGTTTTGCATGCTCGGACTCAGTAACCCACACTTACATCCAACATCTGTACGACAGACTCCATGCCAGAATTGCATAGTGTGACGCAGTTCATGGCGGTTCAAACTCGTACTAACCATGTTACATGGAAATGTTATTTTTCTGTTTACCAGTAAATACAGCTGTATTTTGCCATAATGTTTTGATCAGGTTTTCCTCTGTATTCCGTTATTATGCTGTATAAATTTCGTTGGTATCAGACGTCTCCTTCTTTTGGGTTTTTTTTTCACTTTCCGATAGTTTATATCCTGCTCGAGCTGATGTTCGGCGGGTTGTGTTTAACGAAATTTCCTATCGGTATCGTATTGTAGTGTGCGCTTAACTACGGCATAGTGCATTTGGCCAAGTTGCTCTGATCTGTGAAAGAGACGTTCGTTTCTGACAGATGTTGGAATTCCTGTCCTGCCGGCTATCTAGTCTGTGGTTTTTCCTAGATTTTGCGTAGACTCCCTGTGTTAAGGGACCCGATGCGTGCATGGTTCCCTGTAAAGTTGGACAGGGACTCACTTTGTCCCATGGTCCTCGACGTTGTGGTTCGAGAGTGGACGTAATGTCCCCACAAGGTATGAAGAAAAACATTACTTGGGAAGGCAGGGCCCACACAAGACTGTCGCGTCATTGAAGAATAAGTGTGCGGTTACTTGCCCCAATTGAGCTTAACGTTTTTCTCGTAAAAGTTCCTCCAGCCTTCGTTGCCATCAATAATCGACCAGTCGTTTACGCCCGCATGAAGAAAACCGTTTTCTTTTTTAGAAACTGGTTCACTACCTACAGCACAGCATATTGGTTCACTACCTACTGTGCAGCATATTGGTTCACTACCTGCATAGCCAGTAGCGGCTCGTCCATAAGAGCACAAGAGCACGTGAACCCCCTATAAAAATAGAAGAATAATTATACAATATAAATAATACATCTTTATTGATGCAGAACTAAATGGCTTATCTTCAGTAAGTTTAAAAGAGCGGACAATGAAAAACAGCGTAGAACGCGCAAAGTGAGGTTAAGTGTAATGACGCGCCTGTGGCTAGGAGCGGACTGAATGTGCCGCTCTCGATGCTGGACACACGGGATATGCGACAGACGGGAGAGTCCATTTGCTCGCGGTAGGTGGGGAAACATGTCTGCAAGCGGCTAAACGGAGAATACCGATGAGCTGCCTGTGACACAGCTCAGCTCAGCTCAGCTCAGTTGTTGCACGCCTGTAGTTGACGTCAGATGCTCCTAACCTTTGCGCGCGTGTTACATTGGTGTTTTGGAGTTTCCAGTTTCGATTATGTTTTTGGTGAAAAGGTTTTAGTTGAAATTACACTTATTACAGTTTATCTATTGTAGTGTAGCTGGTAAACTGTTGTTTTTAATTACTGTACAATAATGGAAAGTACCTGTAAGTACTCAGTTAGTAATTTAAAGGAAGTAGCGTTTGGCAATTTACCCATAGAAGTTAAAATAGCAATAAAAGATAGTGGCAGGCCAACGCCCCGACTTAATATAAGTCAAACATTGATATCGAAATCTCGAACTTTTAAAATAGAATTTTAATAAGAGCTATACGAAAAAATTCTTTGGCTTTGTGGTTGTGAACAAACAAACAAAATATTTTGCTTCCCTTGTTTGTTATTTTCCCGTGAAAAGGGCGGTCCTACTTGGTTGAAAAACGGCGTTTGTGACTTACCTCATTTGAACCAAAAAATTAAAAAACACGCAAGTTCTCATGGACACATAAGTGCTACATTGGATTTCAATTTGCTGGGAAAGGTTGACGTTCGTCAGCAGCTTGACAGTGCTTATCGACAAAATATTAAAAAGCACAATGAACAAGTGACTAAAAATAGGTATGTCCTTTCTAAGCTTATAGACTGTATTAAATTTTGCGGTGAATTTGAGTTGGCCCTTCGAGGTCATCGTGAGGATGACGATTCCTTAAATCCTGGCATATTTAAAGGGCTTGTAAACTTTTCTGCAGAACTTGACTCATCTTTGAAAGAACATTTGAGTACCGCTACTGTCTTTAAAGGTACCTCGAAAGAAATTCAAAATGAATTGTTAGATTGTATGCTTTTTGTATGTCAAGAAAACATAATAGAAGAAATAAAAATTGCACAGTATGTTTCTTTGATTGCGAACAAAACATCAGACGTCTCGGGTGTATTTCAGTTAGTTATAGTTTTCCGTTATGTTTTAGCTAATGGCCAACCAGTTGAAAGATTTTGGAAATTTGATAACCCTGAAGGGCACGACGCAGAATCTATAGCAAAATGTATTTGTACCAGTTTAGATTATGTTGTGCAAAATCCAGAAAAACTCGTATCTCAAAGCTATGACGGTGCGAGTGTAATGAGTGGGCAACATGCCGGCGTGCAGACCATAGTGCAACAAACCTATAAACATGCTTTTTTCGTTCACTGTTACGCTCATCAGTTGAACTTGATTGTAGCTCAAGCAACAAGCCAAAACCAAGATGTCGGAATGTTTTTTTCGGACTTCAGTGATATAAAATTTTTTTTTCAAATTCCCCTCAGAGAGTGTCTGTTCTGGACAAGATAGTTGGCAAACGAATACCTCGGGCGCCAGCTACAAGGTGGAATTTTAAGAGCAGAACTGTTAATACTGTTTTTGAGAACAGAGAGAAATTAATTGAATGTATGGAGGAAATCCTATCAACCTCTAAGCAACCAACCACCATAATTAAAGCTGGTGCTCTAGCTCGTCTCCTTAGAGATAATAAGTTCATATTTTGGCTTTTTGTTTTTCACAAATTGATGCCACATGTGAATATTTTGTACAACCATTTACAGCTAACTTACACTGATGCTGTGAGAACTAAAGCCAATGTTGACCACTTCGTCAAAGCCATTGATAAGGAAAGAGGTAACATGGACAAAGTGACAGAGCTGGTTAATCAGTACCCAGAAAATGCACCTAAACGATCGAGGCGTGAAGAATATTTTTACTTAAGTAGAACAGTGGCTGCCAAGGAAACCTGTGACATTATTACAACGCAAATAAAAACAAGATTTTCATTCACAACATCTTGCTCAGCTGTATCTCTTTTTGAATCAGAAAAGTTTGAAGAGTTTGAACAGAAATTCCCCGAGAAATTGCTTGAAGTTACAGTAAATGTGTATTCATTTCTTGAAAAAAATCGCCTCAAGACAGAGCTTGAAATCATTTACAAAAGAACTGATTTCCGAAACTAGCGTGGTGCTGTTAGTCTTTTACAGTTTTTTATTGAAAACAACTTATTGTCATCATTTTCTGAAAGTTACAAACTATTAATTATTGCAACAATACCAATGACGACGACTGAAGCTGAAAGGCGTTTTTCAACCCTAAAACGGATAACGACATTTTTGCGGTCTACGATGTGTCAAGAGAGGCTTACAGCTTTAGCCATGCTTGCAATGGAGAAGGAAATGATTTCTAACATCAATAATTTCAATGAAAGAGTTATTGATGTTTTTGTGTCAAGAAAAGATAGAAGGATGGACTTTGTTTACAAAAACTGTACTTAAAGAAAATATTTGTGTAAGCTACCATCCAAGTAAATTTGTGTAAGTAAATACTAGACCTTACCATCATATGCAGCAGCTTTGAGTATTTTCCTTTTTCTGTGTGTTTAATAATCTAATCTAATAATTGAGAGCATGAGGCCATATGACTAACTATCTAAATATTTAACACTTAAAACAAGCTTTCTGTTTACATTTATTTTACTGCTTTAAAATTAAATGAAAATAATTGTTTCAGTAAAAAAGAACAATTAGCATATTATAACAATTATGATCAATAAAGTAATCCTTTATTATTAAGTTGTGAAACAGTTAAAGTACAGTAATATATATAATAACATTTCGTTTCAAAATTAAAACATTACATCAAGGTATAGCAGGGCCTAAATTATATGAATATCGTAAGTAACACACAAGTGTATGTGACACAGTGTATCTCAAAAACTGCAATTATTAATTGTGGACCCCCTGTAGATGTACTCACGAGCCGCCACTGTGCATAGCCGATAAAATTCTCCATTTCTCAGATGCTTGCGCATGCCGGACAATTATTTCTTTGCAGCCCACTTCCCGAGTAACTTGAATGTGGAATATTTTTTCCATATTGCAACATCTAGGTACCTTGCAAAGTCCAAATTGTACAAAACTTTCAGTGTTTTAGTTGCGTACGATTGTAAGGATGGCTGATCTGTGATTGATGTGCAGTGTTTCTAACTGTTTGTTCCTTCACTGCTCCTTTTTTCCAGTATTCCAAGAATAACAAATGCACCAGTCTTAAATTAAATTCAGAACTCCAGATCGTGTTAACAAGAGAAACCTGGAACTGTGTGCAAAGATTGTGATTAGAAAAACATTATACGACTGGTTTCTTATTTTATTCAGATATACAAATGTAATGAAATATAAATATATTAAAGGTTGTAAACATTAAAGTAATATTTCATAAAGTTCTTACATAATATTCGAATAAACATCATACATTGTTGCTTATGATTAAATAAGTTTTCATATTCGTAAAAATTCCACAGTTGTGTAAACTGAAACGTTCGTTTCTAAATACATTCTTTGATAAACTGCTCATTTTAATCAACCTTTCACGTATTTTTCATATGGCCACACGGAAAGGAGACTCTCCCGTTTATCCTCGATAAAATAAGTTATATACACCCTACAATCAATTTCACCATGGAGTTTGAACGCAATGGTACCTAACCTTAACTCGACGTCTAAGTGAGCAAATCGCATGACAACCGCCTTCATACGGAAGTCTATTATAAATCCACCTCCGTTCCCAACCTGATGCTCCACAGACCATTCTGCCCTGATGTTTACAAGACCGCCTTATTCCGTTCTCGAATTCGAAGAGTCTTCGCTGTCTCATCCGATGTCTGTTCTAGACAATCCGAACTAAGAAACATCGTCGAATTGGCCCCTGAGGCAGGATATACTTCGAACCAGATACATAACTTTATCGAGAAAGCCAGAACCAGCAGTGCTGTTAATATTTCTATGCCGCAATTTCGCTACCTGGGCTCTATTCCCTACATACCAAATGTTTCCTATCAACTCAAAAACGCGCTCAGGAGGATGAACTTCGGTGTAGGCATAAGGTCTCCGGCATCTTTATACACGATGCTTAAGATAAATATTGACAAGCCCCCTCTTCTCAATAAGGCAGATGTTTATGCCATCCCACTAAAATATCCGGACGGCTCCAGGCAATACTACATCGGAATGACCAAACATTCGTTTGGAAGTAGAATCAGCGAACATAAAAGGAATACAAGAGACGGGGAAATAACCACTACATTATTAAGAGAAGTCAAGTTCAAGTCCGCCGATCCTATATGGAATGATGTGAAGAAATTAGCTTCATAATCCACACCCAAATCTACTGCCATTCGCGAAACCTTGGAAATCTTGACCAGTTGCGAGGTTTGCAATGATAGCGTTTCTCTGGAGCTGCCACGTATTTGGAATCAATTCTTCCAATAATGCTGAGTTCTCTGCCATTGTTCCGTGCCCAACCAACGTGACCTCGTTTCTTCGAAATATTACGGTTGCTCCTAATCATTTATTGTCTAGTCAAGTCACTGCGTTCAAAGTGTTGAAACGTTCTATTATCCAAATTGAAGTAAGCCGTCTACCTTCTATGAGAAAGCCATCTGTTTGATGTGCGAAAGCTTGGAAAATTTTATCTTTATTCTACGCCAAGAATTTTCGGATTTTTAGTATAGTTATACTATTTTGAGTATAATTTGGTGTATAGTTCCTACTTTCTGAATTCTATATTCATGTATAAGTTCTAGGTGGGACACCCATACACATGGCTAGACACAATTCTGTACAAAATTGTTAGACTACAACAGTAGATAATAATACAGTTCAGTATTACTTTGTGTCTGGATAACTGCATTCTTCATAAACGTAATTTATGTTCCTTAAATTCGTCCTGTTTCCCATTAAACGAAGAAAATATAAGAAACTGTTACTTCTTTATTCGTTGATTTGCTGCAAAGCAATAATGTTTATTCTTTCAGCACTGGACGGTTGTCTGAGATGTACTTAGAAGCGCTGGCGAGCTGCCATCTGTTATCTTCTGTGAAAGATGGTGATCATGAGATGTGCAATAATCGCTCTCCATGAAAATTTTCGAAGCAGTGTTTGAGCAGTTCGGTCATTCTTTATGTAGATCTGTACCCTGAACTGCTTAAAATATGGTTCAAATGAACCAACGATCCAAGTGTTCTCAACCGAGCGACACCAGCTGCATTTGCTTAAGCCTACTTCTGTTTCATACACTTCAACCATGAATCATTCACCACCAAGCCTTCCTTTGTCACACTAGGAGGGGATACCATGGATTTAGAGACCAGTTCTCTGCTATATTGATACCAGTCGCTAAATGACTCAGGGAAAGCGGTTACATCCACATGTAACAATTCTTCGATTGCCTCATGGTAAAACAATCCTTTGGCGAAGCAATACATTGGAATCATCACGATATCAAGAGCAATGTGAGAATTATGGAGCCACGTCTAAAGTGTACAGAAACACAACTTATCCCTTCCTAAGACGTCCTTTTCCTGACTCCTGAATTATCGAAAACCATGAGACATATCCACTCTGGAGAGTCTTTAGGTGACTATCTGTATATTGCCTTGAAATTAATTGTAATCATTTGCATCATACCACGAAACACACATAGCCCCATCTCTACCAATTTTCTAGAAAAATCGCTTCCAATTCCACGTCATACATCACAGTTCAAAAAGTTGTCCGAAAAAAAGAATTCACTGGTACCTTCTGAAAAAGGCACGTTCAAGAAGCACACTGAACTAGCAACTTCTATTTAAAAAATCCGGCCACCCAAAGAGCTGAGGTGATTCCATCTATCAGTTTATCGGTAATTAAAATAAATAAAAAGAATTCGCGGAGTGCTGTCCGGGTTGGAGGTACAGCCGAAATTTTCTCTAAACAATAAATTTACTATCAGTGGTACATTTTACTCTTCACAGAATACTTTTAAAGTCGGATGCAGATTACCGCCATAGCAGTTTACAATATTATTATGCATGATAATTTTGCATTTCCATACACTACAGAATCCACGCGATCCATTTCTATTCGCTTTAATAACCACCTACCTGAGTTTGGGCTGCTTATCATGCATTCCATACGCTAGTTAATGTTCCAGATCCACTTGTCGTTAACTTTAATACGCATTTACATAAAACAAGTAGTGGTTACAACAGTTACGAAATTACGAAATTGCCTTCGAAAACTCCAACCTTTGTGTTAAAATAGTTTATGTTTCATAATATTGCACGGTGAACATCCTGTGCATAGCGTAAAATGAATATAAACCTGCATTCGTTTTGATTTACGAACTATTCATGTGTTTTCTGTTATGCAAGTGGCAAAAAGAGTGATTGAAATAGTGTTAGTAACTTTTGAAAAGCCTGAGAAAAGTTCTAAGAAAATAAAGCAGACACTGCGTTATACTCGGTATAAAGTTTTGTAATGGTAACCTACACTATATAAACTAAAACCTACACTACATCAGGTAAAGTATTCGGAAACCACAACGTTTCGGGACAAATTGTTTTATTATCGCATCTAGTTAGTCGGTCTACCTTTGGCTGGTATGACAGTGGAAATACGTCGAGGCATGTATCAAACAATTTCCCGTAGTTCTAGAGAGGAATGGCTCGCCATTCGTGCAGCAAAGCTGTTACTAGAGTAGAGAACGACGAGGGTCGTTGTGGTAGATTTCGAATTTATCGTTTCAGTTTATCCCAGAAGTGTTCTATGGGATAAAGACCAGGAGTCTGAGCTTGCCACTCCAACAATTCCAGCTCATTTTTCAAGAAAACAATCCTGCACACGCCGTGCAGTTTGAAAGAAAACTCGATTGTGTTGGAAGAGGCCAGGTTTATTTCCGTAGTACTACTACATTCTTTATACGGGTGTATTATCCAGAACGTCCATGTACAATTCAGAGTTCGTGGTTTGTGGCATAATAAAAAATGGCCCAGTCCCATCCACTAAAACCACTCCATAAAATGATGGAGCCTCTGCTGAACTTAATATTTAAAAGAACACAGTTCGACGAATATCTTTCGACGGGCTGTCGACAAATCGAAATACTCCTATCTGTTACGAAGAATGAAAAGCCTGACTCCTCATTCTAAAGAACAATTTTCCTGTCGACAAAAGCCGAGGAAAGGCGGGAGATTCACAACTCCAAACGTTGATTCTCATTCACGGTATTGATATGTCTCTTGTGCGCCGCAGTTGTGCCACAGTAACACATATTGCGGAACTCTCTGCGAATAGTTACGGACTTAGCCGAGCGATTACAAGCATTTCCATCTTCAGGAGCTATTGAAACGGCAAAAGATAATGGGATTTCTGAATACTTCTTACCATGTCTATTCTGTCATATTTTTTCATTTTGTGCAGCCTTCTTTAACTTTTTTTTCTGTAGTTGTACAGTTCTGCTTCCATCACTTCACGATATCGCTTTCAGTCGATTGTGTTATGTTTAGTTTAGCTGCAACGCTCCGTATATAAACAGTACTTAAATGCCACGCTATAACCAGCCCAGCTAGAAGACAAAATTCACGTCCACGAGGGATATCCGTTTCAAAGTTACTTTTAACTCTACAGAACACCTCAACTTCATATACGTACCACTAAACTTACAGCGTACCTCCGTACGCAACCATACTTTACACTTATTAAAATATTGAACAGTGTCCGAATAATTTAAAGAATATAGTGTATATTCGAAACAGCAAAAGTAAAATTAAATAATAGTTAGACAGGATATAAACACAGTACCGCCAGAATTTCTGGAGAACGAGAGCATGCATTTCGGAGCAACGGTTTTGGAATCATTTTACCACAACATATTGCCCTTTTTCCAAGTGAAGCTTTTAAACACCATTTAGTAATATAGAAACTACCCCAAACTGAGATTGCTATGTTTACGTGAAGCATCAGCTTCCTTTATTTCATTAATGAACACATCACATACTGAGCACACACATTTAGAAAGAAATTGTGAATAAGATATTAAACAAATAAAAAATAACTGTAGAACGTAGCAACTTTTTTTATAGAATATGTACCAAATATTTTGATATACAGTGTTTAAGGAAACAAAGTGCTGCGTTGCATATCTGTTGCCTGCTTTAAAAACAAATTCGTCGACGCTGTTCTTGTCAATTTAGTATCGCATTCTTCATAACGAATTTCAAAGAACAATAACATAGGTCATGCGCAGATAGACAGAATATGGACCAGATATTTTGATATACAGTGTTTAATGAAACAAAGTGCTGCATTGCATGTCTGTTGCCTGCTTCTAAAACAAAAATATCAACGCTGTTCTTGTCAGTATAGCATGGCTTTCTTCCTAACGAATATCAAAGACCGATACATGCACAGATAGACAAAATCATGCTGTATGATGGTATCTTTAGAAATAAAGGCAGATTAAATAACATATGAAATGAATGCTTTGCAGACTAGTTTCACCCCTTCATGTCTATCAGGAATTCATGTAGCAATAGCGTTTTCCAGCAAGTCAATTGCCCAGCCGGCAGGTCCCATCTAGATACTACATATTTACAAGAGCATTGTAATGAATTTGAAACTTTTTTATTTGATACTTAAAGCCGGCTATGTACTACATCGAACACCTTTGGAATAACATCGAACAGGCTGTTAGGGCACATTTCCCATCGGGTACTAACTTAAGCAGATTATGGAAAGCATGGGAACAGTCATGGCTGGCGATTCTTGAGTTACATCTTTTATGCTCTTTAAGTCCGTGCCTCGTCGGGTGGCCGCATTTATTGGGACAATATGTGGCCCAAAGGTTTATTATGAAGTTATATAGAATTCAATGACACTTCAGTGTATACCCTTTATTATTTAGATTTGTTGAATTTTCCAGTTAGCCAAACATATATAAGACAACGAATAGGAGGATTTTTATGCACTAATATCGCTATTTCCTAGACTTCTTAGCGTAAATGTACTCAGAGTCAGCTCTTATAACGGAATTCCCTGTAATTGCTTTAATGAGACAAGGAAAGAAGGGTATCTTTTGTTCAGCAAAATTGTAAAACAAATTGTTTCACAAGGAGTTATTGATCAGTATATTAATAAAATAAAGATTCAGATACAATAAAAATATATGGGAATTCTGTGAACGATGCTTGTAGAGATGTTTTTAATGAAAGGAACTTCACAGTTCCTACCGTTGTTTAAGACGTTTTATTAATATGAGTGGTGTTTCTTCAGACAAAGCATAGATTTTTAATTAAAAAAAATAAAAGTACTTCTGTTTGACATAAATTATCTTTTAAAACTCGTAGTTTGAGTGATTGACTAAATAATAGGTTGTAAACTATAAGCACGAATAATATGAAAGGGGATAAAGTGACCTCTTATGGACACCGTCCTGATTAAGATAAATGAAACGAACCCTTTTCCTGCATTCTTTCCTGAACTCATTACATTGTAGTCAGTCAGCAAGTCTATAACAACATGTACTTTGATGTGTTATGAAGGTTGCTACCGTTTTTGGTTCTTTTTCAGTTTGAGGTACATTCTCAGTTTACCTGTTTCTATAAAGGACAAATTCGAGAAGATAATAGATGGTATAACACAGAATGTAAAAATGAATTGGATTGACCAGGAGAAAAGAAAGCGCCACACCTTTTAAACGGCAATCTCTGAATGCAGTGCCCATATTCTAAAATTCTTTATTACATTATGGTGACAACAAAATATGTTCTTCAGCACTCAGCCTTGAACAATTTTCTTCTTCCTTCAATATTAACTTCCGATTTCCAACGCAGCTTCTCTTAAGGTAGTTTTAAAACACTGCTGGCCACCCAAAATTCAACACCAAGAAGGAAGCATCGGATTGACCTGAAATTTGCAGCATGCGTCGCCCGCGAGAGGACATGTAAACGATTAGAATTTCAGGGCATGTGCAAATCATATGCGCCCGCCACGCCACCCAGAAGCACTCTAAGAAGGGTGCACAGAAGGCGGGGTGTATGTAGTGGAAGTGTGTTGTGCTGCCGGATCTGTGCGTGGGAAGCTTTCTGATGTCTCGTCGCATAATACGGCAATCAATCCAGCACGTTCCGCAGTTCGATAGAGGACTATTAGTGGCTTATCACGACAGTGGTTTATCGTACCAAGACATCGGTGCCCGTATGGGACGACATCCAGCCACAGTGAGGCGAGTATGGATTCGGTGCTTGCAGGAGGGACGAACAGAAAGACGTCAGCGATTGCCGCAGCCGCAGCACACCACCGAATGAGAGGAACGGCATGTTGTGAGGTGGGCATTGACGGCTCGTACCGACACATCAGGAACTTTAGCGCAGGAATTCGGGTATGTTGCGCAACAACCTGTGTCAGCACGTACCGTTCGACGTCGTCTGCAGGAACGGAGACTTGTCTCACGGCGCCCACTGCTCCGATCACCATTGACGTTACACCACCGGCGAGTGCGGAGGCAGTGGGCCGTTGAACGCCGCACCTGAACTACGGAATGGCAAGACATTGTCTTCTTCGACGAATCCCGCTTCTGCCTGCAAAACCAAGATGGTCGGATCCGCGTGTGGCGGCACCGCGGCGAGTGACTGCATGACGCCAGCATTATGCGTCGCCATACCGGTCCGTCGCCTGGCATTATGGTTTGGGGCGCAATTGGATATGACAACCGCACCTTTATGGTACGCATCGCCGGTACACTCAATAGCCACCGCTAAATCTCCGACGTTTTGGAGCCTTTTGCCCTCCCTTAGCAGCAGGACCTGCCAGCGGCCACGTTTCAACATGACAATGCGCGCCCGCACGTGGCACGCATTAGTGCAACAATTCTTCAAGGACCACCAGCTATCACTGCTGCCGTGGCCATCCTGTTTTCCCGATATGTGGCACATCGAACTCGTCTGGTCGCTGACCGGCAACCGAGTGGCCAGGCAAGCCCCATTGGCGCCTACTCCTGGTTAACTGTGACAAAGTTTGGAAGCACCCTGGACCAACATACCACAAGCCCACATCCAAAGCCTCTTTCGTTCGATGCCCTGGCGTGTAGCGACAGTTATTGCCAGCCATGGTAGCTACACGAACTATTGATGTCTGCATTTTCCGCAAGTCGCACGGGCCTGTAAGCTCAATCGTTTCATCTTTATATCTGTTGTTATGTGTCCAGTAAATCTGGCTTTGCTATCTCGTGTCCTTCTTGGTGTTGCATTTCGGGTGGCCAGCAGTGTATATTTATATGCCATGTCAAATCAACGCATAAAAACATATTTTTGACCTGGATGTCTCAGATTTCAACTATATTTGGTTTATAGGTTGTACTTATGTGGTATATGAAAAATCTCAATTTAGAGATACTTTGGGTCAGCGTTTTTTTATTTCTTATTTTCAAAAACGGCAGAATTGGCAAATTTTGAAAGAATGTCATTTACCAAAGTAAAAAAAAACAATCAGCAGGTAGTGATGCTAGACGACTCATATACAGCTCTCTTTAAATCTCTGTTTATAGGTTTTGATTTGATATGCAACCCTTTGGAGCATAAAATGTTTTTTACAAACTTTCAAAACCTTTGATTTTGAAAATCTCAGAAACACCGCTTTTGATTTAAAAGCAAAACAAAACATGTTAATCATGCTTAAATGCATGCAAAGTTTGAAGGTGGAGAAATGGTGGGCTTTTGAGAAACATATTTTTGAATTTAAGAAGGTTACATGCCATTATGACAAAGAGCAGTGAAAGGTCTCCCGTTCAGTAACTTTCGTGAACAACATCCAACACAAAGGAGGAAGTTATAAATAAAACTTATTGCTAATATTATTCAAGACAGCCCATGCTGAATGATCCCATACTTGCTTTCTATTTACAATTGTTATATACAGTAGCTTCCTGTTAGATAATGACTTATACAGCATATTGAGCTGCTCACGATGGTCGTTAAACACCCACCAAAAAAAAAACGTATTATCAACACTTTAACTGCAAAGTTAAAAATTTTATAAATGCATGCTGCGATGGCACACACAAGAACGTCAGTATAGGTTTACCTGCTTTAGATACGGCAGCAATATTTTCTTTTCTCACGGTAGTTCTTGATGACAACCTATTCCAAACGAACCCACTTTCATTCGAATTGCTAGTGGAAGTACTCATTTTCTTTGGGGATTGACTTTAATTCTTAAGCAAACCTGTCAATAGCTTCATGATCAGGCCTTGCAGTTTCTGCTGTGGTTTTGAATTCGTGAAGATTTTGTGGCTAATAAACCTACTAAGCCATCCTGAAATTCTTCGAAATGACACAACGAGATAAACAGTTTATACTAGTGAAAGAATATGTATAATCTTGAAATCGTTGGACCAAAGTACCTAATACATGAGACTTGACTACATCTTGTGATCAGTAGTGTCTTACCAAATCTTATTGTTATTTATACTGTGCAAATCGCCTAAAAACCGCGTTGGTACAAAAGTCAATTGTAAACCCATGGCAGTCTTCAACCTTTTTTAGGGTCATTTACAAACACTTCCAGTAGTAATTTTGGCTGCAAAGTGTTACATTTAAGTTACTCTTGATCTGCAAGAAAATAATAGTTGTATTTTAACGTTATGTGCTGGACAAATCTGACCAATTTCAACAGGATGTACACGACGTTTTTTCAAGTGAGGGACAGTTTCATCCGTCTTTTCAAAGTTTATTTACAAGGCGACTCGTCTCATGTTGGCACAATCTAAAAATGTCATTAGAGCAAAAGTTTGATTGTACAATTTAACTAGATAGTGTGCTAAATATCAATAAAGAAGAAGGAAAGAAAATGTGTGGAGTAATAAGCTAGAAAATTAAATTATATATAAAAATAAAAGCTAAATTTGAATTTGAAATAGCAGTTACTTAGGTACAAGGTGATTCCACTTAAAATCTCTCCCTTTTGTTTCCAATGGCAAAACTTTTTTTATATATTTTCATCAAAATAAATGTATTCCCAAGGATAGGAATTTGTACATCAATAAAACTAACTTTAATTTACAGCATGGGGTATTTAATTCTTGCAAAAACATAGCCATAATTCAACAATCCAACGTATGCTTGTCGAGGCAGACGAGAAAGACAGGCTTCGGTGCGAAAGGGCACCGACGAGATTACGTGACCAACTTAGCGCTGTTGCCTCTGCTTGGGCCGCCGAGAGCAAACGGTGGCCGAGTAGAGAGCCAATTTTTCTAACACGCAGTGAATAAAAAGTGGCACATCTAATCTAATCATTGCATATTAATTTCAAACTATCAGAGAATAAAACGTTTAAAAGGAACATTATTAAAATGGGAGTTCTACTGAAATTAATCGTATAACACTACTGAATTATTTTTTCAGTTTTCCGTGTAGTGTGGATTTTCGCGCTTAGCTGTTCCTTTAGTAAAGTCGTATCAAGAGACATATTCGAAAGTTTTGTTGGTCGATTTAATGAAATTAACTATATTTTCTTCGTTGTCCGTGTAGTTCATTTTTTTTTCTTTTTGCCTTTATGATTTTCTAGCAACAATGAACAGCAAATTTGTTTAATAAATAGCATACAGAATATTAATAGCAAACGGAAAACGTTAAGCGAAATCATATTGAGGTCGAAGTAAAAGTGTTCCCTCGTATACATATCTCGGGCTAAAACGTTCCTTACTAAATTAAAAAAGGTATATAAAAGGTATATTTTTTTCTTGTTCTGGAAAAAATATTTTTTTTTATATTATTACATGTATTTTGTTTAATGGGGTTATTTCCAGGACAATGCTTCTGCACACTAAAAGTACATAATTTGGAAATAATTTCTTCTTTAAAAATGCTTAGGATCCCTTTTAATACAAATCATCTGTGTGCATTAGAGTTTATTTTACTTATTTCTACTTGGAAGGAAAAAAAATTATCCTTATCTGTATATATTTTAACACTTTAAAATTATGTGACAACACATTCTGGCACAAGCTAGTTTCTTGGTAATTGAAAAAAACGTTGAATAAGGACACTGTCACAAAAAATGTTCTCATTGTTTTGTGAAAAATTAATGCAAGAACTCTTTTTCATACAATTATTCATTTTTGTCACTATCGAATTTTCCTTTCACTTGTATTTGTAAATTTACAATTACTATAATTGAACTCTAAGGTAAGCCAAAAATTGAAAAAACTATTTCCGTACTAGAATTTAATTCAAACTATAGCTCAGTAAACAGAATTCTTCCTCAGCATTAACAGAAATTTAATTGCATTATGAGTCAATAAGCAATCTAAAATTGCAGATTTAGTGCTACTGACTAACTCTTTCATACCAGAATATTTGAAAAATTCATCGAGTGGAGTAGGAAGCGAACCTGCATTTCCCAATTTCCATTCGAGCATGCTACCGTTGCACCATCCAGGATGAGGAAGTCCCAAACATCCGAGTGATTTAATCTTAATAATCTCAGATTTTCGCCAGTCAAAGCGAGCCCTGCTGCATCATAGCTCAGCTATTTAGAGTCAGGTCGATGCTTAGCAAATTCCCAGTTAGTCAGGTAAACATTGGGGAAGAAATATTTCTTATTATTATACGTGGGAAATATATCTCTATAACCAATCTGAAATCGTATATTTACTGTCACGTAACTGAAATCAAACGATCGTCCATGGAATGGAAACATATCACCTTTCCAACAAGGAAGACGTGAAAAGTCCAACTGTCTGTCTGCGGGAGAAGTCATGGCGACTGTGACGCTGTTGTTTACACAGAATTTCTGTCAAAAGAGGTGGCCATCAATAGTGACTCATACTGCCAAACACTATTAAATCTGCGAAATTCAATTAAGGACAGATGCCGGGGTAAGTTGAGCGAAGGTGTCACTCTGCTGCCCAACAACGCTACACAGCACGGAAAACAAATGGAATTGCTGCAGTCATTCAAGTCGGAGGTGTGGCAACATCAACCTTACAACCCCAATTTATCCCCATGCGGCTACCCTTTGTTCGGTAAAATGAAACAGGACCTTAGTGGACAACGATTCCCAATAGATGAGGCTGTGAAAAGTGCGGTCCTTAACTAGTTGCACCAAACTGGACTTTTTCTGTACAGGTATGGGAAAGTTAATCGCACATTCCGATAAATGTTTACAGTCTTTAGGCAACTATGTCGAAAAATGAATTAATGTTGTACCTTTAAACTAACATACACCCCCTGAGTATATCTTTGTTTTGTTTTTTTATTCAACAGTGTAACGTTTTGATCCACCATCATATTATTAAAGCACTTTGCTGCAATTCAGAAATCAAATTTTTAGTTTGCTTTAAAAGTTGGCATAAATACTACATTTGGAAAAAGTATCAACTTACCTATTGACTATCAATTTGTCTTGTATCTTCAAGCGGAACGAAGTAAAAACACTATTAAAAATAAACAAATGGGTCCATTTTTTTGCATAAATGTACCTCAAATGTCTGTTTCAAATAGTTTGAAAGAAGGAAGTAATCACAAGCTGCAACGGTATTTAGCTTCAGATTGTTTACCCCAACTTTCCTTATGTGAAAGCATCTGCAACAAAGTTATAGATACACACGAAAAAATAAATAAAGAATTCTTGCTAACCAATGGCAGAAATTAACACATTTGTTTCCAAAAGTTTGAATCATCACATGTTACATCAAAATAATCTCAGCTTTAGATCCTCCAGTATATGTTACCATCTGAATATTTTATGTATGAATTGTGTCCATTATTTTCTTTACCTAAAATCTACTTTTGTAATGTTCATACCTAACTGTGATCTACTTTTTTATAAAACATATTTGATATCATTTTTTGGATTAGACAGCATTTTAACAGTATAAATAATTATTTCCCACACATTTCTAAAGGAATTAAGCAGAATTGGTTAGTAGTTTTTCATAACACCAGGGAATTTATACATTTTACTAACATTCTTTACTAGAATCCAAATGTTCTCATTATAGTAAAATAAAATTTTTACTTTCAATATACCTACTATAAATGTCAAGCTAAGCACTAGTACACACGCACACCAGTGCTGAGACGGGCCGAGCCGGAACCGGGCGCTGGCTGCGTAATACTTACTGGAGTTCGGGCTTGGAGAGACGGGAAGAATTTTCTCCCTTTTTCTTTTAATGTGATTTTATATGATTTAGCACACGAGGCTCTTTCTACACTTTCTAGTTGTTAAAGATAATTCTTCAGCAACTGGGTCTAAATGGGGAGTAGGAATTCTGCAGGGCTCACTATTCCGGGCTTGGATAACAAAATACCATAGGCCATGAATTACAGAATTTCTGGCAAGGATAAGTTTTAAGAAGCATACATAGTAGATAGCAAGCTGACGGAATTTTGCTCCCTACCTCAAAGGGGAAGTTCCCTGCTATTTCTATTGAGCAACATACGACGTAGTTTGTTGTGCCTCCAGATGTTTCCTGACACAACCCCCCCCCCCCCAAAAAAAAACATTTCAGGTAGAAATGAATGGTTAAAGAAACTATAGAAATGGATAGACATCCCTTCCCCACTCCGCAGGTGATAAAGATATCGGTTAATTGCATGGGTAGGAAAAGAGTGGAAGTCTGGAAGACATTTTTTAATGACTATACAGGTTAATCATAGTTTTCGGGCTTGTTCGGACTCACATACTTCAGGCTCGGGCTCTTAAAATTGAGCCTGAACTCAGTTCAGTTCTGACGCACACAGAGTAACACTTCAGTGAACTTCTCACAGGTGTTTTTATCAAAAATTTTATGGCAATGAAGTCATAGTGGCAAGTATGAAAAATAAGAGAAATTTCCTGGAATCAATACAAATAACTGTGAACCAACGATGCAATGGCTGTTCAACCGATTGACTTGGCTACAGCACTAAGTTGTGTACGTGACTATTTTGCACCGTAGCCTGTCTTTTTTGTCAGCCTCGATGTTTGTCTACTGACGTCATCAATATACAGGTCGCGCCATTTATTAACAGATCTGATCATTATTCAAAGAAAAATGATTGATTTTTAATATAGCTGTGGTTATGGTTTAGAAGTATTAAGCACCACATGTTTTAACTTAGAGTTGGTATTATCGATGGGCAAATCTTCACCCTTGTCAATACATTAATTGCGAAGAAAATATGTAAAGAAGTTTTCAAAACGATGATTACGTGTAGAAAATATACGTCAGTAAAACCAAACCGTCGATACACGATTAAACTCATAGTTAGGGTAAAAACGAAAAAAAATATTAAAATATAAAATAAAAGAGATTACCAAAGTACATAGCTATGATGACCTTATTGTTGACCGTCTTTTGAGAAATCTACTTAACTCTTCTGCATCTACCCTCCAACGGGAGCATCGTATACCCACCTTTATTGGGTCCATCTGTTACTATCCTGCACTAACGTGCATCTTGTCTAATATATGCAAGCGATATGAACTGACATTCGGCATTAAAACTTCGAACATCCTATCAATCACTAAAAACGATAGAGATTCCATTAACCCTAGTGAACGATATGGAATTTACTCTATTCCTATGCGAGCCGTGGACAACAATGTTCCACCTAAACAGTATATCGGCTCGCCTGTCGAAGCACGTTTACAATGTGCTGATGGAGGTCAGAACACAGCCCTAGCTCGTTTAACCCACAGTGGGACTCATTATCCCGTATGGGATGAACTTCGTATATTAACAACCCCAACAAGCAAGTCAACACTACTACTGGTGGGGAGCTTATGCATTTACTCTCAAATACATCTCTGCTGTAATGACTCTTTACCTTGTGATATTCCGCAAGCTTGGAAATATTTATTTCCAAGTGATTTAACACAACAGCCAGAGTGACACTTCTCAAGATGAACTCTATTCACTATTTTTGCAATTGTTATTTTTCCTCCTGTAGACCTGCCTCCCGTTGGGTTGCGCAGGCACTAAAACAAATTATTTAATGTCTACTTACCTCATTCCCATTCTGCGCATTGGGTATATAAGGGGGTTAGCACAACGCAATATACAGGTTTAGTCTGAGGATGGGACCATAGTGCGTTCCCGAAAGATATTACAACATTTTTAACTTGTATATACTTCTTTTAGCTTTTAGTAAAGTTTGTCATGTACTTGTAGGGAGTTTTTACTGTATCTATGGGTTTAATCGTGTATCGACGGTTTGGTTTTACTGACGTAAAGAAGTTTTACCATTAAAAACATAAGCCAGAGATTTAAGTGGAACCACCTTAACACGAAAGCTCGTCGGTACTTTCTTTCTGCAGTGTTTTCATATTGTAGAAGAAAGGAAGCATATCAGAAAAACACATTTCCGGCTTTTTTACCATAATCGGCCCAGTACTGTAATGGTCCTTGGTGTTAGGAACGACACTTCAAAGGAGATAAGAAGCGATCATTTAGAAGTGTTATCTGATATGTGAATGATTTATAATTTACACCACCCATGTTTTTTGCCGAAATTCTGATATACCTTATAAATTAACACTAAGGCTCACTTCAATATCGTCGTTTTGTGCCTTTCTTTGAAGGGAACACATAAACAAGAGATTACGGGTATTTTTCCATTTTCTGATCGTATTTTCTGTTTAGTTTTATATCTATCACCATTTTCCCACTACTGTAGAGAAGATTGATAAACCTAGTAGGTAATACTAAAAATTTAACTTTGAACTGTGACATGACATATATGATATTTTTGTGCACCGTGTGTATATTTAAAGTTTCCACCTGATGTGTGCGTAAGGCTTTTTCACAGGATACAAATTGCTAGCAAATTTTTCTATACTAGCTCTTGCCAATTCTATGTGAATTTTTATTTAAAAGAGCCCAGTTTGTCCACGTACGAATGGATAAAATTCGGAAGAACAATAGATTTATGAGCCCATGTAATAGAGATAAGAAAATATCTAGAAATAAGTAATTTAACTGGAGATAAGACATAAAAGACGCAAGTCAAGCTTAGAAGTATCCGCTGATTCACGTACGTTGCAATAAAAATGAAACGATTCGTCAAACCTTCAACTGAACTGGAAGTGTGAGGTTTTGCATTGCAGTATCTGTGTTGTGTATTTATTTCACGTTTGAACCTGCTGCCAAAGGCTTTCCGGCACAGCGCAGTTTTCCACTTTACACTGCTTCCCAGGGAGCAAATTTTGCCTACTTTACTTCTCTTTGTAGAAAATATGTTCTACATTTCTTGAAGCTTTTTTTTTCATTCCGCAAGTTCGCAAGCGGTTGTTCTAGATTTTTTCAGCATAAGATCTGCCTTTCGCACAATTAGAATTCTACTCATGCGCTCGAGTTCGTAGCAATGGAAAGCTTAAGATGAATGCAAGCTGGCAGATGACAGAAGCTAGTAGACTAACTTCAGAGGACATCCGTAGTAATACAGGTTGTCAGAAAAGTCTTTCCCTGATTGCAAACGCCATTGATATCCGCTGTGTGTACGTTACAGATGTGAAACTGGTGACAAAATGTTGGAAAACTAACCTAATTTTTTTGTTGCAGGCTTCCGCAATGTGGCTGTAGTGTAGCAGTGTTAGTGTCCAGGAACCCGGAAATGTTCACAAATCATGAACATAACTTTTTATCATGAATATACCTTTTTGGCATCTGTAATTCACGTGAGGCCCTATGCACTGATTTTTTGGGACTTCGCCGAAAAGACTGTCTCACTGCTTCCACCCTTTCAGCTGAGGTTGATGGTCGGCCAGTTCTCGGTAAGTCAGCAACAGATCCTGTGGTCTTCAACTTGTTGTACAACGACTTAATGCTCTTGACATCGGGCGGCTTCTTTCCATACGTTGTTTGAAAGTTCCTCCACTCTTATTGGTGACCGGGTGTCGTGATACCAGAGGACACACTGAGCTTTTTCCTAATTGGGAAACATTTCCGGTTTCCTGGACACTGACACTGCTACACTACAGCCAACTTGCGGAAACCTGCAACAAAAAACTTGGTTAGTTTTCCAACATTTTGGCACCAGTTTCACATCTGTAACGTACCTACAGCGGATATTAATGACGTTTGTAATCAGGAAAATACTTTTCGGACACCCTGTACAAGTCTGTGCTTCGATGAACTTGAGTTTTTGCTTACAAAAATATATATTGTCACAGCATTTAAATTATTTTTCTATAAAAACTAATCTAAACGAAGTTTATGCGGAGATCTATCCTCTTCCCTCCTTCGTGGGTGTTAGCTAGCTGTGGGTAAGAACTCTCACTGTCATAAAAAATTCCCGCACCAAGAAAAGAACTATGCGATTAAAGTGAAACTCTGTGAATAGCTACGGGCACTGCAGATATGCAAATAGTTAAAGTTTTGTGCGATTCCGCATGCCCAAGCATCCAAGACCGGCGCTACAATTGCAATTATTGGGAGCTTATAAGGCGCCTTTTAGGAGAATTCACATGTGCGACGAAGTGCACGGTAAGATTCAAGTGAGACCCTGTGCGACAGACATCCCGAGGAGCCGGCGTTAATGTGAGTACGGGCAACTGACGGAGTGCCGAATTGGCGGCCATTGGTACCGGTCGGGCAGTACGATACAATCGTTTTGGGAGCAATGAACACAGAAAGGCACACAGATACGTCCGAGTGGCTCTGGACGACCCAGACACACCACCAGCAGACAGGACCGCGTGATCGTGATAGCAGCACACACAGATGCAACAACGTCTTTCTGCAATATCCAGTGACATGTGTAGGCTGTATATGGGGCACTTGTATCCGCCAGAGCCATTTCCAGACGCCTGGCAGCGGCGAATCTGCACGCTGTACGGTCCTTACGTTTTCTGCAATTAACACCCGTCCGTCGTCAGAGTGAAGGCTGCAGGTGAGCGCTACAATCCCACTTTTTGCTGTACGGCGGTACACGTAACCAACTGCATGCGTGATGGTCTGGAGACCAATCGCATATTCAAGCCGTGCTTTCCTCCAGTGATCACAGGCACATTACGTAGCCCTGCGCTACGTACAGGTCATCCTGTGGCCCCATGTACTGTCTTTCATGGCGAGGCAACCAGGTGGAATTTTCCAACAAGATAACGCCCATCCGCGAAAGGCTCGGGTTTCCCAGGACTATCTACATCATGTTTCGACGCTTCCGTGGCCTACCAAATCGCCTCATCTCTCGCCCATCGAGCACGTGTCGGACGAGCTGGGACGCCAGCTTTGTCTGTGTCCCAGTGTTCGTAATTTAGAGTGCCAGTTGCAGGACATAGGAGCGTGATTTAGAGCGTCTGTTGATATAATTCACAGTGTCATTCGAATGAACGACAGCAAACGTAATATTTGACCACACATGGAAAGTATATTGAATTATTTCCGTCATTCTTTTTCGGTCAGCTCAAAAACGTGGTATGGATTCTAATGAGTTGAATATTAAATATCCAAATTAAACCGGAACTCTGGAAAATGCAAAGTTAAAAAGTAATATTTTATTTCATACAACCCAAACGAATCCAACTCGAATTCCACCAATATTTGCGAGCAGTCAAAAGTAAACTAATTGAAAATATTAATTCATTTGTTTTGAAAGTATTACAGTTTTCCCAGATTCCAGTATGGTAAGAGCGTCCACGTTTCTGTGTCACGAAAGGTTTAAGCTTATTAAAGGAAAACAATTTTTTAAGAACTGATGTGAAAAGAGAAAGTTAAGTGTGTTGTCTGTTAGAAAATGTGTTTCCAGATGTCTTCGAGTTTTCTATCAGGTACTCGTGTAAACGGAAACGAATTGTAAAAAATTTCAAATCGTTTTGATTACATAACTTAATAAAATAACTTGCAATTGAATGGGTGGTATAAATATTTTACAATGAGATTTTAACTCCAAGCTGAAATAGTGCGTATGTATTATGTAATGACAAATTCATGCCGTTATAATTATATTCACTCGACTTTTAAAATCATTTCCTTCTGTTGTGAAACCAGAGACACAAAATTTTTGACGTGAAATCGAACAGCAACATGGTTTTATTGAAAAGAGTTGCGTATTTATTAATTGTGGATTATATAATAATCAATCTCCGAAAAATATTTATGAATATCTTAAAAGCGATACATTGCGAATTTTTGCATACGGTAAAAGTGTTAAATCGTAGGTTTCATGCGGTTTGCGTGAGCCATTTTAAAAAAAGTGGACGGTGCGGCGTTATTAATTTCCAAATTAGGCGTTTCATAAAAATTATGATAACTGATATTAGCTATTTAACATTGACTGTTTTTTTGTTTTTTTCTTACGTACTTTATCAAGACAACGAATGTACGATGGAGGTCGAATGACGTCATGCCACTGTATGCATTCTTTGGTGACACAACGAGCTATCGATTGGGAACTTCATCGGACGGTACCCTGAGATACAACTAGTCCTGCATCGTTGAATTCTGTCCACAATTCATCGACTCAGAGAGAAAGGGGCGTAAAGTGATTAATTTATCTGCCAAATATCATCAGACACGTTAAACGTTGGGTAGAATCAAGGCCGTCTTGAAAACACAAGGCCATGTCAATAAAGAGATGAGTTCCCCCCGTTAATGACGATATTCTGATGTTACACGGGCTGACAAGTCGGTGTCTGACCCTAAAGGTCTCCCAGCATCGACGAACAGTAGTTTGGATGTCTGCCGTGTTGGCGTGTGTTCTATGCCTGAAGACGTAGCTGTATCTCTCGGTGGATTTCAAAGTTGCTTGTATTTTTTTTTTTTTTTTTTTTTTTGATTGGAGGTTTAACGACCACCGTGAGCAACTCAATGGGCTATAAGCAGTCGCCCGTCCCTAATTTAGGGTCACTGGTTCCAGGGAAGGGAGAGAGCCAGTGCCGTAAGACAAACACAACATCCATGCCTCACCGGGATTCGAACCCGGACCCCTTACGGACGAATGATCAGAGGCCAACGCCTTAGACCACTGCGCCACCGGGGCGGCGCTTGTATTAAGACATTACACCATAATATACAAAATTTCAATAAATTGGTTTCTTATGATTTGGAACCACTGCATTCGCATTCTTAAAAGTTGTATTTGGCTTCAATTTCCGCAAACACGAGATCCTAGAAAATATCTCCTGCAACGAATTTCTTTGTCAAATAAAATCAGGTTTCCCCGTTATAAATTTATTTTTTACTTTGCTTCTCACGAAATTAATCGTTTTCGGTAACATGGGGAAACGCTCTGATTTTTTGAAGTTTTAAATTATGAGTATTTGAAAACATTTCCCATTGTATCCATTTCTTTTGTTTTATTTTCGTGGAAAGCAACTGTAAAATCACTTGTAGCGGCTTTAGTTGCAAGTTTTGTTTCGTCATTTAAACAGCAAATGTTTGCTACATTTATTTGATAAAACACATTCCCAGCAACCTCAGAACGATTCGTATTCACACGTTTGCTTAGAATCTCACTTCCCGCCATATTACTTGGTAGGAAGCTTTTTAAAAACAATTATGTGGAAGTTCCCAAACAGGAACAATACCTAAATCATTTTATTAAAATAATTTACTTTGCGAATAAAGTACTGAATTCAAGCAATTGAAGCACCCTAAGGTGGTCAAACTAGAGATAAATTTTCGTAAACAAAGAAAATCATATAAATATAAATCAAGCTGTTCTTTCAATGTAACATAGACATAGAAAATTGAAAATTTTATCGTCCTGGAACTGGAATCGAACCCGCATCTCCCGAATTGCGCTTGAATTCCGTTCCATGACAAATTTTCAAATTTCTGTGGTTATGTTGCATGGAAATAAGAGCTTGATTTACGTATGTATTGTTTGTTTTATGTATTTCCACTTGATATAAGAAGAATCATATTTTAACGCTTTTTCTTTCTGTTTTCGATACTGCACAGAGTTATTTTTAAAAATTTCATCGCATGAAAAGTCGTTTAATTTGTGTACTTTATGGCTTTAATTTAATTAAAAATCATTTCGTCAAAAATTATTCCCTGTTTTGAACGTGTGCAAGAGAGAGATTGTTAATACAAGAACATATTACTTGGGGACATAAAAAATAGACCCACATTTTGCAGTTTTTACAGAAACGGAAATACAAAAAAACACATTATAGCAAAATACACATTTACAATCAGAAATGGAATTTGATATTTTAAAACAAATAATGTGAACTGAAGAAAATATCTATATCAGTTGCGGGCAAAAATTTACTGCTCTCTAATTTCCTTTTCTTCAAGAACTTATTGGCAAAAATGAGTGATAATTTAATTTGAATTAACACCCATTCTCGCCTAACCGATACTTTGTTTATGTTCATAATTGTGTTTGTGTGTTTAGAAAAGATTGATTTTTGTAAGGAATAACACATCCCTGGGAAGGTGAACGATAACTTCCCTCTGGAAATGAAAGGCGGAAGTGCGAGGCACCAGATGTCCCACAAAAAAGAAAGGAATGAGTAGATTGTAGTGTCTAATAAACAACACTCAGTTCTAGGTAAATGCCTGTTGCACACCCTTATGATGTGTTTAAAAAACTGAAAGGTTTATATATTTTCTTAAACTTTTCGTGCGCATTATTATAACAGTTTTGGTTGGAGACAAAGATTTTTTATGTTGTACACAAAAGGCAACAGTAAGCTGAGAAATTCAGAAAATATTAAAGCGATCTACATATTCCGACCTAACTACAATGATCTCTCTATGAGGAGGAAGTCTAGAAAGCTGTTCATTTAGCCTAAGATCAGTAAATAACCGTATGGGTTGTCAAACTTGCTCCTGATTGAAACGTGACTTGTTCATTTGAAACATGTAGAATGCTTTTTTATTATGTATGTTTCTTAGCTTTCTGATCCTTTTTGGCTGTAAAATAAAAACATCGTTTCCAACAAAATCCTTTATTAGGTGGAATAATCTGAATTTTGTCAAATATTTCAAACATATAAAATTTCCCATATTTTAACCGAAAAAGTGTACGCTCTTGAAATAAGAAGAATACGTTTTTTAATTTGTCAGTAATTCTTTATCCGTGGATCACTGAAATAAAACATTTTATTGTGTTTCCTTTTGACATAGAGATAACTATATCAAATGTGAATTTTTCACTTCGAGTATGAGATACAGTAATTACTTGCATTATATCATACAGAAATGTGTTACAATTTCTTAAGATAACCTAGAGTACACCTATCGTTGTTGTCGCCATCTATCGATGCTCTGTGCCTTGTAACCGTTCCGCAGGACTGATCTAATAATATCAGTATCTTACTGCTTGTGCCACTTATAGACTTTACTGCTGTTCTCTCAGTCACGTTATATGTTGAGTAGAGATAAGGAAAATTACTGGAAGGTGTGAACGTTCGATTAGCAATGCGTTCAATTTCTATAGAAGCTAACTGTGTGAACATCCCATACACATTAGGTTTCTGACCGCCTGTTCATTACATTTCAACTGCGTCCCTCTCTTTTTAAGGACCGCTATTGATAATATCTGGCACGTATATTTAAAAATGTGATCATTTTCTTTCGGGTAAAATTGTTCTGCAATTTGAGAAGTTAACATTGTGGGAAACCGCTCTTCTCCTGCAATGAAATCGTACAGAGCTGTTGAGGTGATACTAACCCAACAGCCAATGGAGTACGTGTGCCAACGGAGACCGTGACGTCACGCCTTGGCCTTCGCCTTGATTAGTAGCGGGACTACGTAGCCTTTAATCTATCGGCATTCTGTATCATTAGAAACAATCTAAGCTATTTGGGTAAAATCTCAATCTATCAAGCTTTCTAGCAAAACAGAGCTGCACTCTATGTCTTTAAACTACGAGCCTAATCGATTACATAGATAAAGCTCGTAGTTTAAAGTCATAGACGAGCTTCCAATGCCGCGTTAATTTCAAGTAACACAAATTACCTTCTTTCAGGTTCCTATTTGCAATCACATTAGCTACGTAACTTATGTTTTTGTAATGTTTCTGAGGCAGAGAAAAGCGAAACAGATGGTACAACTGCTTAGAATATGCAAATTTTGCGCTTGAGAATATATATCAGACAAAGCACTGATTCTTTAAAATTTGAATATTTACAAAATATTTAGGAAGAGCATCAATTTTAGAGTGAAAACTACCGCTAACGATAATTACAAGAAAGAAGAATAAAACTGCATGGAGTATGTAGACAGATAACGTAAAAGTGTCTCAAACTGAGTGAAAAAATTAGAAATACAAATTAAAATTTCGAACTTTGTTTGCATATTTTATATATTACATGTTGCTCTCAAGCGATGGGAATATTTTTATTAAATAATTTTCATGCCATTCCTAATAATATAAAATGCTTGGGCACTGCTCTTAATTTTAGGTTTTTTCAGTGAGGCGTGGTAAGATCTCTGTTCTGTTTTCCGTATTAAATTTTTTGTTTGTAAGCATTTAGTCAAACGTTTGGATGGACAAGAAATTTAATAGTTCTTCCAATATTAACCCTTGTTTCTAATTAGAATCTAAGAGTAATAGATGAAAAATGTTATTTTGTTCATTGCAAACAATTTAATTTATCGCAGATTTTTCTGTGTCCGTCGCAGAGCAAACTTTTAAATTTGTTCCTTGTAAGTTTAAATGCAAAAGACAAGGCTCATGAACGTGAAATAATACAAAATAATACCGGCTTTAGGTGAAAATATTCAACAAACAGAAAACAAAGAGCTCGATAAAGGGAAAATTGATTCAGAAGGACTAATTGCATTATAACGGCAAAACAAATGTTCCTCTTATTATTAAAAGATAGATAAATTAATTCAGCTAACCAACACCGGATCCTGATTGTTGACCAGTGAGTTTAAAGTAACCTTATTTTGCATACTTGCAATTAAAATTATAACACTGAAATTACGGACTTACAGGCTGCTTACCAAGTCAATGCATATTGCTAGATTTTTTTACTGCATTGTATATATCTGATATTTGAAATTACATTATACACCAGGAAAATATGAACCTATTCATTTTGTATATATAGATTTAACGAGTCATTAATATTCAGTATCTATAACGTTACAATAATTATAAGGAAATACACACTGTGCTTTATATAATATTTCACATACCACGTAGTAAAATTGTTTGAACAATTGTATTTGTAAGGTAAACGTGTTATTTTATATTATTTTTGTCTTCTAACGAAACAAAAGGTGCTGACATTAGGTCCGCATCAACATTTTTGGATTTTTGTTGAAACATACTTTAATTTATCTTCATGCAACACTTTCTTCGGTAGAGAATGTATTTCTGTATCACCATGAATTCTAGTCTGCATTTCTACCGCAACTATGGGCGTGAAGTGGAAAATCGGAAAAATATGTGGAAAACGAAATGTTGTTTTTTCTTTATTAAACGCTGTCCCGATTTTTCAAAAGTATATGGATAATAATTCGTAAACAGCTCGAATGCAGTGGTTTGCTTTAGTTTTAGCGTTTTTAAAAATGAAAAGAAACATAATCAAACATCGAAGTCAATAGGAAGGTAGTGCGTTTGCCCAAAATTTATGTGTAGGGCAAAATTCGTCCGAGTGGATACAATGAATTTTTTTCAAGAATTTCATGATCTTTCCACAGTATTCATTCAGCCATTACGAATTGTATGAAGCCTATATAGTGACTGAGTGATACAGTCACTATATAGCCTTGGAATTTAACTGCACGGAAGATATTTTGAGATATCTCGCAATGCATTTTGTTTAAATATTATCACATTAGAGCGATAGAACATCTGAGAATGTCAATATACAAATAAAACTCAGGAAGCAACACGAATCTGTTGCGGCTGTAAAGTTACGTATTTATAAGGAAAACGTTAATAACCATTAATATAAATTCTAAAATTGCATATTTTCTTAAACGCCGGTCATCTATTTGTAGACAACATATGAAGTGAGCTGTACATTTTCATTCGTCTTTAGTATAGTAGTAAAGAGGGTGTTCAACTCATAGTCGTATTCTATTGACAAGGATTTTAAAATGAATTTAAATATTTATATATACTTTATTTTACTGATGAACTACTGAAAGCAACAAACGTAAAACTTTTTTCGGAGCGTTTGGGAATATCAAAAGGGGTATTTCTCTTTCCCTGATTTCAAACAATGGATCATTGCAGTACAATTATTAATGTCATTCAAATTTCAGATAATGCGTTTTTAGTCGGTGTGTTACGAAATTTCCCATGAATCCGACAGATATAGAATGCATCACAGATGAATCGGTATGTTTCATTTCTTTTACCT
Organism: Macrothele yani; assembly: GCA_039090855.1. Lineage (NCBI taxonomy): Eukaryota > Metazoa > Arthropoda > Arachnida > Araneae > Macrothelidae > Macrothele > Macrothele yani. Next base: position 182,212,234 of record CM077034.1, on the reverse strand, counting down.
TTCGTAACTTTGCTGTTTTCAAGCACACTGAGTGAGAGGGGAAGTATTAATTCACGGTTTTCTTGTTCCATTAGAAATTATTTTTTCTGCAGGGTAATCAACCAAAATCTGTAATTGTACAAATCGCGGTAAATTGCTAAAATCGATCAGCATGATTTCATTATTTTAAATTATCTGCAGACGACAGCAAGCTTCATGTGGTTAAACAGACATTTCATACAAATATTCATGCGCTGGAATACGTCGAACCGTCCAGAATCGACGAAGCAAGCGTTTAAAAAGAACGCAACACGGTTATATAACAACTCATATCATTCAAAATAACTGTTTTATGTAACTTCGTTTTCAAACCTCTAATACATTAATAGTTTTCAAAACAAAGGCATGTGGGTCACTCTTATCTGTAATGGATTCACTGCTCTGTAAATTTTTTTTTTAATTTATCGCAAATCGTTGAGCCCAATATATACAAAACTTACGTTGCAGGCAATGATATGTTATGTCAAAATAAAAACGTCAAAAAAAAAATTTCTTTCTGCGGCAGTGCGAAAACGAAACTGTGACACGTTGGTTTTTATGTTTTTTTTTTTTTTGGTTTCGTTCTTAATGCTCTGCAGAGCCCGTGTTGAGTTAGAGGGAAATCATACTTTTCTTTTGGTTTTTTAGGTGATTAAAACAGACAGAAAAATATGATTTTCCCGAAATGTATGTTTACTTTTACCGATAATCTACCTCAGTTTTTCTCAACCTTTTCAACTCCCGGCACATTGTATCGCCGTAACGGAAACTACGGCACACTCGCACAGTAGGTGGGAGCACTGAACTGGACGCTTTACGCTACTAAAGTCGATTAGGCGAATCGTAGTTCGAAACATGTCTCGAGCGCTCCAAACGCATGGCGAATTCAATTAAACTGTATTCCAAACACTGAATCATTTTACTAGAGGTGATGTGTTTATCAACTCTGCAGTTGTTTATTCATTCGCAACATTTTCAGTCCTAATTTCCACAATTCCACATAGAATACTTACAATACACTTGTATTAATAAATAGCCTACTTGAAAATACACTAAATGCCTATTTTATACTTCCCGTTATTTTCGCGTTTTAATAAAAATCCTCTATGGTATTTTTATCGCGGCATAACCACATTCCTTGAGAATCGCTGGTCTACTCTATACGGCATCGGACGTTCATTGTCGGCGTTTTACCCTGTGACGATCCTGAAAGAATGTAATAACAATTTATAGCACTTAGTCTGTATTCATGTGAAATATTAATTCTACGTGAGTCTGTTTTTATATATGGACTTACATTTATAAAGCCGACCTCCTATGTGAAATGTGTTTCTTTACGGATTCATATTCATAAAAACTTACTTCTATGTGAGGCTGTTTTTTTAATGAACCATACATCATCAAGTCTTCGTTAATGTCGTTATATCCTGTTAATAACCTGAACGAATGTAATAACTGTTCATAACATTTATCCTGAATTCTTGTCAAAACAGAACATCCATGTGAGCCAGTGTTTATTTTCAGACTTATACTAAAATACATAACAAATTATTGATAGCGAAAGAGAAAAGATAAATACGAAAATGCAAAATTTGTTGACTATCTGAATGGAACTAAGCTGAACTGGACCCAGCAAGTAATGAAACTTCGGTTGTGCAAAATTTATTTCTATGTATAGTTCTGGAAATCCATAATGTAAACAATTAAACAAAATCTATTCATATGGAGGTTCATAGTAAAAACAGAAATATCATAGAATCTTTGTATTTATTTATTAATTTAGTTATTTATAATAAAATTTCAGGATGTTTGTATGGAACTACATGCCGGGCCGCTCTTGCTTTAAATCTAAATTTCGTGAGATAGGAAGGCTTCATTTTACACGTATTATGTAGAATTAAATTTGCCCAACTAGGTCCTTTAAGTCAGAGATTACTAACTATTTGGAATAAGAAGGAATTGTGTTCATGAAGGCTGGCATACTTCTATGAGAAATGAGAAACTTTATTTCAAAGCGGAGGATGCTATGGCGCAAAGCTTACGTTACAGCAGTAACAGAGATAAACTAATTCTTACTGAAGGAAAGAGTCAGCGACACTCCAATCTGACGACGACGTAACAACTGTCAAAGACATTTCACACCGAACAAACACTCTCACCTTCAAGATATGTTCAACTTAGTCACCCACTGAACGGAGACACCCAGCCTTTATTGAAAAATAGTACAATGTTCGAAGTTAGATTGTATTACTTCAAAACGGAAAAGTTCTTCATTTCTACTTAGTTGTCTTCTATTGCTGTGACTCATAAATTACTATACTTTCGAAATAAGTCCTTCTGTCCTTGTCGAAAACCATTGTATAGAATATTAGTTCTCATTGTATTTGCATAATGGGGATATTATAAATGCATCTGCTAGAGATCTACGTTCTGACATACTGCATAAAATGCAAATTAATACGATCAGATCGAAGAATACGTAGAAAACAGATGAAATTCAGGACTGAGATTTAGAAGCTTGATTTTAAGTAACAATCTATTCTTCTACCTTCCCCAAGTGTTCGTATCGTGGAAACATAAATAAAAAAAAATATATGGTGCGGAATCAGATGAATATCGATACGGAATTTAAAAAATGCAGTACTTGAAGCAAAATATTTTGACAAAAGAGCCTTGAAGATATTTTTTGCGGCAGAGCCAGAAATTCTGTGGTACGCCACTGCCCCCCCTCCCCCAATGAGAGAAATTAAAATCTATTAAGTGTGGCGTCATTAGAAGATAAATTTTACGCAGAGTGCTATGAGAAAACAATATGTTGCTGAGAATCTTAGTTCTTGAGACGTTTGAAAAAATAGGAGCCGCTTCAGGCCCGCTGAGAACAAAGTAAAGTAAAAAATAAAGATTACTATATGAATGTAAGGGAAATTTTTTGCGGAGTGCAAATCTGAAAATTCAGTGTTGCTCTAAGTTTTCGAGATACTTATTTGGTAAATGTTGAGAGAGGCATTTAATAGCACAATCAAGTGACTGTGCAGCAGGCGACGTTCCCTGTCAAAAAAAAAAAAAAAGTAGGTTAGTAATAATGCATTTTTTAAGAAAGTAATCAAGTCTCAGCTCGCATCAGCATGTATATGTACAAAAAAGGTCAATTACGGACCACTCGAAATTTAGCTTTCCAAAATAAGCTTTGGTATTTTTACTGAATTCTACAGAGCATTCAATCAATGACAGTCTGACAGGACTTTTGTTAGATTAGTTGCATTTTTGCCTGACGATTTTCGAACTCGGTGAATACCAAAGAATGTGTGTCCCGAAGAATTTGATTCAGATCAGACCAAATCTAATCTAATATACAGGATTTCAGGAAAGGAGTGTCTTACCTTATGTCTTAGTCAACCCTTAGAAGTGAAAAGCTAGAATATTTACGCTAGAGTGCCCGACGGGAAAGTCACACGGAAAGGAGATAGAAAGAGGAAGGAAGAACCCCTTATTTATAATCGGATGTACAGTGCCCTGGTCCGACAGTTTAACGCACCCGTCCGACACACGTCGGAGATTTAGCGGTTCGAGCGGTCGTACCTACCTGGGACTTTTCCGTATCAGTCACCAAAGTTAACCACTAGGCCACCTGCGACCCAGATTTAGATTCACTTTGAATCCAGTGCTGTAAACAGAAATTTGGCACGTCCACTCACCTGTAACATTTATATTTTCACTATATATTTCAGTCGTTATGTAAACTTACAAGGTAATATTCCTTTTCAAATAATAATAATGATAATAACAATAATATAAATAATAAAATTCGTGCCCTGAACTTAGCCTTTAACTAGATCTGTTAAGAAAAAAAGACTGCAGATTCAGAAACTCTCAAGTAAAGGAAACATATATTAAATGTTAATGGTCGAAAACGGAGAGAAGAGAGACGTTTCTTGTAATCGCTTTCGTAGAGTATTTTTCTGCTGATCGACAGCTAGCCTATTATTTCCGCTGTTACATTAAAAAATTTCGCCTTTCCACCTTATTTTTTTATCTACTTTTTGTTCCTCAAACTTCTATTTGACTCACAATTCTTACTAAGAATTCAAATCACTGCTGTTTTTATATGGAACAGAAAAAACATCCGTTAAATAAGTACGAAAATAAAGTAATTTTTTGAAATTTACTTTTATTTTCAGTACCATGTAATGATAAATTTTTCATAACAAAATATCAAACAAATAATTTAAATCCTTTTTCCCCCGCTGTTACAAATCAAAAAATTAGTTTCACATTGGATGTTATCTTTTTTAAGCGTAATTATATTTAAGTGTAGTATTTTGAAATTAAGAGACCGTGTCCCCGAAAGTAATAATTTTTCACCCCAAATTGATCGCAGAAAGAATTACTGAAAATCCTCTGAAGCTTTCTTTCAGTTTTAAGTGACGCATAACTGCAATTCAAACTTCTTAAATGCATCATTCGCAAAAAAAAAAAATATATACAAACTCCAATGGCATTCAAACACCTATCCGTTTTCTTAGGTCCAGTACCATTGTTAGAATCCTCTTAGCAGGTAATCAGTCAGAAACGATTTGTATCAACCATCGCCTTAAACGAGAAGTTTGAATTACAACGCAAATGGCGAATGCGGGGTGTACTGATGTCCGGAGGTCAAGGTCACTCGTGCGAGCTGTGTACGGACCAGATTGCGTACTCTCAGTTATTTCGTTCGAGCTGCTTAAATGGTTAAGCACGGTTCATCAGAGCAGATGACTCTTGCTAGCCAGCGAATTTTTTTATTCACTTTGCGAAAAAAACTTATTAAAGAGTATTAGGCAAATATACAAATCAAAGAAATATCCAGAACATATTATATGTACCTATATTTTTAAATGTTTTACATTGCCAAATCTGGAGCAGTGCAACATTGAAATCAGAACAATTTGAACTTTTCAGGAGGATAAAAATGTATCATAGGTAGTATAGTACGAACAATACACTGCTTGACAAAGAAAAAGACACACCACGAAGACGTGAACGCAGCTCCATGTAAATTGCAGTGTCGGTGCACACGTACAAGTTATGCAGATGATTGCATTTGCATGCCAAACGCACGAACGACGCACGGTATATAAGCGGGCAATCATACCGCGCAGCCATGAGTCGAAACGTCGTCATGCCGCTAGAAGTGAGTGGTTATGCTTTAACCGTGTCTGAAGAACGAACAAGAGTTACTAATGCCGTTAAAACGCCGTCGAACGCGATTTTGTCAAACGGATGAGTTCAAGAGAGTTGTCATTGTAGGTCTTCGTACTGCCGGATGTTACTAGTGTCGTATTGTGGAGGTAGCGCAACGTGATGCCACAACCGTCGATCTCATTTGAGACAGTATTCCCAGAAAGAATCTGTGCAGCGTCGTAGGGGAACCGAGCAACGAAGGCGGACGTCCGAGCGCACCCATTGTCGCATCCGGCGTCATGCCGTAGCGGACACACACGCCACAAGGGGTGACATTTTGCGGAGTATAGAAAGACTTGGATTCTCCGATATCAACGCGGACAGAGAGGCGCCGATTGGCTGCGTCTGGTTTGCCGTCCAGCCGTCCGTTGCGAAGGCTACCATTAATATAGAGCCATCGTCGTCCCCACTTGGTTTGGCGTCGCTCCTTAGCTGCATGCAGTGTGCAAATGGAACAGTGTGCTGTTCAGCGACGAGTCGCGCTTTTGTTATACCAAGGGTTGCCGCCTTGTGATAGTCTATAGACGACGTGACCAACGGGAGGATTCCTCCGCCATTGTAGACCGCCACACGGCCCTGCAAAGTGGGATGATTTTGTATGGGTCAGTACCAGTGGTGAGCGCTTGGTATGCTATCAGCGCTAATACCCTCTCCCCGCTGGGACACATTACGGGAACACTGACAGTACGCCTTTATGTTGAAGAGGTGCTACGGTCCGGGGCACTACCTCATCTGCAGGGCATCCTAAACGCTGTTTCGCAACACTATAACACCCGGCCGCATACCGCTCGGGTCAGCCCGAACGCTTTACACGGTGCGCGGATGCTTCCTTGGCCTGCACGATCCCCTGACATCTGACCCATCGAGCATCTGTGGGACACGATTGGACTTCGGTTGAATATACTCCCTCCCCAGCAAAATAGAGTTCAACTGTGCACTCGGACCAACACCACATTGTCCATGATACCCCAGGACTTAATTCGGAATCTGATTGCCCCGATGTCACGTAGGATTCAAAGCTGTATTACCCAAATTGCGAGCGACACTCTTTATTGATCATCCTGTATATTCGGCCAGTGGAGCCTTGTCTGTATGTGACAAATAAATCATTTGTTCATGTCCTACTTGGTTATATGTTTGTGCAGTCTGTTCTCTTTTCGAGCATCCCCGAATGGTGTGGCATTTTCTCTTTCAGGAAGTATTTCTCCAAACATGTCGATAATAATCATTTTCTTTATATTTCTGACAGTAGTTTAGATCTCTTTAGTGAACTTGTTCGCTTAGTTAGTTCATTTAGTTCACTTGTGAGTAAGCTCCGTGGTATGTCGTAAACTAGTTTGCTCGCATAGTTCATTCAGTTCACGATTTAATTAACTCCGCGGTAGGTCGTACGTAGTAAGAGGACTTTTAATTGATTATGAAAAGGAACGTTGCCAAGGGCGTGCGAGAGTTGGCTGGAGCCTACCCAGTTCGAAACATGCTATTTCTCAATTCTCTGAATTTTAAAATGTCATCTAGACTTTCCCAAGCAATGATAATTCTCGTGTTTTATATCGTGTATCCCTACGTATTTTCTTCTACTTAGTGTGCTGTTTACGTCTCCAAAGAAAATTATCAAAATAGCATTCCCACTCCCAAGGGCCATGGAAACGAAATTGTTCTCCACTCTTCCAAATCCTTAGTTCAAATCTTTTTGCACATTCGTATCGCGAAGGAAGAATGAGGAAGGTAGATAGGAATTCACTGAGGTAGGTTATAACTAATTGCTGTACTGTTTCTTTCTGGTACTAAGTAGTGTATTCCAACATTTAATTTGGGGTCTAAAAGCTAATCCATGCCGCTTCGGTTGCGCAGGGGTCTAAGTGCTGGCTTCTAAATATCCGTCCGAGATGGGTCAAAATTCGAATCCCAGTGAGGCTTGGATGTTGTGTATATATACCACTCGCCACACAACACAGAAGGGTCCTTCTGAATTGGACTTTAAAAATAATTTGATTGAAAATAGAATGTATATTAGTTTACGTTTGCTAAGTAATATGCAATTATGTGTACTGCATTTTAAAAGCTGTTTTATTTGTTTACACAAAGTTGTACTCTGGAACACACTTTAGTTAAACTAAACAGAAAGCCAAAATTCAGGTAAATTTGCATATTCGGGATATTTGGTTTACTATAGCACATTGATACATCATGAGATCGTGTAACTGGTGTTCGATTTATTCAAAGAGGCTTAAATTCGAAATTAATTTCTTCATCGCTGTAACACACCTTTTTATTATCGTTAACAAATAATAAAGTTAGCAACAAAAGCAGGAGTCCTAATTTGCAGAGTTTGAACTCGTCTTCTAAACTTTGCTCCACAAAAAAAATAAGTCGTCGTTGGAAGACTTCAATCGCATGACAAACAGTGTATCAATGGCCGTACTCTGACGAATGATATATTAAATTACTTACGTAAAGAAAGCAACAAATAAATCTCATGGCACCACATGGGGAGTATGTAGTCAGTTCGGTTATAAAACTAGGCTTTGACATATCCTCTCTCACTGCAGTCTCTAAGTACTGTACTATAGAAATCTTCCATTTGGATATCTCATAGTTGGTTGAATCTGTAAGAAAAAATCACACTTCATTACGTAACTCAAGGAATCGCTTCAATATTTTCCCATTGACACCCAACATACCCTCGGTATGCAAACGTAACTGTGTATGTTGTATTTCCATTTCTTCACACAATTTTTTAGAAGATTTTAGAAGACCGAGCTCGACATTTGGTAAAATAAGAAATGGGAACTTGATTAAGAAGCTTTTTAACGGGTCTGTCATTTTCTTTGCAAAAAATTACCGATGCATACTACAGTGAATCGATTTCATTTGGTGGGCTATATAGTGCACCGCACAGAGCAGCAAGTCCACTGATTTATCCTGATATGACAAGTGCACCATCTCTTGTCAGGACCACAAGTTTAACTCAAGAAATGAAGTTCTCAAAAATAAACTAATCCGCTGCCTTAAAACTGCACTTTCCTGTAGTTTGTACAAATCCACATGAAAATAAAAATTCGCGGCATAATTTTTTTCCCGAACATATCTTGCAAAGGCTAGCATGATAACTTTGTTTGTAATATCAGTGCTTTCATCAATTTGCCATGAATAGATCTTACAAGTCCGGATTCGTAAAATGAGAGTATGTTTTATATTATCAGACATTTCATACATTCTTTGTTTGACAGCGTTGTTCGAAAGAGTTACGTGTTGATTTTCCAAGCCGCACGCAGTCACCAAGTACTCGGCTGCATAAGGAAAAATAATTCGTAAAGATAAATCATCAAAACGTCGAGTGGTTGAATTTCATTTTACTAAACGCGAAATGACATTTCTTATAGTATATTCAACATAAAGAACTCTAAGCTATTAGGTGTCACGTCAATTCGTCGCGTGCGTCAATTCGTCGACTACGTCAATTCGTCGCCTGCGTCAATTTGTCGCGCGTCAATTCGTCGACTACGACAATTCGTCGCGCGTCAATTCGTCGACCACGACGATTCGTCGCGCGTCAATTCGTCGCGGACAAATTCGTCGACTACGTCAATTCGTCGACTACGTCAATTCGTCGCGTTTACAGATTTTGCTTACATACAAAACGAATGCAGGAAAACGTACGATTTCGAACGTCTTGCTCCCTGATCAAATTTATAAAGTTCGGACACGCAGACAGGATAGGAATATTACGTTTTTCTTTGGCACTAAAAATATTAGACGGTAAACGGTTTTTGGAACGGGGCAGGGCCCGGTTGGACAGAGCCCTCCACATACAAAATTTTCGTAAAATCTACAGTTTTCAATTCAGAACCACCAAATCTGGTATACTATCTCGTGGTATTCTAACTTAGACTGTAGACGGTTTGGGGAAGCGATTGGAGAGGGGGGGGGGGGTAAGGGCCCCCTACAGAATTGCCGTAAAATATAGTTTTCAATTTAGAACTACCAAATTTGGTATATTATCTCATGGTACTCTAACTTAGACGGTAGACGGTTTTTGGAACGGGTCAGGGGCCCGGTTGGTCAGGGGCCCCACACACAAAATATTCGTAAGATCTACAGCTTTCAATTCAGAACCACCAAATCAGGTATCCTATCTCATAGTACTCAAACTTAGACGGTTGTCAGTTTTTGGACCGGGTCAAGGCCCGGGGAGTCAGAGCCCCCCCCCCTCGTACATACAAAATTTTCGTAAAATCTGGTTTTCATTTCAGAACCATCAAATTTGGTATCATGAAACTCAGACTTAGACGCTAGACGGTTTTTGGTAGGGGTTAGTGCCCGCGGGTTCGTAGCCCCCCCTCATAAAAAATTTCGTAAAATCTACAGTTTACATCTTAGAACCACCAAATTTGGTATACTATCTTATGGTACTCTAACTTAGTCGGCAGACCGTTTTTGGAACTGGTCAAGGCCCGGGGGTCAGAGCCCCCACATACAAAATTTTCTTAAAAACTACAGTTTTCAATTCAGAACCACCTAATCGGGTATTACTATCTCATGGTACTCTAACTTAGACGCTAGACGGTTTTTGGAAGGGGTTGGAGCCCGCGGTTTCGGCCCCCCCTCATAAAAAATTTCGTAAAACCTACAGTTTTTATCTTAGAACCACCAAATTTGGTATACTATCTTATGGTACTCTAACTTAGTCGGCAGACCGTTTTTGGAACGGGTCAAGGCCCGGGGGGGTCAGAGACCCCCACATAAAAAATTTTCTTAAAAACTACAGTTTTCAATTCAGAACCACCTAATCTGGTATTACTATCTCGTGGTACTCTAACTTAGACGCTAGACGGTTTTTGGAAGGGTTAGAGATCGGGGGGTCAGCCCCCCGAATAAAAACGTTTTCGTAAAATCTACAGTTTTCAATTTACAACCACCAAATTTTTTATACTATCTCATGGTACTCTAACTTAGACGCTAGACGATTTTTGGAAGGGGTTGGAGCCCGCGGTGTCGGGTCCCCCCCCCTCATAAAAATTTCGTAAAATCTACAGTTTTTATCTTAGAACCACCAAATTTGGTATACTATCTTATGGTGCTCTAACTTAGTCGGCAGAACGTTTTTGGAACGGGTCAAGGCCCGGGGGTCAGAGCCCCCACATACAAAATTTTCTTAAAAACTACAGTTTTCAATTCAGAACCACCTAATCTTATACTCTATCTCATGGTACTCTAACTTAGACGCTAGACGGTTTTTGAAAGGGTTGAAGCCCGGGGGTCAGACCCCCCCGAATAAAAACTTTTTCGTAAATACTACAGTTTTCAATTTAGAACCACCAAATTTGGTATACTATCTCATGGTACTCTAACTTAGACGCTAGACGGTTTTTGGAAGGGGTTGGAGCCCGCGGTGTCGGGCCCCCCCCTCATAAAAATTTCGTAAAATCTACAGTTTTCATCTTAGAACCACCAAATTTGGTATACTATCTTATGGTACTCTAACTTAGACGACAGACCGTTTTTGGAACGGGTCAAGGCCCGGGGGTCAGAGCCCCCAGATACAAAATTTTCTTAAAAACTACAGTTTTCAATTCAGAACCACCTAATCTGGTATACTATCTCATGGTACTCTAACTTAGACGCTAGACGGTTTTTGGAAGGGGTTGGAGTACGGGGGTCACCCCCCCGAATGAACACTTTTTCGTAAAATCTACAGTTTTCAATTTAGAACCACCAAATTTGGTATACTATCTCATGGTATTCTAACTTAGACAATAGACCGTTTTTGGAACGGATCAAGGCCCGGGGGTCAGAGCCCCCACATACAAAATTTTCTTAAAAACTACAGTTTTCAATTCAAAACCACCAAATCTGGTATACTATCTCATGGTACTCTAACTTAGACGCCAGACGGGTTTTGGAATGGGTTGGAGCCCGGGGGTCTGACCACCCGCCCGAGTAAAAACTTTTCGTAAAATCTACAGTTTTCAATTTAGAACCACCAAATTTGGTATACTATCTCATGGTACTCTAACTTAGAGAGTAGACCGTTTTTGGAATGAGTTGGAGCCCGGATGTAAAGCCCCCCCCCATAAAAATGCCGCGTAAATTCTACAGTTTTCAATTTAGAACCACCAAATTTAGCATACTCTCTCATGGTACTCTAATTTAGACGGTAGACGGTTTTTGGAACGGGTCGGGCACGGGGTCAGAGTCCCTCCGCCCATAAATATTTTTCGTGAAAACTAAAGTTTTCAATTTAGAGCTACCAAATTTGGTATACTATATAATGGTACTCTAACTTAGACGCTAGACGGTTTTTGGAAGGGGTTGGAGCCCGCGGGGTCGGGCCTCCCCTCATAAAAAATTTCGTAAAATCTACAGTTTTTATCTTAGAACCACCAAATTTGGTATACTATCTTATGGTACTCTAACTTAGACGGCAGACCGTTTTTGGAACGGGTCAGAGCCCCCACATACAAAATTTTCTTAAAAACTACAGTTTTCAATTCAGAACCACCTAATCTGGTATACTATCTCATGGTACTCTAACTTAGACGCTAGACGGTTTTTGGAAGGGGTTGGAGCCCGGGGGTCAGACCCCCCTCCGAATAATTTTTTTTTAAATCTACAGTTTTCAATTTAGAACCACCAAATTTGGTATACTATCTCATGGTACTCTAACTTAGACAGTAGACCGTTTTTGGAACGGGTCGGGCACGGGGTCAGAGTCCCTCCGCCCATAAATATTTTTCGTAAAAACTATAGTTTTCAATTTAGAGCTACCAAATTTGGTATACTATATAATGGTGTTCTAAATTAAACGGTAGACGGTTTTCAGAACGGGTCGGGGCAAGGGTGGTTACCCCCTTCCCCTTTACACACAAACTTTCGTAAAATCTATAGTTTTCAATTTAGAACCACCAAATTTTGTATATTATCTCATGGTACTCTAACTTAGACGGTAGAAGGTTTTTGGAACGGATCAAGGCCCGGGGGTAAGACCCCCCCCACATACAAAATTTTCTGAAAATCTTTATTTTTTAATTCAGAACCACCACATTTTGTGTCATGAAACTCTAACTTAGCGGGAGACGGTAAGTGAAAGCGCAACATTATTAACTTGATTTGTTATGCAAACCTTATAAATACGACCACAGCGATTAAAAGTTGCTAAAGAGTCCTTGTAAGTAATATTTTTTGACCGAGTGCAAGTAGAATTTACGAAATGTCAACAGGTCAAAATATCTAAAGTAACAAATAAATTTGGAATATTTCTTTTTCTTTCTTTTTATTCCAGTTTTGACACTTGTATTAAGTTTTAAAAACATACATTTCTCCTATCGTATACCTTCATTGTGCTTTAAACAGAACTTCTTACCATGTTTTGGGTATTTTGTTTCGTGTGGTTGCAGTTTTTTTAATGTTTTGGGCATTTCATTTTGTGTGGTTACTTCTTTTTATGTTTTGGGCATTTTACTTTGTATGGGTGTTTTTGTTATGTTTTTGTTCTTTTCTTTTCTGTGGTGGTTGTAATGTCGACAGGATGAAAAGGGGAAACTGTGGACAGTCACGATGCCTACTTGCTTCTAATTTTTTTTTCAAATACAGCACATGATTTTGTATTGAGTTATACCACTTACTCATTAAGCGACTACATGTTTCTTTAAATATGAACGTTTTCTTAGAGCCGTTTGTTTCCTCTACCTAGCTTTTTCGGTTCCGCAATTTCTTTTTTTGGTTTTAGAATATTTTCCTTATTATTAATCTATTTTCTCATACAAACTCTTTATGTAAGGTATGTTTATTCTATCGAAGGATTTTGCAATTATACGTGAAGCCCTGTTGCTGAAGTAAAAAAAATATTTCCGACTGAAACAACGCAGTTCACATATTTTCCCGCTGTTAACTCAAAGAATGAAAACAAAAACAACAAATCTGTGCAATGGTTGAGGCATGAGACAGTACTTACTGGTAACCAGGCAAAGTTTTAAGGAAGAATGAGCTTAAGAATTTCTAACTGCAACAAAAAAAGATCATCCGCACTGTATCCCTCCCCATCCCTTAGTGCCGGCCTTTGGACGTCTTGCAAGAGAAGTCTTAAGGACACATCTGTATCGTAATTGCCTGAGCATTCCCGACAATCTTCTGGTGTCTTAGTAGAAAAACACACTTCCTACTTCGCCTAAATTGCTTGGATGTAATGCCAACGAACAAAGTTTTGCTCTCGCATTGGATTTCTGTTGCTTTTGATGGAATACTTTTCCCCTGGGGTTCACCGCTTTCACTATAGTCTTCAGGACAGGCGGCAATACACCCCAACCTAAAACACCAATTTCACGGCAATTAACTGCAATTAGCGAAAGAGAGGGGCGGTACAGGAAATAAGTCGAACGAGACAGATCTGAACTTAGAAAGTCGGGGGAAGGTGTTGCATGAAAAACTGTGTTTGGCTTACAGATCATTTGGCACGTAGGGACGTAGGTTTCGTTTAATATGTTACGGGGTAAACAAATTGTCTTTTCAGTATAACAATTTTCTTTCATACGCATGGTGCAAAACAAAAAATTTGAATTTATTTTTGAGAATTAGCATGACACCTACCGGCCCAGAGTACAGCTGCCCAGTCCGCGCCTGCTGCCGCCTCCGGAACCTGGCTCCCGGGTTCTTCGTATCTGTTGATCCCCCGCCTGGAGCGTCCCAGCTGTAAAATACATGTACCTCTGCGTTTTGGAAAACAAAAGATAAGATGCAGATCCTTAAAATTAACCACTTCTTGTGACCGCAGGTACGAAAATCTTGAACTTCGCTTTAACCCTAACTGGAGGAACAAGCTTCACGTGATTGTCTGTATTCTGAGTGTTTTATTGAATGGTTGCTCATTAGTTCGTAGTTGACTGGAGAACAGAGAACGTGCTTGTTGAAACCTTTGTTGTGCGTTGTCAAGTGATAATAGTGGAAATATATCATTCTAAATATTTTGGAAAGAGAAAGTGCATTGTTTTCCGAAGGCACTATGCAGATGAAGAATGCAACATAAATAGTTAACTCACAAAAAGAAAATGATTTGCTGAAATGGAAAGGGTGTTTATTTTGCCATAGCAGAGTGCGAGGTGATTTACGGTATTGTCACTGTATTGAAAGAAATTATGGAAATTGTACTGGCTTTGCTAGTATTATTCTTATTGGAGATGAACACAGGATGCACAATGAGAAAACACATAATCATTCTCCAAGACCGGAGAAAAGTGATGTTGCTGTTGCAAGAGCGCAAATAAAAGAACGAGCGAGAAATACGGACGAAGCCCCTGCACAAATTATTCAAACCGTGACAACGTCAATGGCTACAGTAAATGGAGCTTACATGCCTAATATGGATGCACTAAGGCGAGTTGTAAAAAAGAGAAGACATGCCAAGACATGCCTGCGGAGCCTACGACTTCAGAACGGATCGATGCCCCAATAAATTTACAGGGGGAGATATTGCAAAATTTCTTGGCAGAGATAGCGCATTTGGACATCAAAGAATTATTTTATTTTTAACAGAGAATAATTTACGAAAGCTTAAAGAAGCACGCCTCTGGATTATGGATGGGACATTTGAAACTTGTCCAACCCTTTTTAGGCAATTATGTTCCATTCATGCTATGGTTGAAACGAATCCAGAGATGCACAGACTTGTCCCACTAGTTTATGGGTTACTTTCCAGCAAGTATAAATAATATAATACTATTATAAAGTATTTTTGTAGGATTTAAAATACTATGCATCAGACTATGATATTCAGCTTGCACCACAATATACGCATAATAATAGATTTTGAAATAGCTACCGTTATAATGCTGCTAAAAAGGAATTTGGAAGCAGCACTCACAAATGTTGTTGGTTTCATCTCGGAAAAAATGTGCTGAGGAATATCCATCCTCTGGCAGAGCCTTGGAATATAAGGAAAACAGTGAGTTTGCTCTCAAAGTCAGACATTTGCAAGCACTCGCATTTTTTTCATCTGATGAAATTCCAGCTGCTTTTGAAGAAGTGAAATCAATTTTACTAGAATATGCAGATTCTGTAGTTCAGTGGTTTGAGGAAAATTATGTTCTTGGAAAATTTCGTGGAAGCAGAAGAAACAATCCAAGCAGAAGCCCTCCGCTGTTCCCGCCAACAATTTGGTCAGTTAGTGAAAACAATTTATTTGGCTTTCCCAGAACACAAAACGAACTTCAGTTCAGTTTTGTGTTCTGCGGGTGAAAGTTAAGGCTGTTTATAGTTTTGTACTCGAGTAAATGCGCAACACAGTAAACTTGACTTTCTCTGAAAATTTTATGTATATGAGCACGGTTGATTGAAAACTGATAAAAAGGCTTAAGGCCTGTTTATTAATTTTTGTGCCTCAGTCAAAACGCAGTACCATAACCTTGGCATGTTATCGAAACCTTATGAATACGTCGGACTAAAAATTCCTAAAAAACGTTTACGCCTAAGGTCTTGTAACTAAAGTTTTGTGACAGGGTAAAACTGCAACATTAATAACTTGACATGTTATGTTAACGTTGTGAATATGAGCACGGCGGATTAAAGATTTCAACAAATAGCCTTTGGGATTAATGTGTTGTAGCTGAGTAAAAATGTAACATTATCTTGATTTTCTATATAAACCAAACTACGTGCTGAAATGGCCCAACTATATATACGTATACTTCAACCATATACCGAAGCGCTGACAAGGTGAAAACAAAAGTGCAATTTCGTACGGTCCCCTAACATTTTATGGCCAGCCTACCTGGAAGTGGACACCTTGATATCAAAAACATACTTTTTGTACGGTCCACAACAAATAGCAATGGACACATCGCAATCTTTGGAGGGGGGGGGGTTAACGACCACCGTGATCAATTCAGTGGGCTATAAGCAGTCGGACATTCCCAATTTTGGGCCACTGGTTCCTGGGAAGGGGGACAGCCAGTGCCAGAAGTCAAGCACAACGTCCATGATTCACCGGGACTTGAACCATGATCCTTCTCGACAAGTGGTCAGAGGCCAGCGCCTAGATCACTCCGCCGCCGTAGCGGCACACGTTGAAATGTATTTTTCATACGGCCCCAAACGCTCTTATGGACATACTAGATTGAACTGGACGCAAATAAATCATTAATATAATTTGTACTAGCAGGGATACCAGTTATTTGCCAGGTACATATTACTATTTGTGGAATCACCAAGTTCAGCGGGTGAAAGTTAATGAATGAAAAAGATATTCCTGCAATTTTCCAGTAAACTTATTTTACATTTTTTGATTTAGTTAATTTAATTTTGTGAAACAAAAAATAAAGAAAAAGGAATGGGAATACTTACCTTCTAGGAGACATCTATAGAACTGCCGTACATCTGGCGTGTGCTTCTGTGAATCCCGCGATACAGAAATGCAATGTACCTATGTTATGTCGCATGCATACGACTTCACATTGGCATTGATCATCTTTTTCTTACCGTTTTGAATTTTGAATATCTGGAACTCTCTGTTTACATTACATTATATTTCTTTCTGATAAGCCGTTCGTTGGTAGTGAAAGCTAAACTATATAGATTTGTGTTTTTAATACACCATTAAACGCATATTTTTGCACTTTATTATTATCTACAGTCCCTAACTTAGACCGTAGGTTGGTTAGTTGGTTGGTTGGTTAGTTGGTTGGTTGGTTGATGGTTTATGGTGCAAGGCCCTCAAAGTGCCAAAGAGCGCCTTAGAACGTAAATAGGGTATTCTTAAGAGTAAAAATGGAACTTTTTACGAAAATTTTGCATGGGGCTACCTTGACCCGGGCCCCGACCCCTTCCAAAAACCGTCTACCATCTAAGTTAGATAACCATAAGTAGTATACCAAATCTGGTTGTCCTAAATTGAAAACTGTAGATTTTACGAAATTTTTATGAGGAGGGGGAGGGGCTCTCACCCCGGGGTTCCAGCCCCTTCCAAAAACCGTCTAGCGTCTAAGTTAGAGTTTCATGATACCAAATTTGGTGGTTCTGAATAGAAAACTGTAGTTTTTAAGAAAATGTTGTATGTCTGTGTGTGTGTGCGGGGCGGGGGGAGGGCTCCGACCCCCAGGGCCTTGACCCGTCCCAAAAACCGTCGACCGTCTAAGTTAAAGTACCATGAGATAGTACACCAAATTTGGTGGTTCTAAATGGAAAACTGTAGATTTTACGCGGCATTTTTATGGGAGGGGGGCTCTTACCCCCGGGCTCCAACCCCTTCCAAAAACCGTCTAGCGTCTAAGTTAGAGTACCATGAAATAGTATACCAAATTTGGTGGTTCTAAACTGAAAACTGTAGATTTTGCGAATTTTTATATGAGGGGGGCCCCTACCCCCGGGCTGCAACCCCTTCAAAAAATCGTCGAGCGTCTAAGTTAGAGTACCATGCGATAGCATACCAGATTTGGTGGTTCTGAATTGAAAACTGCACTTTTGAAGAAAATGTTGTATGTGGGGGCTCTGACCCGCCCCCCGGGCCTTGATCCGTTCCCAAAACGGTCTACTGTCTAAGTCAGAGTACCATTAGATAGTATACCAAATTTGGTGGTTCTAAGATGAAAACTGTAGATTTTACGAAAAAAGTGTTTATTCGGGAGGGTCTGACTCCCCCCCCCGGGCTCCAACCCCTTCCAAAAATCGTCTAGCGTCTAAGTTAGAGTACCATGAGATAGTATACCAGATTAGGTGGTTCTGAATTGAAAACTGTAGTTTTTAAGAAAATTTTGTATGTGAGGGGCTCTGACCACCCGGGCTTTGACCCGTTCCAAAACTGTCTGCCGTCTAAGTTAGAGTACCATAAGATAGTATACCAAATTTGGTGGTTCTAAGATGAAAACTGTAGATTTTACGAAATTTTTTATGAGGGGGGAGCTCCGACCCCGCGGGTTCCAACCCCTTCCCAAAATCGTCTAGCGTCTAAGTTGGAGTATCATGAGATAGTATACCAGATTAGGTGGTTTCGTTTGTATCGGTCGTGCTTTATTGTCTGCCTCTCCTTCGCCCTACGTGGCGAAATAATTTTTATTTTTTATGATTTTAACAATATTTTGTTTTACGTTTCACTGGAACTTTCCAGCTGATGTATATACCGCTGTATTTATTGGCAGAATTCCATTGTCATGTACATAGAAATGTTATTTTACTGAAGAATAAAGGCAATTTTGAAATGTAGATTTTACGAAAAAGTGTTTATTCGGGAGGGTCTGACCCCCGGGCTCCAACCCCTTCCAAAAATCGTCTAGCGTCTAAGTTAGAGTACCATGAGATAGTATACCAGATTAGGTGGTTCTGAATTGAAAACTGTAGTTTTTAAGAAAATTTTGTATGTGGGGGGCTCTGACCCGTTCCAAAAACGGTCTGCCGTCTAAGTTAGAGTACCATAAGATAGTATACCAAATTTGGTGGTTCTAAGATAAAAACTGTAGATTTTACGAAATTTTTTATGAGGGGAGGCCCGACCCCGCGGGCTCCAACCCCTTCCAAAAACCGTCTAGCGTCTAAGTTAGAGTACCATGAGATAGTATACCAAATTTGGTGGTTCTAAATTGAAAACTGTAGATTTTACGAAAAAGTGTTTATTCGGGGTCTGACGCCCCCGGGCTCCAACCCCTTCCAAAACCGTCTAGCGTCTAAGTTAGAATACCATGAGATAGTATAAAAAATTTGGTGGTTCTAAATTGAAAACTGTAGATTTTACGAAAAAGTGTTTATTCGGGGGGGTCTGACCCCCCGGGCTCCAACCCCTTCCAAAAACCGTCTAGCGTCTAAGTTAGAGTACCATGAGATAGTATACCAGATTAGGTGGTTCTGAATTGAAAACTGTAGTTTTTAAGAAAATTTTGTATGTGGGGGGTGGCTCTCACCCCCGGGCCTTGACCCGTTCCAAAAACGGTCTGCCGTCTAAGTTAGAGTACCATAAGATAGTGTACCAAATTTGGTGGTTCTAAGATGAAAACTGTCGATTTTACGAAATTTTTATGAGGGGGGGGCTCCGACCCCGCGGGCTCCAACCCTTCCAAAACCGTCTAGCGTCTAAGTTAGAGTTCCATGATACCAAATTTGATGGTTCTGAAATGAAAACTAGATTTTACGAAAATTTTGTATGTAGGGGGGAGCTCTGACTCCCGGGCCTTGACCCGTTCCATAAACCGACAACCGTCTAAGTTAGAGTACTATGAGATAGGATACCTGATTTGGTGGTTCTGAATTGAAAACTGTAGATTGTGCTCCGTGAGTTTTGTTTGTATTTCAAGTATTTAGGCTACTAGGATAACTAGGTTTGTGCTTACCTCCACTATAAAGGTTTGAAGATTCGTTTCGGACATCTCCCGAAGTGGTGAGTGCCTTTTTTCGTTTCTTATCGTCGTGTTTAAAATTCCTACCGAGCTGGTAGAAGCCTACTTATCTCGGCGCCATTAAAATGGCGTCATCCGGTGGTGTTGTCAACCCTGACATCACTTCCGGTGATCACGGCACTTTGCCCAGCGGTGGCGTTGTCACGTTGCCCTCCGGGTCGACGTCAACCGTTGGCGGCGTATCGTTTTCCTCCCCTGACGTCACTATTACAGCTCTTGCCCCAGCTGCTTCTCATATAGTGAAAGTTGACGTCATGGACACTATGGATGACGGTGCTCCTCTGCCTTCAATGGATGGCGATGCTCCTCTGCCTTCAATGGATGGCGGTGCTCCTCTGCCTTCAACCTCCACTTCTACTGCTCCTCGTTCCTATTCTTCAGCGGTAACTTCCCAAAGGCTTCAGCCCAAGTCTAATTCCATGCGAGCGGAAGCCGCAGCTTTAAAACCTCATGTCCGTCGCTCTGGTAATGAGGTTGTGCTCGAAATTCCAGTGGATTCTCCAGCAGGTGCCTCTTTCACCACAGCTACTGAGTTGGGTGTGTGCTTTGAGGCGCTGCCAGACACACCACTCAAAATGTACTCAACTGCTCTAAAACAAAAGTTCTCTCCGTCAGCGATACGTCATATGTCGCGCAGAGGGCCGAGTGTCATTGTTTATTTTTTTCATGCGGCAGATGCTACCTCTGTCTTACAGACTGGGCTGGTTGTTGGTGATCACCAATTATTTCCTGAGCCTGTCGCCCAGAGACCAGTAACGGTCTCGATGTACCCAGTACATCCTGAAGTCACAGATGCTATGCTTTGTGCTTTTCTTATGCAATCCGGTCGTGTTGTGGGTAACATTACCACGCACTCCGCTGCTCCAAAGGACGAGGATGATCGTTCGATTGAAAGTGCCCGACGAGTTGCGCGAGTAGTATTCTCTTCGGATGAACATATCAAGTCTTTTCCTACTCTCTTCACTGTAAAATGTGGAGATCAAATCCGACGCATCGACGTTTTAACCTCCTTTCATTGTCAGACTTGTAAGGCGTATGGCCATCAACGTAGTGAGTGCTTCCGCCGCCCTGCTGTACCTCAGTCTTCGGGACCAAACGTCACTCGTGACAGCCCTGTGTCGTCCACCCCTACCGTTTCTAAGGAGGTGTCTTCAGAACTTCAACCTGCTCTGCCATCGGGCCTTCCTCCACGGGGTCCTGCCCCACAATTGTTGACAGAGGACTTTCCTCATCTGGTACCGACAGCTCCGCCCACGTACCTTGCAGCTCCAGCTAACCTGACTGCTGACCTTCATCTTCCTTCGGATGAAGACACTCCAAGTACAGTTACTGACATGGACTGCCCTACTGCTAGTGACACTTCTGGCAATCACTCTGACCCTACAACTACCAGCAAGCCTGCTCGACGGGAGTCCTGGGGTGCTCCGCAGACTCCGCTCCCTCCTCGCATCGGTGCTGCAAGAGGTCGTTCTGTTGACTCATCTTCCCGCTCCTCCTCTCAACGTCGTACTTCGCCACGAACAAGTCGACACCCTGCTGTGATTCCAGGTTCTAAGACTCCACCCCCAGTGCTTTCCCTAGATTCTTTTCTCCGATACCTAGCTGAAGCGAAGGCGGATATACCGGTAGGTCCGCTTTCTCTTCATAAAATATATGAAGTATTATGCTCTCATAAACATCCTAGATTCTTTAATCAGTTTGTTGCACGTCATTTGCTTGATCTTCCTACTGTTCTAACCCAAGTTTCTAGTGTGATATCTGTGTATCGAAATCTTGTGCTTTCCTATCCCGATCTCAAATTTAGTGTTGACAGAATGAAGAAGCAAGCGAAGAAAATAACAGATTCCAGCGCACGTGCGTGTCGACCTGGGAAGGACCTACCGATATAAGGTGGTCACACTTAACTGCAGAGGGTTCTCTGCTTCTCCTAGAAATGCTCTAGTGTATGAGGACTTGGCGCCTCTACACGCAGATCTTCTCTTGCTCCAAGAGACCAATTGCTCTGCTACCACTTTGTTCTCTCGTTGGCGGGCTTGGCCCTACGATTTTCACCATGCTTATCGAGTTGGACGGAATGGTGGCCTTGCACTTGGGATCCATCACCGCCTACTCCCTCTGATTTCGACGCCAGTGATTCGTGCCTTACATGTGGACAACCTCCAGGTCGCTGTCTTTTGCATTGAAAACGTGACCTATCATGTTTTTAACATATATGTCCCCTGTGATGAACGTCTGTTACCTGATCTTCTCTCCACACTCCGTACAGAGCTGTCATGCATCCCACCGTCTGAATATATTCTCATCGGCGGAGATTTCAATTGTACGTTGTTGCCGGCCCTTGACCGCAATTCAACCGTTGGAGAATACCGCAGACAACGTGTTTTACAGATTTCCCAGCTAGTTGATGATTTTCAATTGGTTGATGCGTTCCGGCATCTACACCCGTCGGAAATCTCTTTTACCTGGCGCTCTTCCATCCATGGCAGCACTACGGCAGCACGGTTGGATAAATTTTATGTTTCGACTGCTCTTCTCCCGTCGATCGCAGCTGCTGCCCATCATCCTTCCGCCGCTTCAGACCACAGTATTGTCAGTCTGTCGGTGTGTGTTTCGCCTTCACCTTCAAGGACTCAACGAGTATGGACTTTTCCGGACTCGCTCCTGGATGATAAACAATTTTGTGTTGCTGTGCGTGAGTTCCTCCGAAGTCGTCAGCCCCTTCTTGATACTACGTCCGACGCGATGCAACTGTGGCTCAGTGTCAAACATGACTTGGTCCTTTTTGTACGGCGCTACTCCCATGCCTCTCGGAATGAGAGCGATATGAAAATTGCGAATCTACGTGCTCTATTGTCGATGCTCTCTCTTGATGATCCGCAATACCCCGGCTATCTGGCAGATCTCCATGCTTTGCTTCTTCCTCGCGCATCCGATGCAGCCTGCAGGATGCATTTCTTGCATCTCTCCCCTACAGCTGATTCTCACGATTACTTAACCGCCTTGGAATCTCAACATCGTTCTGCTACATCTTTGCGTCATCTTCGCCTCCAGGATGGTTCCATCACTTCGAACCCATCGAAGCTATGCACTTTCACCAGACAGTATTTCATCGCCAAGTACAGTGCGGTAACGCAGTCTTCATCCTCATTAGCTTCTCCTCTTCTCTCCTCTCTTCCTCAGGTCCCCTCTACTTTATCTACTTCTTTACTCTCTCCTTTCTCTCTTCGCGAACTCCGCGAGGCGTTCGCTACTCTCAATCCTCATGCCGCTCCTGGACCTGACGGCCTTCCTCTGTCCTTTTATCGTGCTTTTCTACCGTGCCTTCTGCCTTTTCTGTCTGCGTGTTTCTCGTCTGCTTTTTCCTCTCCTGCGTTACCGCCCGACTTTACTTTGGCACACACCATCCTCCTTCCTAAGAAGGGTGACCTCTTGGATCTTGGAAACTGGCGCCCTATCTCCATCCTAAACACTGACTATAAGTTCTATACAAAACTCTTATCCCGTCGCCTTAATTCTGTTCTCTCTTTCGTTATTTCTCCTGACCAGACATACACTGTGCCTGGTCGGACTATTTCCACTAACGTTTCTCTTCTCCTTCATCTTCACTTCCTCGCTCGCTCTTTTTGTGAACCTCTTGCCTTCCTCAATCTGGATCAAAAGTCCGCTTTTGATAACGTTTCTCATTTTTAGCTCTCTGTTGTCCTTTCACAATTTGGCTTTCCTCCTACCTTTTCTTCCGCACTCTTGGCCCTTTATCAGGGAGCTAGTTTCCATGTTCGAGCGGCCACATTTCTAACCGCTCCAATTCCGTTTAAGCGAGGCATCCGGCAAGGATGTCCGCTCTCCGGCCAGCTATTCGCTCTCGCTTTTGAGCCTTTCCTGTTAGCAGCCCGAAGATCACTCCTGGATGTCCTACCGCCGACAGTGGCTAGTACTCGTCATCATCGAATAATTTTCACCGCCTATGCTGATGATGTGACCTTTTGCGTCCGGGATGAATCTCAATTTGATCGCCTGTATTCTGCATATCAACAGTATGTTGCATTATCTGGAGCAGCGCTGAATGCCACTAAAAGTACTGGCTTATGGTGCGGGGCATGGGCTGCCCGCACTGATGCTCCTTGGGGTGCGCAGTGGACAGCCACTACACAGAAGATCCTCGGTGCGTATGTCGGATTGCCCTTGGCTTCTGCATCTGCCACCTGGACTGCTCTTCTTCCCCGGATACAACGGACTGCTGCCTACTGGAGTAAGGCCCGCCCTTTCACATCGTTCCGTCAACGAGCAGCCGTTGTTCGTCGACAACTTATCTCTCTATGCGAATACTCTTGGATGTCGACGGTTGTGCCCGTGTCACAAATGATGACCATCACTCGCCTCTCAACTTCCGTCATCTGGTCTTCACATCACTGGGTTAAACCTGCCACGCTTCATCTGCCAGCCTCTTTGGGTGGCATCCAGCTTCCTGATCCAGCTTTCCTTTATAAAACTCATCGCATTATTCATTTCATTCGCCTTGCCACTTCAACTGTTCCGTCCCTTACCACTACCTTGAATGTTCTAGCTTCTTTCCGTGACCCATCTTTCACCTTCCTACTGTTTCTGAAGATGGATGCATACTCTCTTCTCCCGTCCCACCTCCCTCCTGTCCTGCGAGAGGGCCTTTCTCTCTTTCGTTCGCTTCCTCTTCTCCGTTCATTTCCTTCTTCAACTCTTGATCTCCTAGATGAACCTCTCTTCTTCTCTTCTCTTATTCACCCTCCTAACCTCCCTTACTTTTACTTTCCTCATTGGATCCGCTCTGGTGTGATAACTGTCCGTTCTCTCGTAACTTCTGATCTAACCTGGAGACCTCTTTCTTCCCTGTTTCTATCTCCAACCATTACTCTTTCTAACGAATATCTTCTTCTTCGCACAGCGCTTTGGAGCCTCTTTCCACTCCTCGCTTCACCTGATGGTCTCTTCTCGGTCCCCTCTGCTCCTCTTTCCCTACCGTTCTTTCTCCTCATTCGTAGCTCCCCGGTTCTAGTTACTTCTCTCTCCTCCTCTTCTCTTTATTGGCTTCTTCTTTCCCCTCCCGCACTTCCACTTTCTGTTCATTCTGCTCCTCCTTCTCTTCTCCCCGCCATCTGGACAGCATCTACCTCCCCCTTTCCTCCCCTCTTGAACTCAATGTCCATTGGCAATTTCTTCACCTTCGTCTCCCCGCCCCATCAGTACTGTTTCGCATGACCCTTCTCACCTCTCCGCAGTGCTCCTTTTGCCCTGAAGTCAGCGACGTCCAACATCAATACCTATTCTGCCCCGTTCTCCTGCCAGTCCTAAACACAGCATTTCGTCTTGCTGATCGAATTTGTGCTCGATCGTTACCATTTCTTGCATATGCTTGGCTACTCCAAACAAAGCATCCACCTACTCACTTGCCTCCTGTGTGCCGTTATATTTTTCTTCTTGTGAAGTTCACTGTCTATGCTTTCCATCTTCAACAACGCTTCCCCGCTCTTATTCCACCTCCTCAGGAGGCAAGTGCTATCATTCGGAGACGCTTCCTAGCACGGTTAACCACTCGCCTCCAAATGGAGCACTCTCGTGCTGCCTCAACAAACACCGATAGCGTTTTTCAATCCACTTGGGCCCAATCGGCTGGGTGGTTCCATATCCACAATTTGCAGTTACATCTCAACCTATAAGTGGGATTTTTGTTGTCGCCCACGTTCACTGTAACAAATCATCTTTTTACGTATTAATTTTGGTGCTTCGCTATTTGTGATTTTTCTGTTTTAATGTGCCATTGAAGATAGCTCAATATGTTTCCCATGTTCTCTTCGATAATGTTGGGTTTTATGTTGTTGTATATAATTCTTCCTTCTGCACAGTTTACTGCCCACGCAATGTCCCCTTCATTATGTTGAATATTTTTTTAAAATATTAGTCACTGTGTGTATAATTTAATGCAACAAGATGCCCTTCTGAGTACATTTAGCGTTATTTCCCCTTGTCACTGAATACTTCTGTACATATGTTGTAAATTTTGAATGTAGCATCACTGTTGCATTTCTGTGAATTAGTACCTAATGTTTAATCTTTAGTATGGTAGTAATGCTTAATTGGAATTTGGGCATAGTATAGAATCATGTCTTGCCCTGTCTACAATACTGTAGGTAAACATTTTCGTTTGTATCGCTCGTGCTTTATTGTCTGCCTCTCCTTCGCCCTACGTGGCGAAATATTTTTTTATGATTTTAACAATATTTTGTTTTACGTTTCACTGGAACTTTCCAGCTGATGTATATACCGCTGTATTTATTGGCAGAATTCCATTGTCATGTACATAGAAATGTTATTTTACTGAAGAATAAAGGCAATTTTGAAATGTAGATCTTACGAATATTTTGTGTGTGGGGGTCTCTGGCCAACCGGGCCCCTGACTCGTTCCAAAAACCGTCTAAGTTAGAGTACCATGAGATAATATACCAAATTTGGTAGTTCTAAATTGAAAACTATATCTTACGGCAATTCTTAGGGGGGGGGCTCTAACCCCCCTCTCTGCAACCGCTTCCCAAAACCGTCTACAGTCTAAGTTAGAATACCACGAGATAGTATACCAGATTTGGTGGTTCTGAATTGAAAACTGTAGATTTTACGAACATTTTGTATATGGGGGGCTCTGACCAACCAGGCCCTGCCCCGTTCCAAAAACCGTCTACCTTCTAATATTTTTAGTGCCAAAGAAAAACGTAATATTCCTATCCTGTCTGCGTGGCCAAACTTTATAAATTTGATCAGGGAGCAAGACGTTCGAAATCGTACGTTTTCCTGCATTCGTTTTGTATGTAAGCAAAATCTGTAAACGCGACGAATTGACGTAGTCGACGAATTGACGTAGTCGACGAATTTGTCCGCGACGAATTGACGCAGTCGACGAATTGACGCGCGACGAATTAACGCGCGACGAATTGACGCAGTCGACGAATTGACGCGCGACGAATTGACGTAGGCGACGAATTGACGCGCGACGAATCGTCGCAGTCGAGGAGTTGACGTAGTCGACGAATTGACGCACGCGACGAATTGACGTAGAACCACGCTATTATTGCTAGAGAATCGTAAATTGACTGAAGTCAGAGTGTAAAATATATCATTTATAGAGATAAATCATCAAAATATCGAGTGCTTGCATTTCATTTTACACAAGGAGAAATGATATTTCTCGAAACATATTTGAATACACGCGGCGGTATGGTAAGTCGTATCCAAAACACGGAAATAAGCAGCATTACCTTTTGAACCGCTTAATCTCTAATGTTTCATTAATTGTATGAAATCTTAATTAATTTAAAACTTCCGAACGAAGTTCAAAGTGAAATTAAAAATTATTTGCGGCAATTTCAATGATTTGAGAACAGTGAATATCTTCACTCTGCTAGATAAAAATCTATAACGGCGCTTTTTTCCGAAAGTTATCTTACATATTATTTATAATTTTCGCCAGGCTGGATGTATACTATTCTTCTACAGAAGAGACACGTTTTTACAACTAAATTGGTAAGGCGAATATTTGTGTGGGTTGACGCAAAAACGCAACGAATAACACGTTTCTAAATGATGACGGCACATTAGAGATTAAGCGGTTCAAAAGCGATGTAACGATAAATTAAGCAATTCATAAGAAGTGATGTCCCGAAAAATTAAAGAGTGATATATAATAATTAATAAATGCCTTTAGATAGAATATTATTTAGATTTAAATTTAAAAAAGGATGAACTATTTTATCAGAATCTTTCCATATAATTATTTGTCTTTCTAAAGTTAGCTGTAACAAATGACCCAGTTCTGCCCAATAACTAAAAGAGGTTGGCCTCTCCAGTGTGCAGTAGTATTCCGTTTGAAGTGTCTAAGGTTCTCAGTATTCCGTTTGAAGTGTCTAAGGACCATTAGCTATCCACGCTCTCATTTGGCTCATACGTTTAACATCTGTGTCGAGGCATGGAGCCCAAGCAAAACGCGATATTCATTCGTAACTAAAGACAAAGAAATTAAAATTTATATGAAAAAAAAAAAGCTAATATTTTTATCCATTTAAATTTTGTTATTTCGTCACGTTAATGAACCCAAAAAAAGAAACTAGGAAAGAAAGAAAAATGCCCACTTAAGAATGAATTCTTTACTAATATAATAAAGTTACGTTTCCCGTTTGTCGTATGCGTTTGCAAAAAACACAGTGGGAACTTGACATTTTTATTAAGACGAATAAGGAATTTATATCGGCAATAAAAAATTCCATGATCTTTTCTAACTTGCGCGCAGTTTTATTAAAAGCGTCAACACAATTCTGATAGATGACTCTTGAGTCATACAATTTAGATACAAAATTAAGGCCGGAATAAAATTAAACCTCAAATTAATCTATTTTTTTCTCTACCGAAATGTAATCGACTTTCTTTTATACACTGTATTGTTACTTTTTTAATCTCCAATTAATATTTTGACATCGAAATGCAGAGTATTTTTAAAAAATTTCGCATAGACATTATGCTTGAAATTAGTTAGAAAGTAACTAAGATATCGGTGATGCAACAATGTGCATTTGCAGCTGTAGTGTTTTTATTAAAGAGGAGATTCATGGGCCGCCCCGGTGGCGCAGTGGTCTAAGCGATGGCCTCTGATCATTCGTCCGAACGGGGTCCGGGTTCGAATCCCGGTGAGGCATGGATGTTGTGTTTGTCTTACGGCTCTGGCTCTCTCCCTTCCCTGGAACCAGTGACCCTAAATTAGGGATGGGAGACTGCTTATAGCTCATTGAGTTGCTCACGGTGGTCGTTAAACCTTCAAAAACAAAAACAAAAAAGTTTCATGGATGAAATGGCATATGATTTCAGCCTTTTCTGATGACTCGATGGAAGACCCAGTAAATCAAATTTTAAATTACTTTTATAATCATTTTCAGTAAAATGTTTAGAGCAAATTATGACATATTTCACATTTATTGCGTCTTTTCCTTCACAGTTGAATAGCCACGTTTTTTTACAACATCTGATTTTTTGAGATTGAGTGACAAATACTCCCCAGTTCCTTTCGTTTTTTTTATAGTGCAATGGGCACAGAGCAACGGCACGTTTAGGAATCGTCCTTACAAAATAATAGCACAGAATGCGGGTGTCGTGAAGTTTTTTGAAAACAAACATACAGCAATAGAACGATTTCGTTTTGTCACGAAAATAGTTATATTTCTTTTATCCCAATAAAAATACGAACATATGTATGAAACTCGATCACAAATTACTGATCTAATGTCACCAGATAAGCGTAAAACTAATAATAACCGTATGTATACAAACCATGGAAGCAAATGAGCAGCCTGCACAGCTACGTCATGCGCCAGTGGCCACAAAATGCTTTCTCTACTGTGCATCAAAATGGACCCTCTCTGGTGTTACTTTGAATACATTAATACCAAAGGTTTACATAACAAACGTTATATTGTCCAGATAAACTGGATGGTCTTTTTAACCATGAGTTGTGAAAGTTATCTCTCTTAGGTTGACACCAGTGACATTATGTCTTCTAGCAAAGGTATTGCATTAAATCCGCATTGAGAGAAGAAAAGGGGCTAAGAGGCTATGCTATGTTTTCAAGTACACATAAAATTTCATATACCGTATGTTTCGGTTTCTAAGTCAAAATGGAGTAGGAGTCGAAGGGGTAAAAGTTCTCATTTTCTTTATCTTCATTCACAAATAAGTCGAACTTGAATATAAGACAACCCTGAAAAACATACAGTTAGGATTCTGAAATTCTCATATTCTTTAAATTGAATGTTCCAGTAAATATTAAACCGAAGAGATAGTGAGATTTCCACCTTACACTTTTCAGCAAAACGTAAAATTTGGGATTTTATTTTAATTTACTGATAGTATCAGTAATAGCTCCGAATTCGACTCGGAAATATTTCTAACAGGTCTGCCGGATACCAGGATGTCGGCGTGGTAGAAAGTAGGATGGAAGTAAATCATTACTGCTGCCATTCCAAATTGGTCAAGATCATTTTAAATACGGGTATGTTACTGTCGAACGGAATTCTTCGGTTCATCAACTTTTAAATACGTTTTATTGAACGGGATATTATATTTCCTACAGGTTTCGGAATGGTTTCTTATGATCGAGGTATTCCGTTTGGGTGCGCACATCACATAATTTTGTTTTCGGCATTGAGAAATTCCAATAACCAATCAGTAGATGATTCGGCGTGGTATATAACTCGAGGCCCGCACTTCTGAAGAAAAACATTATCGTATTATACGAAAAAAATACTGTATATGTCCTGTAAAAGTTTAAGATACGAAATGATAAGATATGGCCTAATTAAATAGTCCAGAAATGAAACGTGAAGAGCTAACGGGCCACTGTAGATTACAATTCGATAGCTGACGACACAATAATTCCTCTTCGGCCAGCAAGGCAACAATTAAAACTCATTGACTGTTTCTTCGTTTCCATTAAGAACATGGTCGCTCACTGGTGAGTGGAAACATCTGGGAAACCAGCGTAGAGAATACACCAGCATGTAGTTGAAATTCATCGTAGCGCCCACGTATGATGAATGGAAATTTAGTTCGTTTATTGAAAAGAAAAACTGATATATCGGCTATTACTGCTTTTAAAAATATAATAGAAATGTAGCATTTGATGCAACATATTTATAGTCATTAAATTTCCAAAAACGAATTACTGAACTTCATACATATTTACAATTTGATTTTAATTCCTTTTTAATAAAGAAGTGTACATTAAAGAAAGAGATGTGTCCCAGTTAAAACAAATCCTTAAGTAAATACGACAATTCTATACACTGGTGTGCAAAAATTAAAGCCGAAGAGGAGAAATTAGAATAACAGCGGGACGGACCGAAAGACCACTCAGTAGATAGACTAGGGTACGGTACGGTAGGGCATGCGCATATATGCAGCATGACGTAGGGGGAGGGGAGTGTCAGAAGGGTATAAAGCACACGGGCGATGTACGCTCAGCAATTCGGTGAAAGCTATTGCACGGTGTACATCGGTTTGCACGACGTCGACATGCTGCCACCGTGTGATATGGCCAAGAGGCAGACCAGTAGACGACATCTGGATGCTTTTACCCGAGGTCGTGTCATTGGGAAGTGGGAAGAAGGTCGAAATTTGACTACTGTAGCCGAGGAGTTCGGGAGCACTCACAGCATCGTTTCACGAACTTGGAGAGCATTTCAAATGGCAGGAACAGCTGTCCGAGAGTTTAGCAGTGGTCGTCAATGACCAACCACGGCGGCGGACAATCGGTATATTGTCCTACAGTCGAGAAGAGACAAACGGCAAACAGTATTTTCTGTGGTACCAGGAACACTAGAACTGGACACATCAGCAATGGGGTCGAGTTCTCTTTACGGATGCGAGCCGATTTAATCTGACGAGCGATACTGGACGTATACACATCTTGAGAGATCAAAATGAACACGCAATCACACCTCCAACATCATCGAAAGTAACCGGTTTGGAGGAGGCAGAGTGCTCGTTTGGGGAGGTATCATGCTTTGTAGCCGTACTGACCTCCACATCTTCCAAGTAGGTTCAGTCACTGATGTCCGCTTTTGTACTGAGGTTCTCCTGCCTCACGTGCGTCTGTTTAAAGGGGCTGTGGGTCGTGAGTTCCTCTTCATGGACGACAACGCTGCACCTCATCATACACTGGCTGTCGCAGAGCTGTTGGAGAGTGAAATTATTTAACGCATGGATTGGCCCGCAAGGTTCACGGACCTAAATCCAATCGAACACGTGTGGGACTTTCTCGGGTGACGTTTGGCATCACGTCATCAGCCGCCGGCAACGATTCTGTAGTTGCGATTGGCGCTACAAGAGGAATAGGCAGCGATGCCTCAACAGATCGTTTGAAACCTTGTCCTCAGCATGGACAGACGTTGTAAATCTTGCAACACAGTCACGGGTGATCAAATCCTATACTATAGCCTGGATTTTTCTAAGCAGCCGCCAGTCACATGGACGTTTCTGTCTTCTGCCCAGTTGAGCTCGAAGCTACCTTTTCAATAAAGTGCCTCAGGGTCCTTTGGATTCCTTGTTCGGACGGTTTTGCTCAATTGTCCCATATTCGTACATCTTGGGGATCTTATCTTATGATTTGGGTCGATGTGGAGCACTTCTGCACGACGTTACATTCGAAAAACCTTCTCGTCCTTGATTTTTGCACGCCAGTGTATTTGGAGATGAATTTTTATTAGGCGTAATCGTTTGATATAAAAATTCGAAGCGTTTTAACCAAGAAATCTGATAAATTGAGATAATAATTCGAAGTCACCATACAAAAGTTATTTTTTTCCAGAATTTACCGGTAGATGGCGAGATAGCTCAGAGTTCCTTCTGCTGTTGACAAACCGAGATACTCATTCTAAATATTCATTCCAATAATTTCTAATTTTACAATTTGCCGGTAGAATTCCACTACCTACCGGAAGTAAATAATACTGTACATGCTGTAAATTAATTAATTTCTTGTTGTTACCCATCGGATTTCAGGAACCCATCCAGTGGTACCAGCCGTCTCAGGTCATACCAGAAAAACTCCCCCAGACATTCACACCGCCACCTCCGGCATGTACTTGACCCAAGAGTGGGTCCTGATGCTGGTTCTCGTGTGTCGAACGCATTTCCCGCCATCGCCCATCATTTCATTTCTGTGGAGTACGAACTTCGTTTAATCTAAGAAGGCTGCCCTTTTCCACTCTTTCACTGTCCAATGACGTAGTCCCATGCAAATTGCAGGCGTCATTGCTGACGGACCTCGGTTAATATGGGCACCTCGATACTTCGTCGACTTCGGAGACCCATGACCCATGCATAACGGAGTTTGCTCTACTGTTATCTGGGACACGTACCTGGCAGACCCAGTGTTTATTTGCCAGGTCAGTTGCTGCACTCTTACACGTTGGT
Organism: Macrothele yani; assembly: GCA_039090855.1. Classification (NCBI taxonomy): domain Eukaryota; kingdom Metazoa; phylum Arthropoda; class Arachnida; order Araneae; family Macrothelidae; genus Macrothele; species Macrothele yani. The sequence goes on along the minus strand of CM077034.1, from coordinate 182,179,640 downwards.
TGCCCTTTACCAGTCGAAGGATGTGACTTTCTCATCTTGGGTAAATGACCTGTGTGGGTCCACAGTTATGACGTCAGGAGGTATTCGATGTTACATCCAGCGGTTCGTTCTACGCACACCCTTACTACAGTACTTAGCGAACATCCAATGAAATTTACTATTTCTGTGATGACTCCACCGTTGGCGTGGTAGCCCATGATCATGCCCATTGTGTTCTCGCCACGCACTATTTCCCACCTGTTCTATCTGGTCTCTGATATCCCCGTGTTGTCGACCTTGTCACGTGCACACCGTGACGCACCTGGTTGGATACACTGTGATTCCGGGGTGGTATATTATTCTGATAGGACTGTGTAATATGCGTACTAGTATGAAAAGATAACACTGAAACTGTGTTTATAAACTACAAATATAAAGATATGGGCTGCAAATATTGATAATGTTTTAAGAAACATAGAACACAGTGCTGGCGCTACTATAAATAACAAATGTAAATTCGCACTGGTAGCCGCATTTTTTAGTGAACGTTGCAGTTTAGGAAATGCTGAAAAAAATCGTCAGCCTCACTCTTCGTTTTAAAGTAGCATACACGGGTAACCGACTTTTGTATCTCTTATGCCTTCTGTAAAAGAACGTGGAGCTGGAGGTACTTATTTTACAACGTATTCCTCGTAAGAAAAACAAATTCAATGCTTCCTCGTTATTTTTTTTTTATGTTGAAGTGTTTATTAATTTCAATCTGAAGGGAAAAGTGCTTGCATATTTTATATTATCTTTTATCTCACGCATGAAAAACCGAACAAGAAATATTTTCTATTGTTCAGTGCTTCACAAATGGATTCGAGATAAATAATAATCCTAAGCCATGAAATTTACTCACTCTGGACACTATTAAAACAAATCATAAAAGATCATTGCTTCAAATTCAAAAGTATCGTGTAACTTTTCGTTTTTCAGAGTTTAGCCACATATGGCGAAATTCGGGATCCAAATATGCTGATAAATCTATATCCATGAATAACAAATATAATTTCTTTCACTCTCGTTGAACTTTATTCCTGTTAATCAATAAGTAAAATCAATAATTCTTCTGTCTCAAATAAACAACAAGAGGGCATTCATTTCTCTGATCAAAGCTAGATAACACAGGTATTATTCAACCTAGCTGCGGAAACGAAAGAATGTGACAGCTTAACTGATTTCAAATAAACATATCTTCATGATTTTGCCTAACTTCTAGTTTAAATATTTCCACTGAAAACCTTGTCATATACTTCCTCCATTTAAAAAAAATATATATATTTGTATCTGCCCTTCGTGGTTTAACAGGTATGAGCAGCTACGTTTTGAACTCAGTTTAGAAATTTAGCCATAAGGCCTCAAAAAGTGTTAACACATATTTTACTTCTGACACATTTTCGGAATTGCATAGAACTTATGACAAAATTACTGAACAAGGACAAAGTAAAAAGATTACCGGAACATAACTTAGGTGCCACTGATTTATGTGTCTTTATATTTACGCAGCCGAGTGCAAAGGAAAAGTGAGAAACAGGGATTTGAACGTATTTAATGTATTCAATGCATACAAAACGTAAGAGCTAGAAATGAAATCAAGATTCATTTACGCGGAAAGTGAAATACAATACATGTAACAAATTTTTGATTTAAAAGGAATATCAAGTAGTCATTTTATCTGAATTTAAAAACAGAGATAATACATCGGAGGAAATCTGAATAGTAATTATAAAGCGTAAATGATCATGTAAAACATGTATGCAGTTTTGGAATAATAACACAGGTTTTGCATAGAGCCGTATGTACACACCCTAATTATGAAAAAAAAAGTATCGAGATTTAAGACTTAATGTTTACAGTGTTTTGCCTTATTATTTGTAAAACACTATCTTATGATATAACTAATGACAACAACGTTCTTTAATAAATAGTGTTAATGTGTAGATAAGAATATTTAGTAGCAGCATATAAAATATTATACTGTTGTTGTTTCCATTGTTGTGGTCTTAACTGTGGAAATAATTCTGAGCTCTGTGAAAGCACTTCCGTTTACTTACAGTTTTTTATAAAATTATAAAATTTATCAATCGTACAAAGTAATTCAGTTTTGAAGGACCGCTTGCACATCCGAAAATTACAAAAACGCTTGCTTAAGCGCATGAATATATAAGGTAAACATTGTCAGGTTAGGGAGAGTTACGTATGTGACTCCTCATTACATCGAAATCCTGCCACAAGGATGCTTAATCGATAAAATAAACGCATTTCAAATATTTTTTGAGTTATGAATCAATTGTTTTCGTATTTTATCCGTGATTCTGTGAGAAACGTTAAAGGTGTTCGACATTCGGTGATGTTTGCCTGGATTGTAGTCACGTCACGTCCTTCCCGGCAAAGCGACTTACTTTTGACTGCCTGGTGGGGCCAGCCCTTCCTTATTTTCTATCTCGTCACTATTAAACACATTACAAAGATTGCCGAATTCAACATCATATAGTAACTGCTAAATAGTCTCCAGCAAAGAAACTTTAACAACAGTCAGTTGTTCGAGTTAATCTTGTATTAAACAAAAGTTTTCTTTCAAAGCATGAGTTACATACTTGAGAAGGCATGTGTAGAGTAAACAGGCGATTCTGAGGTTACTTCCTTTATTAGACCGATAAGCGGATACAACAGGTCTGTTCAGTATGTCGTCAGCCGCCAGGAAAATATGGTAATTATTACAAAAGTAATTTGCAGCAAAGATAACGTTTATAACAGTGAACGTAATATACACATCAACGGTGTCACGTCATTTCGTCATGTGCGTCAATTCGTCGACAACGTCAATTCGTCGCCTGCATCAATTCGTCGTGCGTCCATTCGTCGACTACGTCAATTCGTCGCCTGCGTCAATTCGTCGACCACGACGATTCGTCGAGCGTCAGTTCGTCGCTTTTAAATATTTTAGTTACATACAAGAAGAACGCAGGAAAACGTACGATTTCGAACGTCTTCCTCCTTGATCAAATTTAAAAATTTGGACACTCACACTGGACAGGAATATTACGCTTTTTCTTTGGCATTAAAAATATTAACCGATAGACAGTTTTTGGAATGGGTCAGGTCCCGGTTGGTCAGATCCCCCCATATACTAAGTGTTCGTAAAATCTACAGATTTCAATTCAAAGCCACCAAATCTGGTATACTATCTCACAAAACTCAAACTTAGACTGTAGACGGTTTTTGGAAGCGGTTGATGCCCCCATCACAGCCGCCATCCCTACAAAATTGCCGTAAAATCTAGTTTTCAAATTAGAACCACCAAATTCGGTGTCATGAAACTCTAACTTAGCGGAAGACGGTTTTTGAAACGCGTCGGGGCCCGGGGGATCTGAGCCTTCCCCTCCCCGTACAAAATTATAGTAAAATTTACTGTTTTCAATTTAGAACCTCCAAATTTGGTATACTATCTCATGGTATTCTAACTTAGACTGTAGACGGTTTTTGGAAATAGGTCGGAGCCCGGGGTTCAGAGTCCCCCTCCCATACAAAATTTCGTAAAATCTAGTTTTCAATTTAGAACCACCAAATTTCGTATATTAATATCATGGTACTCTAACTTAGACGATAGACGGTTTTCGGAACGGGTCGGGCACCTGGGTCAGAGTTCCCTCCTCCATAAAGAAATTTCGTAAAAACTATAGTTTTCAATTTACAACCACCAAATTTACTATCTATCTCACGAAACTCTAATTTAGACTGTCAACGGTTTTTGGAAGCGGTTGGAGCCAGGGTGGGTCATAGTCACCTCGCCAAACACAATTTTTGCAAAATCTACAGTTTTCAATTTAGAACCACCAAATTTGGTATACTATCTATGGTACTGTAACTTAGACGGTAGACGGTTTTGGGAATAGGTCAAGACGCGGGAATAAGAGCCCCCACATACAAAATTTTCGTAAAATCTAACGTTTTCAATTTAGAACCACTAAATTTGGTATACTATCTCACGAAACTCTAACTTCGACTGTAGACGGTTTTTGGAAGCGCTTGGAACCAGGTGGCTCAGAGCCCCCTCCGCAACAAAATTTTGCAAAATCCCCCCTCCCCTACAAAATTTTGTAAAATCTAGTTTTCAGTTTAGAACCACCAAATTTGGTATATTATATCATGGTACTCCAACTTAGACGGTAGACGGTTTTCGGAACGGGGCGGAGCCCGGGGTTAGAACCCCTCCCCATACAGAATTTTCGTAAAATCTACAGTTCCCAATTTAGAACCACCAAATTTGGTATACTATCTCCTGGTACTCTAACTAAGATGATAGACGGTTTTTTGAACGGGTCGGGCACGCTGATAGAGCCCATCCCCATAAAAAAATTTCGTAAAATCTACAGTTTTCCATTTAGAACCACCAAATTCGGTATACTATCTCACGAAACTCTAACTTAGACTGTAGACGGCTTTTGGAAGTGGTTGGAGCCAGGAAGGTCAGAGCCCCCCCTTCCCCCTACAAAATTTTCGTAAAATATACAGTTTTCAATTTAGAACCGCCAAATTTGGTATACTATCCCATGATACTCAAACTTAGACGGCAGACGGTTTTTCGAAAGGGTCAAGGACCGGGGATTAAGAGACCCCACATACAAAATGTTCGTAAAATCTAAAGTTTTCAATTTAGAACCACCAAATTTGGTGTCATGAAACTCTAACTTATACGGGTGACAGTTTTTGGAACGGATCGGGGCCCGTTTCGTTCCAGAACTGTCACCACACACACACACAGAAAATTTTTGTAAAATATACAGTTTTCAATTTAGAACCACCAAATTTGGTATACTATACCATGGTACTCTAACTTAGACGGTTTTCGAAACGGTTCGGGGCACGGATGTTTACAGCCCCCAAACCCCCGTCCCACAAAAGTTTCGTAAAATCTTCCGTTTTCAATTTAGAACCACCAAATTTGGTATACTATCTCATGGTACTCTAACTTAGACGGCAGACAGTTTTTTGAAAGGTTTCGGAGAATGGGGTTTAGAGCCCCCTACAAAATTTCGTAAAACCTAGTTTTCAATTGAGAACCACCAAATTTGGTATATTATATCATGGTACTCCAACTTAGATGGTAGACGGTTTTCGGAACGGGTCGAGGCCCGGGGGATCAGAGTCTTTCACGTACAAAATTTTCGTAAAATCTATAGTTTTGAATTTAGACCCACCAAATTTGGTATCATGAAACTCTAACTTAGACGTTAGACCGTTTTTGAGATACATGTACTTGGAGTGCCACTTTTCCAAAATAAGAAATCAACGCTGCCAACGTTTTGTATCAGTTTTCTACAGTTTTGTACACCCAAAAGAAAATTTTGTACACCACCGGAAGTGGTACTTTTCGGCTCTTTAAAAGTGGCACTCCAAGTACATGCTGGAGTGCCACTTTTTCAAAATCGAAAATAAATACTGCCAAAGTTTTGTACTAGTTTTGTACAGTTTTGTACACCCAAAAGAAAAGTTTGTACACCACCGGAAGTAGTACTTTTCGGCTGTATTAAAGTGGCACTCCAAGTACATGCTGAGTGCCACTTTCTCAAAATCGGAAATAACTGCTGCCACAGTTTTGTACACCGAAAAGAAAATTTTGTACACCACCGGAAGTGGTATTTTTCGGCTCTTTAAAAGTGGCACTCCAAGTACATGCTGGAGTGCCACTTTTTCAAAATCGAAAATAACTACTGCCAAAGTTTTGTACTAGTTTTGTACAGTTTTGTACACCCAAAAGAAAATTTTGTACACCACCGGAAGTAGTACTTTTCGGCTCTCTAAAAGTGGCACTCCAAGTACATGCTGAGTGCCACTTTCTCAAAATCGAAAATAACTACTGCCAAAGTTTTGTACTAGTTTTGTACAGTTTTGTACACCCCAAAGAAAATTTTGTACACCACCGGAAGTGGTACTTTTCGGCTCTCTAAAAGTGGCACTCCAAGTACATGCTGGAGTGCCACTTTTTCAAAATCGAAAATAAATACTGCCAAAGTTTTGTACTAGTTTTGTACAGTTTTGTACACCCCAAAGAAAATTTTGTACACCACCGGAAGTAGTACTTTTCGGCTGTATTAAAGTGGCACTCCAAGTACATGCTGAGTGCCACTTTCTCAAAATCGGAAATAACTACTGCCACAGTTTTGTACTAGTTTTGTACAGTTTTGTACACCCAAAAGAAAATTTTGTACACCCCCGGAAGTGGTATTTTTTGACTCTTTAAAAGTGGCACTCCAAGTACATGCTGAGTGCCACTTTCTCAAAATCGAAAATAAATACTGCCAAAGTTTTGTACTAGTTTTGTACACCCAAAAGAAAATTTTGTACACCACCGGAAGTGGTACTTTTTGGCTCTCCTTTGTGGCTCTCGACCTTGTACTTGTAGTGCCACTTTTCCAAAATTGAAAAAAAAAACACTGCCATAGTGTTGTCCTAGTCTTTTACACCCAAAAGAAAATGTTGTACACCACCGGAAGTGGTACTTTTTGACTCTCCTTTTGTAGCACTCGAGCATGTACTTGGAGTGCCATAATTCTAAAAATCGAAAATAAACACTGCCAGAATGGTGTACTAGTTTTGTACAGACAAAAGAGAGTTATGCGCCCCTCCGGCGATGGTTCTCTTTGGTTGTCCAGCATGCTCTTAGAGTGTCATCTTTCGAAATTCGGAAGTAAACACTACTATCCTTTTCCAGTCCATTACATACTTTTACTCCTGTTAATTATACACAACCAGCTGTTTTTGTGTTCATTATACGCAACTTTTATTTGTTCAAGGTCGCAAATTTTCGTGCGGTTGTATTTATAAAGAAAGAAATTGCAGGAGCCTTCATTTTTATAGCAAAGGAAGAAAAGAAACAGTTTTTTGTTGCTTTGTTAAGCAACGCTTTCGGCAAAAGCATTTCGGAAATGCGAGGAAAAGGAATTCAAATCAGCGCATATCATCGTTTCCAGTCTAGCAGCCATGCCGAGCAAGGTTGGGGGAGAGGGAAGTTGCAAAACACCTCGGCGCATTCGCAGTGGCGTAACTAGCACCACTTGTGCAACCCCGGAAAGTTTATTTCAGCACCCCTAAGCATAATAATTTTTCCAGAATTTCGGACACTAGGGAGGATGTGTTTTTCACGGTGTTTGTTTTGGGAAAATGGGGATGTCAGGAAGTTAGGGAGACTGATGTCTGGTAAAGTAAAGGAACTACCTATAGAGCCCTGTAGTTTTAACTTTTAAAATAAATTTTGGAACAGAAGTACATAATGCAAGGTTATCAATCAGCCAGTCAGATTTAACACGGTGAGCTGTCAGATGCATAATCATGAATATACGTTTTATCGCATTGAAACGAACTCGGTAAAATATATTTAAATGTTTAAGGTTAACAACTATGAGACTTTAGTGATCGTTATTGGATATGGTTGTATACAAACAGGGAATTCAGTATTCTACACTGCAAGAATGCAATATGGATTTCGTAGCTGCAGATATTAATTTGCATGTACAACAAAACTTCAATGCAGGCCAGGAAAAAAAAGTGCGTGTGGAAATGCAATGTGCAGGTATGTGTTGTTTACAAATATACGAGTACTATAATACCCAGTGTTCGAAATGTGCCGGTATGGCATACCGGTAGTTAACAAAATTGAAGTGAGCATACCGGCAGTTAAAAAAAACGTTATTTACCATCCCGGTATGTAATAAATTATAAACCCTTCACAAACTACGTAAAGATATCAGGATGAAAGAACAAATTTTAACGCAAAAAACGGCAAATGGCATTTTTAACGGATAAAATTGATAATTAGCAGCTGAGACTGAAAGAGACCGACCACAAACCCTTCAATGAAGTTTTTTTTTAATTTTTACATTAATTTTATAAAATTATATACATTAATTTTTCAATACCAAAAAAAAAAAAAAAAAGCAATTATACGGAATGGAATATATTTCTTTCGAAACCTCCTATTTATACTATGTGGATCTATGGTACACCATACTGGCAGTAGCTCTGTGCCACTTCGACCACTGAGTGTACCACATAACTACATAATACAGATATAATATAAATTATAATTGTATGATTAAAATACAAGTGGAAAATTAATTATGCGATAAGTGGACATTTTCATGTTTTTAGGCCCAAGTCTTTCTTTCTAGCCTTCATTTTTTGGCGAAATTATTAAGCGTTGAGGTCCATTCTTTTGGCAAACTGCCTTTCTATGCAGTGACAATTCCTGCAGCCTATCTTGTGACATGATGCTTCTCAAATAGTTTTTACAAATTTTAATTTGGAAAACGATCTCTTTACAGATGCAACTGTGACGAGTAGCCGTGAGTGTTAAGAAAAACATCAAGGCAATAATTACATAGTTTAGTACAACCAGCGACAATTGTAGGGTCCACATCCTCCACGAGGAATCTCCATGTGGCCTCGCACTTTCCTTCAGCAGTGCACCAATAAGGCGATTGCAGAGCGATCGTATCACAACCCGGAGCCAAAGGGTCGAATAGCTTTAATGTGTAGGACATCCAGCAACCGAAAAATTGTTATGCCGTGTGTTGATAAAACGTGAAAGTGCGATGTATTTGTTTATTCAACTGATGCCATGTATTTGGGGGATTTGCACTTAGGATATCAGTGCTTCCAAAGTGTACCATCCATTTTTTAGTGTTCACAAATTTGGTACACATGTAAACAATTACTTATTTTACACTTGCAGGTGTCGCAGCTCATCGTAAATTCAAATAACGCAAACTTTCAATAATAACTTTTGGAATGTCGTAATAACTTTTGGAATGTCCTAATTCCATTGCATTTTATTTTCATTTATCATGGCCTTAATTGATTGAATTTACTTTTTGTTTCGAAATGCATCCACCCGTCTCCCAAATTTTAATTTTCACCTAAAGTCAATATTTACCTTAATTTTAACATTTGCTGAATTTAACTAATAATTACACACATGAGCAAAACCTATCCATAACAGTTTGAAATGTGGTCAGGAAGGAAGAAACAAGATGATGGATGTGAAGACGAACTTTAGGCTTGCTCAAACACACTGATCTGTTTCCTTCTGTTCGACAGGCTATTCTTATTGCTCAAACATTACCAGTAACAACCTGCCCAGAGGAGAGGTCCTTCAGCACTATGAGAACGGTTAAAAACCTGGTGAGGGTCAAAAATGACAGATGGATGTTTATCTGGACTGTGCATGATGAGTATTCATCAAGAAAAGGTTTTTGAGAATAAACATGAACTCATTCAATATGTGATTGATAGATTTGGACAAACCCAAGACGTTTGCAGTTTTTATTTCATAGTATCTCTTCTAAAGTGCAAGAAACAGAAAATTGAAGGGGATATAAAATTAACAGATAAATGTCTTTAAAAAAAGGGGGTTTATACTCATACTCAATAAAGGACGATGGAGCAGTGCAATTGTTTTACGTTACACCAAGTGAATGTTTCCATACAAAAAGACTTTATTAAGTTAATTATTAAATTTAGCAAGAAGCCTACAGTAAGGTTAAACTTTTGACTCAGATATGAATAATCAGTGACCAGTAATTGGTAAATGACATAATTATTATTATTGTCCGTTATTTCAATACTAAATATTGACTATAGAAAGAAAGATGTGTCCAAGTTCCCAAACTTTGGGGGCGGGGGGGATTTCAGTGCTCCGAACCCACTCCCTAGCTTTAGGGGCTCGATGCACTCGCCTGACCCAACTCCCACTATGCCATATAAAGACGCAGGGGTACTATAAATTTAAACAATAATTATGATAGTGGGAGTATACCAGTTTTCCCCTCCCCCGGAAAAGTTGCAGCGGACGCCCATGCTCATGGGGGATAACGCAGCGGGAAAAAGTTTCCGACCCTTTATATGATTTTTTTATCACCAAAATGGCGGTTAAACAAGTTCTCAAAGTTTGGCCAAATATTTTAAAAACTACATGACAAAATGATTATGTACAATTTCGCATTTTCAATACATGAAAAAAAAATCTTTACTTTTTAAAAACTTTGTTGTAAATCCGAATGTTATTTTGTTTTTATATTCATACCCCTACTACTCCTTCTTTATTAGCATCGCTCTTTACAAAGCAAATTGTTTACAAGTTGATTTCTCAATAGTATTGAGCAAAATATTCTCTAATCTTTGCTTAATTAAAATTTGTCAAAGTCAGAGAAAAAACATAACTATGAACGTTATTAAGTTTTGCACCATCTATTTCATGGCTGAACTACAGGTGCATTTCACCAGCCTCCCCAATACGGATTTTTTTAATTTTTCAGACACCATTCGTTTGTACCACGTATGAACCGGAATGAACTCGGTTTTTTTCGTTTGAACCGCAAAAAGTTTTGGAGATATTTAAAAAACAAAGTGGGGGGGGGGGGCGGGTGAAACGATAGCCCCCCACCACGGAATTTTTAATTTTTTTTGGCACAATTCGTTTGTACCACGTATGAAACGGAATGAACTCAATTTTTTTCGTTTGAACCGCAATAGTTTTTGAGTTATTTAAAAAACAAAGTGGGGAGCGGGTGAAATGGTATTCCCAAAAAATAGATATTTCAAATTTCAGCATAGCCATTCGTTAATAAATCGTATGAACCGGAATGAACTCCATTTTCATCGTTTGAACCACAATAGTTTTTGAGATATTTAACAAATAATATTGAGAATTTGCATATAAATATTGGAGGCCGACCATTTCACCAGACCCCCCCCCCACACCATGGAAATTCAACATTTCGAAATAGCCAGTCGTTAGTAAATCGTATGAACCGGAATGAACTCCATTTATATCGTTTGACCCGCAATAGTTTTTGAAATATTTAAAAAATAATATTGAGAATTTGCATATATACAGAAAGACCGACCATTTCACCAGCCCCCACAATGGAAATTAAAAAATTCAAAATAGCCATTTGTTAGCTAATCGTGTAAACCGAAAAGAACTCAATTTTCATCGTTTGAACCGCAATAGTTTTTGAGATATTTAAAAAAGAATGTCACAGGCCTACACCATTTACCCCCCTCATCCCTTCATCATGGAAATTCAAAATTTCAAAAAAGCCATTTGTTAGCAAATCGTATGAACCGAAAAGAACTCTATTTTCATCGTTTGAACCGCAATAGTTTTTGAGATATTTAAAAAAGAATGTTACAGGCCTTTTCATCCCCCTCCCCCTCATCATGGAAATTTAAAATTCCGAAATAGCCATTCGTTAGTAAATCGTATGAACAGGAATGAACTCCATTTTTATCGTTTGAACCGCAATAGTTTTTGAGATATTTAAAAAATAATATTGAGATTTTGCATATATACAGAAAGACCGACCATTTCACCAGCCCCCCACCATGGAAATTCAAAATTTCAAAATAACCATTCGTTAGCTAATCGTATAAACCGAAAAGAACTCCATTTTCTTCGTTTGAACCGCAATAGTTTTTGAGATATTTAACAAATAATGTTACAGACCTACCATTTCACCCCCCTCATCATGGAAATTCAAAATTCCGAAATAGCCATTCGATAGTAAATCGTATGAACAGGAATGGACTCCATTTTTATCGTTTGAACCGCAATAGTTTTTGAAATATTTAATAAAAAATATTTAGAATTTGCATATATTCAGAGACCGACAATTTCACCCCCCCCCCCCCCATGGAAATTCAAAATTTCAAAATAGCCATTCGTTAGCAAATCGTATGAACCGAAAAGAACTCCATTTTCATCGTTTAAACCGCAATAGTTTTTGAGGTATTGAAAACAGGATGTTACAAGCCTACACCATTAACCCCCCCCCCCATGGAATTCGAAATTTCATAGCCATTCGTTAGTAAATCGTATGGCCGCCCCGGTGGCGCAGTGGTTTAAGGCGTTGGCCTCTGATCATTTGTCCGTAAGGGGTCCGGGTTCGAATCCCGGTCAGGCAAGGACGTTGTGTTTGTCTTACGGCACTGGCTCTCTCCCTTCCCTGGAACCAGTGACCCTAAATTGGGGACGGGCGACTGCTTGTAGCCCATTGAGTTGCTCACGGTGGTCGTTAAACCTCCAATCAAAAAAAAAATCGTATGAACCAAAAAGAACTCCATTATTATCGTTTGAACCGTAATAGTGTTTGACATAACTACGAAAAAAAAGGATACAGAAAATATGGAGCCGACAATTCCCACCACCCCCCATGGAATTTCAAAATTTCAAAATAGCCAATCGTTAGTAAATCGTATGAACCGGGAAAACTCTGTAAGAGCGAACGTGTCGTCACGTGACTTAGCGCCGCCTCCTACTTAAGTATCCGAGGAGCACGCGCAACGGGGGCTCTCGCAACAAGCAGAGAGTTCGTTTACTCTTCCCGGAAACACACACTCTCTCTCTCTCTCTCACTCTGTTCGAGCGAACAAACGAAACCTCCCCACTTTACTATATCATCATCATCATTGTCAACAATTATCAATCCACTGCTGGACGAAGGTCTCCCCAAGTTTCCTCCACAACGGTCTGTCTTGTGCCAGTCTCCTCCATGTCACCCTTGCATACTTTCGAATTTCATCCACCCATCTCCCATGTGGTCTTCTTCTGGGTCTTTTTCCTGTCCCTTGGAATCCAATCTAAAATTTCGGCTGTCCATCGATGATCTGTCCTTCTGGCAGTATGTCCAGCCCATTGCCATTTCAGGGATTTAACTCTGATCATGATGTCTTCCACTCTTGTCATTTTTCGGATCCACGAGTTCCTCTTCTTATCTCTCCTGGTTACACCAAGCATGCACCTGTCCATGCTGCTTTGAGTTGTCTGCAGCCTTTGTATGTCTCTTTTAGTTAAGGTCCACGTCTCTGCACCATACGTAAGCACTGGAAGGATGCATTGATCAAACACTTTTCTTTTAAGACATAATGGCATATTGCTCTTGAAAATTATGCTGTTTCTTCCAAAAGCTCTCCAGGCAAGTTTTGTACGCCGATTAATTTCTTCATCAATGTGACCCTCACTTGATATCTGCTGTCCAAGATAAACGTACCTGTCTGTTATCTCCACCTTTTCTCCATCAATCGATAAATCTTCATTTCTTGTAAAAGCATTGAACATCACTTTTGTCTTCTGAAAGTTCATTTTAAATCCCACCTCTTTACTCTTGTCAGCAAGTTCCTTTATCTTACTCTGCAGCTCTGATGGGGTAGTTGCAAAAATGACTACTTCATCAGCAAAACGAAGGTGGGCTAGATAATCTCCATTAATCTTTATCCCTTTGTTTTCCCAGCTTAGCGACTGAAAAACACCCTCCAATGTGGCATTAAAGAGCTTCGGAGATATGGTGTCACCTTGTCTCACTCCCTTTCCAATTTTTATGTGTGTTGTATTTTCAAACAGCCGAATCTTTGCACTTGCATTTTCATAGATGTTATTAATAATATTAATGTATGCATCTTCAATACCGCAGGTTTTCAGAGCCATTGTAACTGCTGATGGTTTCACCGAATCAAAGGCTTTTTCATAATCGATAAAAGCCATGCACAATGGAAGTTCATATTCCCTCGCTCTTTCAATTAGTTCTCTCAGCACGTGGATATGATCTATTGTGCTGTAGCCACTCCTGAATCCAGCTTGTTCTCTCGGTTGAGACATGTCCAGTGTTACCTTCAAGCGGTGTGAAAGAACTTTAGTGAAGATTTTATAAACTACTGATAGGATTCTGATAGGTCTGTAGTTTCCGAGATCCTCAATGTCTCCTTTCTTATGTAGCAGGATCATTGTAGCGGTGTTCCAATTATCAGGAATCTTTCCTTTATTAAGGCATCGAGTGAAGATTTGGGCGAGTACTGTTTCGATTTCTCCACTTGCTTCTTGTATGATGTCTACAGTAATTCCATCTTCTCCTGGAGCTTTTCCCCGCTTCATGTTCTTGATTGCATGTGCAACTTCTGCTGGAAGGACTGGAGGAACTCTGGTACTGGTATCTTTCATGATGTCTGGAGTGCATATATCATCCCTTTCATATAATTTGGAGTAGAAATCTTTCACTCTTGTCAAAATTTCGCCTCTATTTCTTGTTACAGAACCATCTTCTTTTCTCAGTGCCATAATCTGTTTTCTTCCCTTACTGAGATGTCCCTTTGCTATCTTTAGGCTTTGGTTGTTTTCAATTGCTTTCCTCACTAGTTCACAGTTGAATTTTCTTACGTCTTCAGTGATACTTTTTCTTACTGTCTTGCATATCTCTATATATTCCACTTTGGAAGTCACATCTTTTTTAGTTGTCCTCATCTCTCTTCTTTTTTGCATCAACATTTTCGTTTTTCCTGATAATTTGTTTACATGCAACTTGTTCTTAGACCCAGCTAATTTTGTTGCTGTTTCCATAAGAGCTTTGGTTACTTTTCTGTTAACTTCAGAGATGTCCACTTCTTCCGATGTTAGGCCTTCTAAAGCAGAGAACCTGTTCTTCAGTTCCAACTTGAAGGTATTATGGAGTTTTTTAAGGTTGGTTATGTCAATAGGTTTTGTTTGTCTTATGAGCTTGCCACGTTCAAGTTTAGTGTTGAGGTGCATCTTACATCTCACCAATCTATGGTCACTACCTGTGTTGAACTTGTTTAGCACACTGCAGTCTTCTATGACGAATTTTTTGTTACACATAATAAAATCAATTTCACTTGTAGTCCCATTTGGATGTCTCCATGTCCATTTCCTGTGTGGCTTTTTCTTGAAGAAGGAGTTCAAGATGAAAAACCCTTCGGCCTCTGCAAACTCAACGAGAGTATTTCCACGCTGGTTTCTGTTGCCGTGACCGAATTTACCTACTTAAGTTTCATTCTGTTGCCGTTGCCCTATTTTTGCATTGAAATCTCCCATAATTATTTTCAAGTGCTGCTTACCTTTATTATTTAGATGACAAATTTCCTCATAAAATTCTTCAATTTCTTCTTCAGGATGACTTGTGGTGGGTGCATAAGTTTGAATAATCTGAGCCTGGTATCTTTTCGAGAGTTGGATAACAAGTCGTGCAGCTCTGTCAGAGGAACTTTCAACTTCTACAACTTTATCCTTCAGTTTCTTGTTTATTATAAATCCAACACCACTTGTTCTGCCAGTATCTGTCCCACGATAGTAGAAGAGATGTCCACTTTTCAGTTCGATGAGATCTTCTCCTTTTCTCCTTACCTCACTTAGCCCCACGATGTCCCACTTGATCCTTTGTAGTTCCTCTTCCAATTCAAGAAGCCTTGAATCAGAAGATAGGGAGCGTCCATTGTACGTTGCCAAGGTCAGCATCAGATGGCAGCCTAGTCCGGTCCTCCGGGGATTCTTAGCACCCTCTGCCTTCATGTCGCACTGGCCGCTGCCTTGGCCAGGTACATTTAAGCTGCCGGAGACTGAGGGCCAAGATTTAAGTTGTGGAATCATTTTGGAGGGGTTTGTCCAAAACTCACCACGCTGGCCAAGCGGGTTGGTGAGTGTGGGATAGAATTTCCTCTAATCCCGATGGTATAGTTATACCGCTATTGGCGGTCGTCAGAGCCCCTTTAGTGGGAACAGGATGCACCACGAGAAGGCGGGGTTGACATTTGTCAAGGAGAGGCTGTGATGTCACGCATCACCTGACCTTACATCCCTTTACTACTATATATATATATATATCTGTGAATCGGGGAGGCAGAGCGACAACAGCTGCTTATACGGAAGTTTATCCACTTTCAGACATAATTTGAAAAGAACGCTTGGTTAACACATATACGAAACACTTATTCTTCATCAACTAGAATTTTGATGGCGGCGGATTACTCGCTCTTGAAAGTGACCTCGTTATGGCTGGACCTGGCAAAGATCGTGGAACGCGCAAGGTAAGGTGATCGAATTCTGTAGAAATCTCACCCTGCGTTGGCGTCCTAACTTAGGGTCTCCTTGACACTAGATAGACCTCTATCTTATCGATGCTTCAGGACTAGTCTTCTAGCTATCCTTCTCTAATCGATGCTTCAGTGGACTGTACTAAGTCCGTAATTCAGTAGTATATCATCAGCTACTCTACCGGTATCCCTGACTCGGGTAGATTCCTTCTGTAGCGGCGATCTACTTCATCTAGGTCGGTGCCCGCTCTTTCCCAGTGGACTCCGAGAGCCCACCACACCTTCCACGCAAACGCGTTCCTTTCTATCGGAGGACTATCACCTTCGCTCTCCGAAGACAGACTGCTCGAACAGGTCCACTCGGAGCGACCTCTTCGCCCCCCCCCCCCCTTCACGCTGCTCCTTCTTCAAGGGCGACGGCGCTGACCTTCAACATGCTGCTCTCCTCTCCAGCCACGTGTCACCTCTCGCGCCCTTCACCTGCCCCATCCCTACTCGTTTTCCGGGAATCGGGCTCCTGGACCTTTAAATCTACCTTGCGCATTCCTCGCTTTTCCTCAGGCTATACATTATTGAGTGCCTCCTTCGGAGAAAGCAATCCTATCGTCGTAGTACATCCGGAGCAATACAATACACATTGTTATAACTATACAAAAGAGTAAGTCTGCATTTCAGACTAGTAGGCGCCAAGTGAAAATGAACAATGTATCTGTGAAAGTCACAGCGTCCTTGGCGACACTTTCAGTTCGTAGAACAAGTCCTCGCCCTTTCTAAGGCGTGAAAACCTGAAGTCTTTTGTCATACATCTCGCCTCCCCCCCCCCAAAAAAAAGGATTAAACATATTTACGAATTATCTGTCGCCATTTTGGGAACTTGTGATGTTTTCTTTGGTCAAAAAAAACCACATAATGTTTATCATTGAAATGAATTAACATCGTTAATGTGTCCGTTCTTACAAACTCCATGTTTATCTTTTGAACCCCGATAGTTTTTGAGATGTTTAAAAATGTTCCACGATTTCACCTGTCCCCACCCCCACCCCGGACATTTCCTGTTTCAGAATAGCTATTCGTTAGCATCGTGCGAACCGGAAGGGCCGCCCCGGTGGCGCAGTGGTCTAAGGCGCTGGCCTCTGATCATTCGTCCGTAAGGGGTCCGGGTTCGAATCCCGGTCAGGCATGGATGTTGTGTTTGTCTTACGGCACTGGCTCTCTCCCTTCCCTGGAACCAGTGACCCTAAATTAGGGACGGGCGACTGCTTATAGCCCATTGAGTTGCTCACGGTGGTCGTTAAACCTCCAACTAAGATGAAAAGAAGAAGAAGAAGAACCGGAAGGAGCTACATCTTTATCGCTCGAATCTGGATAGTTTCTGAGATATTTGTATAAAGGGTAATGGAGGATGATGAAGAAGTAATTTATTTTCAAAAAGTCTTGTATTCGTTCCTGTCATTATCTTAAAGATCTCTCAGTTTCTAGCTTTGAACCGCAGCAGTTGAAAAGACATTCCAAAAAGAACGTGACGGTTTCAACATTTCTTCAATGTGTCTCAAGGACCAGAACACAAGAGAACCGGAAAATGCATGGCATAGTAAAACAGCCAAAATCTCGGAACGGAAGCAAACGACGCAATCCAGTCTGTAGTAAACATACAGTACAAGGTATCACAGAACGAAACGGAGCATGGCAGAGGCACAAAGCAGTCTGTTACATTACAATCGTGCGCTGTAGTCTGTGGCAGATACAACACGAGGCGAAGCACACAGCGAACAGTCACTGAGCAGAGGAACGGCTGAGCCAGCAAATAGAGAAAGCACCATACCTGGAACCACGGAGCAACATGATGAGTAGAAAACCCAGGAACTATTCCTTCTTCCTTTTAAGGAAAAAACGAAATTATTGGTGCGAAATTATTGCTGTCCATCTGTGGTTATTGGGCGCCATCCTCCGACAAAAAGAGAAATAATGGTACTAATGCCACATTGAAAAGAAAAACATTAAGGAAAAACTATTACTTTCTTTAAAATTGGCATTTTCTGTCTAACAGTGGCATAGCAGTTAGACAAACTATACAAAACATAGCAGGGTAGGAAGCAATACATGGCACTCCGGAAAAATCGGGCAGGGGGCATGCTTGAACCACAGAAAAACAGAAGCAGGACGAACGGTGCGAGGCAGTTGGTGATGGTCATGTAAAGCGGATGCAGGCAGGACATCGTAAGACAAAACACACAGAAAAAGGTCACAAAGCAGAATGATGAGGGGAAAAAAACGAGGCACGAGAGAAAACACTTCACAAAGAGTAGAACGAAACAACAAGGGCTCAAAGAGACAGGGAGAAACATAGCTAAGAAAACACAACAGAAATCAATCATCAAAAAAACCACACAGGAGCTAATCAGGTGGACACCGAAGAAGGAGACGATGTTGAGCATGACAAATGAAGTGGTCAAGACAACCATAGTAACATTCAACTTCCGGGTAAGACCCCGAAAGGTGAAAAAATGCAAAGTAAAAAGCTCTAAGATTGTCAACCAGAGATGAGTAAACTGCCGGATCGTTGGAAGCAATAAAGTGATTAAGTGGAGCATCGTGAGAAGAGTCAAAGAACAATGGGAAAGCGGCATCTAGAGAAAGAGTCTGCGTAAACTCGGGAACAACTTGAAGGCGAGCA
Organism: Macrothele yani; assembly: GCA_039090855.1. Lineage (NCBI taxonomy): Eukaryota > Metazoa > Arthropoda > Arachnida > Araneae > Macrothelidae > Macrothele > Macrothele yani. The sequence goes on along the minus strand of CM077034.1, from coordinate 182,161,066 downwards.
ACAAGATCAGGCACAACAGAGGGACTGTCAAGAACGCGAGCAAAAGTGACGGCAGCAGGATCAGGAGCGGAGCCTTGCGAAGAACGATGAGGAGGAGACATAACCACAGCGGCACGCTTAGCGCGAATCTTGCGACTAGACCGATGACGACGCTTCTTATTAGGAGCAATACCAGTAGGGAAATGTTGACGAAGAGGACGAGACGACGTAGAAGGAACAACAGGCGGCGTCTCGGGAATCTGGCGAGGTGAATAGGGTACAAAGTCGGATGACACATGTAAGGAGGTAACTGCAGGAACAACAGAACCCGGGGAGGGTGGGGTTTCAAACGAGTCTAGAAGAGGAGCTGTGCGAAAGAGCGGGGACTGATCATGGCGACCAGAAGGTGAAACAAAGACAACGGCACTAGAAGCATCAGAAGAGCCCCGAGAAGGTGAAAAGGGCGGAGAGCACACCCGGAGTACTGGAACCAGTGGAGGAAAGATGAGCGTCTGAGGGTGGCGAAGCCGACTTACGCAGCGGCGATGGTGGAGCAGAAAATCCCGGGATCGGGATAGACGAGGTGACTTGCGAAAACAAAGAAGGCAGCACCTGAACAGGCGGAGAAGGTGCAGCAACAGAATGTGACAAAGCGCAAACATCAGACGATGAAAAAGAAAGAAATACAGACGAAGGCACCGAAACAGGAGCAGTAGATCCAGATGTACCCACAACAGACGATGCTGGCGAGGAAGGAAAAAGACCAACGGAGGCAGATGATGGAGATGGAGACTAAGAAGGTGTGAACGGATCAGACGAAAGCGTGGTGACTGGAAGCGAAGAAAGAGGTTCTGTGACGGGAACTTGAGCAGCCGTTGAAGAAGACTAGGAAGAAATGAGGGGGCATTGCGAGAAATGGTGACCAGGCTGTTTACATGAGATGCAATGATAGGCAGTGAATACGTTGATTGCGACGTTGTGATGACAACAAATCACCAGAAAAGTTGTGGGGCAGTAAGAAACAGTCTGTGTCAGGGAAAAAAACTAAGTCTTTGCGGCGGAAGCCAAAATAAGGACGATCACCTTGATCAACATGGGCGGCGGGTATCTTGCGGATATCACCAAGAACGCGGCCACACCGAGAAGGAAAAGCATGTAAAAACTCATCGGAAACGTCCGGAGGTACAGGTTACAAATTAAGAAAAACGGGAGAATGTGCAAGGGGGATAGGGACCAAGCTATGATCTCCAACTGAAAGGCTAGTCGATAGGACTTGAGGAACAAACTCAGGTGAAAAAATATATACAAGAATGGACTTAGGCTTGCTGGCGAAATGTGTAATTGCACCGGAAGGGAGAAACGACAATGCAGACATACACTGTATAGACGTGCAACTTGACATTGGGTAAGGCGTCGAACTTGACACTTAAACTAAGAGTTGAAAGCATTGTACGTGTGCAATAAGCGTGGAACCTTGACGTGAAATATAGGAGTCCATGGCTGTCGCGAGGAAAGTCGGAGACGTTGAACACGGATCTGTAGCAGGATGAGGAGAAGAGCAGTCCTGGGACGCATCCAACACACTTGGAAGACAAGTCATCGAAGCAGCACATAGTGACGTGAGAGGGAAATAGAATTTAGAAGCAGAAGCACAGGCCATGGACAATGTGTAGAAATGCACGGCGAAGGGCACACAGATCCACTATAACAAGGTGGAGCACCAGGAAGGCGATCAGCATACCGAAGAAGGCAGCGCAGAGAACCACTGTCAATGGGTGGAACACAAGGAAGGTAATCCACACACCGGTGAAGGCAGCGCAGAGAACCATTAACGATGATTGGAGCGCAAACACGGAAGGCAAACGTAGACACAGCAGCAGGAAGGCTACTACATGCAGCACACAGTTTTAGAGCAAAAAGTCAAGGCGAGTCAAGATGGGCAGATTGTCAACAGGCCCAACGAGATGAATTGTAAACAGGCCCAACGAAATGAATTGTAAACAGGCCCAACGAAATGAATTGTAAACAGGCCCAACGAGATGAATTATAAAGGAATATCGGCAAAATATGCATGTACCAACTCGAAAGAATGACTAGGAAGAGAGCGCAGACATTCATGCACGAGAGAAACACAAATTAATTCTGCGGTGGGCGCTAAATACAGGCGGAGCACAAAATGCAGAGGTCGAAAGGGCGTGGCCAGCAGAGCAACGTGACGGGATGCTGTGTGAGTCAAATATCGTACAAAGACAATTGTTTGGATGGGACCATTTCAAGAATGTTTGTTTTAAATTTAAGGGTGCATCTGCTTTGCACTTCCTTTCGACCGAAGCGTGTTAAAGTGGAAAAGTTTCCTGCACGTTCTTTGAAAACTAAAGGATGTACTTATACCTTCACTATATACATGCATCTGTCTGTATACGTTTATCTGTGTACCTCTAAGTCTGATTTAATATCAGCCTCTTTTTGCTTTGGGAAGCTAGAACAGTGAGAACGATGATCCTAGCATTTTAATCTTTATCTGATCCATAATTTCGCCGCCAAGAGCGAAATGCAAATTCCACCGATTTCAAAATATATTTTGCTTCATATCGTTGCTCAAAAATCAGATTGAAACACTTTCGACGCCTATTGAATGTACCATTTTTACGTACAGCTTATTGTATCTTAATATTACCGAATTTTTCTGTTACGACGAGCAAATACGTACATTACTGTTTGTGAAAATTGCAACGCCAAAAAAGAATCGCACTATTCAAAAGAAATTTATATCACAGTTCCTCATGTTGCAGGAGATAATTGATTTTATTTTTAGATCTATAGAAGATTTTGTCAATTCAAATCTCAGTACTATTTGTTCAGTTGCTGCCTACCAAAGATGGTAGGCAGCAACTGAACAAATAACTAGTATACGAATGAATAATTAATACACACAATTGACGTAGATTTGGGACATCAAACAGATGGCATGGCTCTTTCCACGGTTTTAAGTGAGTCACGGGAAAAGTATCATCGGCCGCCAACGGAAATCGAACCAAGGGTCTTCCAGTTACTCGGTGGACATGCTACCACTGCACCAATTGCTTCTTACCATCTTTGGGGAATCCCCACCATTGTGCGGGTCTCCAAGAAGCAACCAGCCATGTGGTTTGGCAATTAATCACATGTGAGTCTGGAGAATTCGAGGCCCCTGCGGTGCAGTGGTAGCATGTCCAGCGCGTAACTGGAAGACCCTGAATTCAATTCCCGGTGGCGGCCGATGATAGTTTTTCCGTGACTCACTTAAAAACGTGGAAAGAGAAATGACTTCTGTTTGATGTTCTTAATCCACGTCGATTGTGTGTATTAATGCAGGACAATTACAGAGGCATCTGTGGCACGTAATCCGGTCATCTTCAATAGCGCGTCGCACCGCTTCGTGCGGTGATACATGTTGCAATATGGTCCAGCATAGAGGCGAACAGACGCCTGATGTCCTGCTGAAGAGGGCCCACACTTGTTGGACGGTGTGCTCCAAATCCCGGATAGTGCGGCACAGAGTCAATCGGCGTTTCAACTGGTCCCACGCATGCTCGATAGAGGACATGTTCGGTGAGCGGGCAGGCCATGGAACTGTATGGACAGGACGTAGGCAGTCCTAGAAAACCCGAGCCGTGTGCGGGATGGCACTATCCTGCTGGTATAGCGCACCTAGAATTCCGCCCAGGAGTGGGAGCACATGGGGCCATATGATCTCATCCACATACCGCTGGCCCGACAATGATCCACGTACCACTACTAGAGCTGATCGGCTATCGTAGGCAATAAACCATAAAGGCTCCCTAGACCATAATGCCTGCAGTGGGGTAGGTCGGACGCTCGATAGCAAGGTTGGAATTGTGCCGTTGACCCCGGGACCTCCACACCCGGACACGATGATCATCTGTCCCCAAAACGAAACGACACCAATCGCTTTACACCACACGTCGCCAGTCTGTGGCGTTCCACGTTGCTCTCGCCTGGCACCATTGCAAACGGAGCCGACGATGATCCAGTGTTAATGGCAGAACACGTAAGAGGCGCTGGGATCGCAGATTCGCTTCCGCGAGGCTTCAGGAAATGGCTTGTTGGCACACAAGAGCCGCTACATTTGCCTGGGGAGAGGACAGGGTTCTCGTGGGATCCATTCGTGCCTACCGTACGAACTGTCGATCCTCTCTACGGATGGTCCTCCTGGTTCGTTTGGAGACACCTGTCGTGTGGCAGTGCCGTCACGTGTCCACTGCTCCCAACACAGTCGGACGGTATGGTCAGAACGATCCACGTGGTGGGTTATACGGCGCGCCGACCGACCTGCTGTTTTCAGCCCGATGATCAGGCCTCTCTCAAAGCCCGTAAGTTGCGTACATCGACGTCTCTGGTGTCTACCCGGCATTCTTGTCACTCTATACTCTTGCTTGCGCCGGCCGGTGCTTTTCTCTTTCATGGGGCATCGACTACACGCCGGTTTATAAGGCTTCCGTTCGTGCTAGCAGCCCCGCCACAAGGTGTGCGGTTATGCGCACTCGCACCAAACGCACCCTAGCTATTTGCAAAGTTTCGCGGTTGTAGCATGTTTTCTTCTAGGTGTGCAAATTTCTTGTCCACGAGAGTACAAGAAACAAGTGGAAGAATTGAAACTTCACTCGCCCAAGTTTTCACCAGCTGTCTCAACGAAGGTAAGATTCCTGAGTATTGGGATAATGGTACAATGATCCTGCTACATAAAAAAGGTGACGTTGAGGATCTCAGGACCTACAGGCTCATCAGCCTCCTATCAGTTATTTATAAAATTTTCACTTAGGTTCTTTTACATTGCATGAAGGTAAAACTGGACATGGCTCAAGCAAGAGAAGAAGCTGAATTCAGCAGTGGCTACAGCACTGAAGATCATGTCCATGTACTTAGAGAACTAACTGAAAGAACAAGAGAATATGAACTCCCATTATGCAAGGCTTCTATTGATTATAAAAAGGCCTTCGATTCCGTAAAACCATCAGCAGTTACAACTGCTTTGAAAACCTGCGGTATTGGAGATGCATACATTAGCATTATTAATAGTATCTCTGAAAATGCAATTGCAAAAGTTTGGATATTTGAGGATGCAGCACTAATAAAAATTGGAAAGCTAGTGTGACAAAGTAAAATCATATCTCCCAAACTCTTTAATCCCACATAGTAAAATATTTTTTAATTACTGAACTAGGACAAAGAAAAAAATATTTATGCAGATAATTCAAATCACGTTCGTTTTGCTGATGACGTTGTCATTTTTGCAACTACGACTTCTGAAACGCAGAATACGATCCAGGAACTTGCTGACAAGGGTAAAGAAGTGGAATTAAAAATGAACTTTCAGAAGGCAAAAGTGACGTATATTGCTTTTACAAGAAACGAAGATTTATTTATTGATGGTGAAAAGCTTGAGACAACCGATACCTACATTTATCTTGGGCAGCAGATATGAAGTAAGGATCACATTGATGAAGAAATTAATCGGCGTGTAAAACTTGGATGGATAGTTTTTGGAAGAAAAAGTACAATTTTTACGAAAGGTATGCCATTGTGTCTTAAAAGATAAGGGTTTAATCAGTTCATCCTGCCAGTGCTTACGTATGGAGCAGAGACATGGACCTTAACTAAACAAGTTAGTAAAATAATGCAATGCATTGAATATGATACGCTTTCCAACATACCAGAAATAATTACTCAAGTTATGAGAATAATGGCTGTGGAATAAATCTCGGTCCTGTGCCCTGACCTTTGATCCCATTTCGATGATATTCAACAGAAACGGTTCGGTATACCTCCGAAATAACATGATAACGTTTTGTCGCAATCGAAGCATTTTTACGTAAGTTATGATGCATAAGGACTATGGAACAGATCCCGCTCCTGTGTCCTAACGTTTGACCCTATTTTGTCCATTTTAAATAGGGTTTGTCCCCAGGGGTTCCCTACCACATACGAAAATTTCACCGAAATCGAACCATTTTTACGTGAGTTATCATGCCGACAGACGGACGGAAAACGCTGAAGCATATACGCTTCTTCAACCTACGGTTGGAAAGCGTAAAAGATAAACAAAGACTGCAGACAACGCAAAAAGCCCTGGAGAGAATCATGCTTGGTGTAAACAGGAAAGATAAGCAGATGAACTTATGGATAAGGAAAACGACAAGAGTTGACATCATGACCACAATGAAATCACTGAAATGGTGAGGGCATGACATGTTGCTAGAAGAACGACCACCGAAGGAAAACCGAAATTTTAGAATGAATTTCGAGGGACAGGAAAAGACCCAGAAGAAGACCCTATGGTAGATTGATGGATGAAATTCGAAAGCATAGAGGTGTGTCATCGAGGAGACATGCTCAAGACAGACAATTGTGGAAGAAACTTGGGAGACCTTCATTCAGTAGTGGATTCAAAGCAGTTGACAATGATGATATATATATATATATATATATCATTGTCAACCATTATCAATCCACTGCTGGACGAAGGTCTCCCCAAATTTTCTCCACAACGGTCTGTCTTGTGCCAGTCTCCCCCATGTCACTCCCGCATACTTTCGAATTTCATCCACCCATCTCCCATGTGGTCTTCTTCTGGGTCTTTTCCTGTCCCTTGGAATCCAATCTAAAATTTTGGCTGTCCATCGATGGTCTGTCCTTCTGGCAGTATGTCCAGCCCATTGCTATTTCAGGGATTTTACTCTGATCATGATGTCTTCCACTCTCGTCATTTTTCGGATTCACGAGTTCCTCTTCTTATCTCTCCTGGTTACACCAAGCATGCACCTGTCCATGCTGCTTTGAGTTGTCTGCAGCCTTTGTATGTCTCTTTTAGTTAAGGTCCACGTCTCTGCACCATACGTAAGCACTGGAAGGATGCATTGATCAAACACTTTTCTTTTAAGACATAATGGCATATTGCTTTTAAAAATTATGATGTTTCTTCAAAAGCTCTCCAGGCAAGTTTTGTACGCCGACTAATTTCTTCATCAATGTGACCCTCACTTGATATCTGCTGTCCAAGATAAACGTACGTGCCTGTTATCTCCAGCTTTTCTCCATCAATCGATAAATCTTCATTTCTTGTAAAAGCATTGAACATCACTTTTGTCTTCTGGAAGTTCATTTTTAATCCCACTTCTTTACTCTTGTCAGCAAGTTCCTGGATCATACTCTATAGCTCTGATGGGGTAGTTGCAAAAATGACTACGTTATCAGCAAAACGAAGGTGGGTTAGATAATCTCCATTAATCTTTATCTCTTTGTTTTCTCAGTTCAGTATTGAAAGACCTTTTCCAATGTGGCATTAAAGAGCTTCGGAGATATGGTGTCACCTTGTCTCACTCCTTTTCCAATTTTTATGTGTGTTGTATTTTCAAACAGCCGAATATTTGCACTTGCATTTTCATAGATGTTATTAATAATATTAATGTATGCATCTTCAATACCGCAGGATTTCAGAGCCATTATAACTGCTGATGGTTTCACCGAATCAAAGGCTTTTTCATGAGATCCTCAATGTCACCTTTTTTATGTAGCAGGATCATTGTAGCGTTGTTCCAATCCTCAGGAATCTTCCCTTCATTAAGGCATCGAGTGAAAATTTGGGCGAGTACTGTTTCGATTTCTCCACTCGCTTCTTGTATGGTGTCTACAGTAATTCCATCTTCTCCTGGAGCTTTCCCACGCTTCATGTTCTTGATTGCATGCGCAACTTCTGCTGGGAGGACTGGAAGAACTCTGGTAGTGGTACCTTTTATGATGTCTGGAGAACATGTTTTATCCCTTTCATATAATTTGGAGTAGAAATCTTTCACTCTTGTCAAAATTTCGCCTCTATTTCTTGTTACAGAACCATCTTCTTTGCTCAGTGCCATAATCTGTTTTCTTCCCTTACTGAAATGTCGCTTTGCTATCTTTAGGCTTTGGTTGTTTTCAATTGCTTTCCTCACTAGTTCGCAGTTGAATTTTCTTACGTCTTTAGTGAAATTTTTTGTACTGTCTTGCATAGCTCTATATATTCCACTTTGGAAGTCACATCTTCTTTAGTTGTCCTCATCTCTCTCCTATTTTGCATCAACATTTTGGTTTTTCCTGATGATTTGTACACATGCAACTTGTTCTTAGACCCAGCTCATTTTGATGGTGTTTCCATAAGAGTTTTGGTTGCTTTTCTGTTAACTTCAGAAATATCCACTTCTTCCAATGTTAGGCGTTCTAAAGCAGAAAATCTGTTCTTCAGTTCCAACTTAAAGGTATTATGGTGTTTTTTAAGGTTGGTTATGTCAATACATTTTGTTTGTCTTATGAGCTTGCCACGTTCGAGTTTAGTGTTGAGGTGCATCTTACATCTCACCAATCTATGGTCACTACCTGTGTTGAACTTGTTCAGCACACTGAAGTCTTCGTTGACGAATTTTTTGTTACACATAATAAAATCAATTTCACTTGTTATCCCATTTGGATGTCTCCATGTCCATTTCCCGTGTGGCTTTTTCTTGAAAAAGGAGTTCAAGATGAAAAACCCTTCTGCCTCTGCAAACTCAACGAGAGTATTTCCACGCTGGTTTCTGTTGCCGTGAGCGAATTTACATACTGAAGTTTCATTTTGTGGCCATTGCCCTATTTTTGCATTGAAATCTCCCATAATTATCTTCAAGTGGTGCTTACCTTTATTATTTAGATGACGAATTTCCTCATAAAATTCTTCAATTTCTTCTTCAGGATGACTTGTGGTGGGTGCATAAGTTTGAATAATCTGAGCCTTGTATCTTCTAGAGAGTTGGATAACGAGTCGCCCAGTTCTGTCAGAGGCACTTTCAACTTCTACAACTTCATACTTCAGTTTCTTGTTTATTATAAATCCAACACCACTAGTTCTGCCAGTATGTGTCCCACGATAGTAGAGGAGATGTCCACTTTTCCGTTCAATGAGATCTTCTCCTTTTCTCCTTACCTCACTTAGCCCGACGATATCCCACTTGATCCTTTGTAGTTCCTTTTCCAATTCAAGAAGCCTTGAATCAGGAGATAGGGAGCATCCATTGTAAGTAGCCAAGGTCAGCATCAGATGGCAGCCTAGTCCGGTCATCCAAGGATTCTTAGCACCCTCTGCCTTCATGTCGCACTGGCCGCAGCCTTGGCCAGGTACATTCGAGCTGCTGGAGACTGAGGGCCAAGATTTAAGTTGTAGAGTCATTTTGGTGGGGTTTGGCCATAACTCACCACGCTGGCCAAGCGTGTTGGTGAGTGTGGGATAGCATTTCCTCTAATCCCGATGGTATAGTTATACCGCTATTGGCGGTATAACTATATATATATATATATATATCATCATCATCATTGTCAACCATTATCAATCCACTGCTGGACGAAGGTCTCCCCAAGTTTCCTCCACAACGGTCTGTCTTGTGCCAGTCTCCTCCATGTCACCCCTGCATACTTTCGAATTTCATCCACCCATCTCCCATGTGGTCTTCTTCTGGGTCTTTTCCTGTCCCTTGGAATCCAATCTAAAATTTCGGCTGTCCATCGATGATCTGTCCTTCTGGCAGTATGTCCAGCCCATTGCCATTTCAGGGATTTTACTCTGATCATGATGTCTTCCACTCTCGTCATTTTTCGGATTCACGAGTTCCTCTTCTTATCTCTCCTGGTTACACCAAGCATGCACCTGTCCATGCTGCTTTGAGTTGTCTGCAGCCTTTGTATGTCTCTTTTAGTTAAGGTCCACGTCTCTGCACCATACGTAAGCACTGGAAGGATGCATTGATCAAACACTTTTCTTTTAAGACATAATGGCATATTGCTCTTGAAAATTATGCTGTTTCTCCCAAAAGCTCTCCAGGCAAGTTTTGTACGCCGATTAATTTCTTCATCAATGTGACCCTCACTTGATATCTGCTGTCCAAGATAAACGTATGTGTCTGTTATCTCCAGCTTTTCTCCATCAATCGATAAATCTTCATTTCTTGTAAAAGCATTGAACATCACTTTTGTCTTCTGAAAGTTCATTTTTAATCCCACTTCTTTACTCTTGTCAGCAAGTTCCTGGATCATACACTGCAGCTCTGATGGGCTAGTTGCAAAAATGACTACGTCATCAGCAAAACGAAGGTGGGTTAGATAATCTCCATTAATCTTTATCCCCTTGTTTTCCCAGCTCAGTGACTGAAAAACACCCTCCAATGTGGCATTAAAGAGCTTCGGAGATATGGTGTCACCTTGTCTCACTCCCTTTCCAATTTTTATGTGTGTTGTATTTTCAAACAGCCTAATCTTTGCACTTGCATTTTCATAGATGTTATTAATAATATTAATGTATGCATCTTCAATACCGCAGGTTTTCAGAGCCATTGTAACTGCTGATGGTTTCACCGAATCAAAGGCTTTTTCATAATCGATAAAAGCCATGCACAATGGAAGTTCATATATATATATATATATATATATATATAAACGAACGAGGAGTTACATCCGCAGGTGCGGCAGAATTAACACGCATCCCATTGCTTGGAAAGACGACGCATCCCATTGCTGGGAAAGACGACGCATACCGTCTGGAAAGAGGAACTTTAGTTTCTCCTTGAACCATTTGGATCTGTCAACATGAAAGTCACATGTTGACAGATCCGGGCTATAGGCTGGGTGGTGCAGAACCTCTCACCCTTTCCGTGCTAACGCATCCTGCAAAATGTGTGCAACAGAATCACACCACGCGAAAGCATGCCAGGTCACCCATTCTTGATTGCTTTATGCAGCTTGTCCACTGTGTTGATGTAGTGGTTGGCATTGCTGTTCACGGGAGGCTCTTTAAAGTCCACCAACAAAAGCCCTTCATGGTCAAAAAATGCGGTCAGCATAACCTCCCCGGCGGAGTCCTGTGACTTTAATTTTATGTGTTTTGGTTATCCGGGATATTTCCATTGCATGTTCGCTGGTTTGCTGGATGGCTCAAAGTGGTGGCACCGCGATTCGTCACCTCCCACTATGCGCGATATAAATGCATCACCCTCTGCTTTGTAACACAGCAAAAGGTTCAAACTTCAACCCATACATTCTTCCTTATGGTGGTCAGTCAGCATCCGCGGGATTAATTGTAAACATACTTTCCGATATTGCAGTATCTTCGTAACCACAGTTTGAACTGTAACAAATGTCATAGCAAAGTCCTCCGTTTGCGAACGTCAGCCCCGACGACGGTTTTACATGCATTTCTTTCTCGGTGTGGGCGCATTGTTTGTGTTATTCGCACGCTCCCCGCCGATCAAGGTGATCGTCCTTATTTAGGCCTCCGACGCCAAGCCTTAGTTCTCTCTCCTGATATGGACTCCATTACTTCCTGCCCCACTGCTTTCCAGGTGCTTTGTGTTCATCACAACGTCGTTATAAACGTGTTCACTGCGTATCATTGCTTCTCATGTAAAACGCCTGGTCATCATCGCTTGCAGTGTCCGCTCGCCTCTTCTTGTTCTTCCTCAGCGGCTGCTCAAGTGCCCATCACAGAACCCCCTTCTTCACTTCCGGTCACCACGCCTGCGCTTGTTTCGCTTCCACCTTCTTAGTCTCCATCTCGATTGTCGTTGCCTTCCTCTGCAGGTCTTTTTCCTTCTCCACTAGCGTTGCCTCTTGTGGATACATCTGGATCTACTGCTCCTGCTTCGGTGCCTTCGTCTGTCTTGCTTTCTTCTTCGTCGTCTGTTGTCTGTGCTTTGTCACATCCCGTTGCCGACCTTTCTCCGCCTGTTCAGGTGCTGCCTTCTTTGTTTTCGCACGTCACCTTGTCAATCCCAACCCCGGGATTCTCTGCTCCATCATCTTCGCTGTGTACGTCAGCCTCGCCACCCTCAGACGCTCATCCTTTCTTCAGCCGTTCCAGTACTCCGGTGTGCTCTCCGCCCGTTTCACCTTCTCCGAGCTCTTCTGATGCCTCTAGTATTGTTGCCTTCCTTTCGATTTCTGGTCCCGTGATCGGTCCCTGCTTTCCAGCACAGCTACTCTTCTGGATTTGTGTGAAGCCTCACCTTCACCAGCTCCTGTTGCCCCATCAGTTGCCTCTTTGCTTGCGTTGTGCGCACATGATCCAGATCTTCCTTGTCAGACTTCTCACTTGCTGTCGGTTACTCCTTCTTCATCACCACGTCCCTGTTGGTACTGCTTCTAATAAGAAGTGCCGTCGTCGCTCTAATCGAGAGACTCGTACTAAGCGAACCGCGGTCGCTCAGCCTTCTCTTCATCGTCCTTCAGGTTCCGCTCCTAATTCTACTGTTGCTGCTTTCGCCTACCTTATTGGTACTCCCTCCGTTTCCACTGCAATTGTCGCTCGCCTCCAAGCTGTCCCTGGGTATTCGAAGATTCTCTTCCCAGATGCTGCCAACCCTTGTTCTTTGCCTCTTCTTGTGACGCAGGTTTGGATCTCCTTCTTGACTCACATGATCCAGCTGATTACTCGAATATGATCGAGGATATTCGCTGCTTCCTCCAAGTTTTCGTTGACCTCACGAGATCTTACCCCTGAGATATTTCGTTATTAAAGTTTTCTTAATTGCTACCTTGGTGATACTCAAAATCGCCTCATTGATCTGGTTCTGACCGATTAGTTTCTGTCTGCACTTGCATGATGTTTCGCTTCCTGCCGTCTTTGCCTTGCTGCTGTTCCGTCTTACTCCTTTGCATGTTTCTGTTATGCGTTGTACCCAACCTTTTTCTTTCCGTTGTATCCTATGTACCGCCATGTTTTCTCCACATCTCGGTTCTTTCAAACATCCGATCGGTGCTTACTTCCGTGAACCCGTCACATCGTTTTGTTCACAGAGCTTCTTCCTGTGTGCATTGTTATGCGCGATTCTTCTCTTATACCTTTCGTCACTGTCCTGGATTGCCCTATGTTGCTGTTCGCACCCAGTTAGTTTTTTCAGGTGTTCCGTGGGTTTGTTTTTCCTGTCTCGTCGAGTATTTGTCTTATGTCATGCCATGTGCCTCAGCATACCTTCTACTGTTGTGCTACGTTACTTGCTCATCCAGTGTGACTCATCTCGTCAGATACTTATCGTTATTACTTTGCCTCATGCTAATTGATTGCCCCGTGCTGTTACCTACACCATGCCATCTTTGCAAGTGTTATCTGTTGCACCTCGTTTTCTGCTTTTCATGCTGCGCCCCGGAGCATGAAAAGCAGCCTCCACTTCGATGTATTCTCCATCTCCATGTCCGTCGTTCCTTCTGCTCAGTGACTGTTCCAGTGTGCTTCGCCTATCACAGATTGCCTTGTGCTGCTCGTTCAGCTTCGTTTATCTTTGTATGTCCTGATTGGCTTTTACAGACTGCTTTGTGCTGTTCGTCCAGTACCGTTATTCTTATTGTTTTATCATGCCATTTATTTTCCGTTCTCCTGTGTACTAGTCCTCGATACCTAATAAAGCAACGTCACGTTGTTTTTGGAATGTCTTTTCAACTGCTGGGGTTCAAAGCTAGAAACGGGGAGTTCTTTCAGCTAATGTCAGGAACGAATGAAAGACTTTGTGCAAAACAAATTACTTCTTCATTATCCTCCATTACCCTTATTACAAATATCTCAAAAACTATCAAGATTCGAACGATGAAGAAGGAGGTCTTTCTGATTCACACCATGCTAACGAATAGCTATCCTGAAATGGGAAATGTCCAGGTTCAGGGAGGCAGGTGAAATCGTGGGCTACTAACATAATTTTTTAAACATCTCCAAAACTATTGCTATTCAAACTATGAAAATGGCGTTTATTCCGGTTCACACCATTTACTAACGAATGACTATCTTGAAATTTTTAATGAATTTACATGGTGAGAGGGGGGGTGATTGTCGGTCTCGAATATATATATACATAAATTCTCAATATTGTTATTTTTTTCTCAAAAACTGTTGTGGTTCAAACGATGAAAATGGATTTCCCCTCGGTTCATACGATTTGCTAACGAATGGCTATTTTGAAATTTTGAATTTTTCTATGGCAGTGTGTGCAATGGTCGTCCCCCAATTTTCTCAAACTTTTTTTTTTTAAATCTATCAAAAACTGTTGGCCGCTCCGGTGACGCAGTGGTCTAAGCGACGGACTCTGATCATTCGTTCGAACAGGGTACGGGTTTGAATCCCGGTGAGGCATGAATGTTGTGTTTGTTTTACGGCACTGGCTCTCTCCCTTCCCTGGAACCAGTGACCCTGAATTAGGGACGAGCGACTGCTTATAGCCCATTGAGTTGCTCACGGTGGACGTTAAATCTCCAATAAAAAAAAAACTGTTGCGGTTCAAACGATAAAAATGGAGTTCATTCCTATTCATACGATTTACTAACGAATGGCTATTTCGGAATTTTGAATTTCCATGATGAGGGGGGGTGAAATGGTAGGCCTGTAATATTTTTTGTTAAATTTCTCAAAAACTTATACGGTTCAAAAGATGAAAATGGAGTTCTTTTCGGTTCATACGATTTGCTAACGAATGGCTATTTCGGAATTTTGAATTTCCATGATGAGGGGGGGGTGAAATGTTATGCCTGTAATATTTTTTGTAAAATTTCTCAAAAACTATTGCGGTTCAAACGATGAAAATGGAGTTCTTTTCGGTTCATACGATTTGCTAACGAATGGCTATTTTGAAATTTTGAATTTCCATGGGGGGGGTGCTGGTGAAATGGTCGGTCTCTCTGTATATATGCAAATTCTCAATATTATTTTTTAAATATTTCAAAACCTATTGCGGTTCAAACGGTAAAAATGGAGTTCATTCCTGTTCATACGATTTACTAACGAATGGCTATGTCGGAATTCTGAATTTCCATGATGAGGGGGGAGGGGGGATGAAATGGCCTGTAACATTCTTTTTTAAATATCTCAAAAACTATTGCGGTTCAAACGATGAAAATGGAGTTCTTTTCGGTTCATACGATTTTCTAACGAATGGCTTTTTTGAATTTTTGAATTTCCAGGGGGGGGGGGGGATGGTCGGTCTCTCTGTATATATGCAAATTCTCAATATTATTTATTAAATATTTCAAAAACTAATGCGCTTCAAACGATAAAAAGGGAGTCCAACCCTGTTCATACGATTTACTAACGAATGGCTATTTCGGAATTTTGAATTTCGATGATGAGGGGGGGGGGTGTGAAATGGTAGGCCTGTAACATTATTTGTTAAATATCTCAAAAACTATTGCGGTTCAAACGATGAAAATGGAGTTCTTTTCGGTTTATACGATTAGCTAACGAATGGTTATTTTGAAATTTTGAATTTCCATGTTGGGGGGCTGGTGAAATGGTCGGTCTCTCTGTATATATGCAAATTTTCAATATTATTTTTTAAATATCTCAAAAACTATTGCGGTACAAACGATAAAAATGGAGTTCATTCCTGTTCATACGATTTACTAACGAATGGCTATTTCGGAATTTCAAATTTCTATGATGAGGGGGGAGGGATGAAATGGCCTGTAACATTCTTTTTTAAATATCTCAAAAATTATTGCGGTTCAAACGATGAAAATTGAGTTCTTTTCGGTTCATACGATTTGCTAACGAATGGCTATTTTGAAATTTTGAATTTCCATGGTGGGGGGCTGGTGAAATGGTCGGTCTCTCTGTATATATGCAAAATCTCAATATTATTTTTTAAATATCTCAAAAACTATTGCGGTTCAAACGATAAAAATGGAGATCATTCCTGTTCATACGATTTACTAACGAATGGCTATTTCGGAATTTTGAATTTCCATGATGAAGGGGGGGGGGTAAATGGTGTAGGCCTGTGACATTCTTTTTTAAATATCTCAAAAACTATTGTGGTTCAAACGATGAAAATGGAGTTCTTTTCGGTTCATACGATTTGCTAACGAATGGCTATTTTGAAATTTTGAATTTCCATGGGGGGTGGGGGGCTGGTGAAATGGTCGGTCTCTGTGCGTATATGTAAATTCTATTATTTATTTAATGTTTCAAAAACTATTGCGGTTCAAACGATAAAAATGGAGTTCATTCCTGTTCATACGATTTACTAACGAATGGCTATTTCGGAATTTTGAATTTCCATTATGAGGGGGGGGGGTGAAATGACTGGCCTGCAACATTCTTTTTTAAATATCTCAAAAACTATTGTGGTTCAAACGATGAAAATGGAGTTCTTTTCGGTTCATACGATTTGCTAACGAATGGCTATTTTGAAATTTTGAATTTCCATGGGGGGTGGGGGGCTGGTGAAATGGTCGGTCTCTGTGCGTATATGTAAATTCTATTATTTATTTAATGTTTCAAAAACTATTGCGGTTCAAACGATAAAAATGGAGTTCATTCCTGTTCATACGATTTACTAACGAATGGCTATTTCGGAATTTTGAATTTCCATGATGAGGGGGGGGTTGAAATGATTAGCCTGCAACATTATTTTTTAAATATCTCAAAAACTATTGCGGTTCAAACGATGAAAATGGAGTTCTTTTCAGTTCATACAATTTGCTAACGAATGCCTATTTTGAAATTTTGAATTTCCATGGTGGGGGGCTGGTGAAATGGTCGGTCTTTCTGTATATATGCAAATTCTCAATATTATTTGTTAAATATCTCAAAAACTATTGCGGTTCAAACGATAGAAATGGAGTTCATTCCGGTTCATACGATTTACTAACGAATGGCTATTTCGAAATTTTGAATTTCCATGGTGGGGGGGCTGGTGAAATGGTCGGCCTCCTATATTTATATGCAAATTCTCAATGTTATTTGTTAAATATCTCAAAAACTATTGTGGTTCAAACGATGAAAATGGAGTTCATTCCGGTTCATACGATTTATTAACGAATGGCTATACTGAAATTTGAAATATCTATTTTTTGGGGGTACCATTTCACCAGCCCCCACTTTGTTTTTTAAATAACTCAAAAACTATTGCGGTTCAAACGAAAAAAATTGAGTTCATTCCGGTTCATACGTGGTACAAACGAATGGTGCAAAAAAAATTTAAAAATTCCATGGTGGGGGGGCTATCGTTTCACCAGCCCCCCCACTTTGTTTTTTAAATATCTCCAAAACTTTTGCGGTTCAAACGAAAAAAACCGAGTTCATTCCGGTTCATACGTGGTACAAACGAATGGTGTCTGAAAAATTAAAAAATTCCGTGGTGGGGGGGCTGGTGAAATGCACCTGACATTTCTTTCCTTGAAATCTTCCATGTGATCGGTGTCTCAACAGCACGATTTACTGGAATCAAGGGCGTGGAAAGCTTTTTCCTAGGAGGAAGCAGATCAAACACAACGGTGATAGCAAGACTCATCAGAATTTCACGAATTATCATTTACGGACTGTGGACATAATTCCAGGATACGATAAGTGTTTGAAGAGCCAAGATCAAGGCCGTCCGCCAGCATCTACAGCAAGGAACGACGCTGTCATTGTTTAACAATTTCCCGATACAGGCGGCGAAAGGCTACTCACCTGTAGCGAGATCCTCTCGTGTCAAAAGCTCCAGGTTGCCAACACGAACTGTCCGCAGTCGCTTTCAACAATACTGACTATAGGCACCTAGATTAATGGTATGTGACTCTTTAAACGGGTAGGACCCATAAAAACTGTTCTGAAAATCATCATGTTTGTGGATATAACGAGTGGAGTAAAGTTCTCTTTTATGACGAGTCGAGATTCAGTCTGGAGTCTAACGATCCCCGATTTCTGGGGCAGAGATAACCCGTATGCGAAATTCAGCTGATCAAAATTTTATGGAGTTGCAATACGATGTTGGGCATAACAACTTTGAAAAAGTTACAATGCTAATTCCAAACTTTTTTAGCATTATACTGAAAAGCGGTTCGTTTGTTCCAATAATTTTTCAGTTATAAATTACAGGTTTACCTAATTCAGAGAAATATTTTTTTCGAGAAAGACCCTCGTGAGTATCTGAAGAGAATTTCAAAATTATCTGCCATAAATATGAACTTCGTAAAATCCTTTGCGTTGAGAGTCAAACCGTGTTAAATTCTAGATTAGCAGCTTTTTGGAATAGATGACCAAGAAGAAACCAAATGTTTAACATTTGGACATTGAACATTTTTTCGGTTTTCCAATTTTTTTCTGTTATCCGAGTAATCACAGGCACTGTTCATGTATAACAAGATTACTTAAATTATAAATTAAATATACACTATATTGACAAAAGTCTCTAGACAACCCTTTAAAAGCAAATGAACGGATCCACTGCGCAGTAAAGATGCGCGATACAGCAGCAAACGGTATAAAACAAGCTCTGCAGCTGACCGCGATCATATCGCACTCTGAGGGTGAGTGAAAATGTCTCGGCGGGAGAGAACTGACTTTGAGAAAGAAAATATTGTTGGGTGTTATATCCGTGGATTGTTCATAAGAGAAACCGAGAGGCACTTAAACATATAGAAGGGAACTGTTTTGGATGTATTGAATAATTGGAAGACACATGGAGTGCCTGAAGCAGAAAAACCTAGGGGCGGACCAGAAAGAATCAGTGGTAGAGGACATCGAAGCCTCAGGAGAGTCGTTACAGCTAATCGACGGAGTACTGCACAAGATTCCTCAGTGTACAGGTGAGTTATAATGTTGGAACCTCGGTATGTACCCCTACTATTCGTAGAGAACTCCATTCAATAATTTAGTGTGGTCGTGAAGCTGCTCGTAAGCCTTTAATCTCCACTCGGAATGCTACTCGTCGTTTAGCATGGTGTGAAAAACATTTATCGTGGACGGTACATAAAGGGAAACAGGTCCTACGGACTGATGAATCAAGATACACGAACCATCAGTTAGATGGCCATGTGTGGCTATGGCGGCACGAAGGGGAACGATATTTACCACAGTGTACTGTTCCTACGGTTAAGTTTGGAGCCGGCAGTGTACTCGTGTGGGGGTGTTTTTTGTTTTATGGTCCCGGCTAATCGGTTGCCGTGGACAAACCTGTTAACCAGCACGTCTACCTCGATATTATGGATAATTACGCCCTAATAACTCCGTGACACTACTATGGAACCGAGCCTTGTTGCTACCAGCAGTATAATGCAACGAACCATAAAGCAAGGACTGTTATTGCGTGCTTTGATGATAATTCCGTATCGTGTGTGGGCTGGCCAGCACAGAGCCCTTATCTTAATTCCATAGAGCACGTATGAGATGAATTAGAGCGCCACGTAAGAAGTGTGAAATTCCATTTTATTTGATATTCCATTTTATCGTCGTGCAAATAGACCACATTTGCGCAGCCTCCTGGCCACGGTAAAACGCGATAACGGACGTCCAATTGTCTGTTGCATGTGCCTTGCAATTTCTCCCGCTGTCTGCCGTCTGTCTGTTCTCACCTGTAGGACAATATACCGGTCATCCGTCTCTGTGGTTGCTCGTGGACGACCACTGTTAAACTCTTGGACACCTGTTCCTATCGTTTGAAATGCTCTCCAAGCTCGTGAAACGATACTGTGAGCAATACCGAACTCCTCTGCCGCACTAGTCACTCTTCGACCTTCTTCCAACATCCCAATGACGCGACTTGAGGTAAAGTCATTCAGATGTCGTCTACTGGATTATAATTCGTGACATTTTCACGACTTTCATCTTTCATTACCAATTGACACCCTGAATAAATTGAAAAAATGAAACAAGGGATGTGAGTAATATTAGACCGGAAAGCATTTCTACACATTTCCATGTCTCCAAAGATTATGTTTCTACTTTGCGAAGAAGATGACTGACGCTTTAGAGCATCAGTAAAATTTGTAAATTCAGTTTTTGCCGTGTTAGAAGTATGGAATTCAACGGAAAAGTTTCGATGTGCCAACATGAAAATTTTAATTTATAATTTGGTTAGTTACTAGCTTTAATCATACATAAATTTTCATTTATGCAATTTATTACTGACGATAACACAAGAACTGTCATTTGGTGTTTTAAAAGTTAGTTCTTTTCTCGGATATACTTCGGGCACTGGTTCCAAAAATGTCACCAGTTTTCCCATATCATCTGTAGTTTCGGAAATATGGAATCATGGTTTCGAAGTGTAAACTGCGTAAATATTCTGAAACATCTACTAGGATTGCCAAAGTAAGCACTATATGTACGTCGATTTTGAATTTAGAATCTGTTAGCAGTAACTTACCGGAAAGCGATATGTACGCAGTTGAAGTACAGTTCGAGAATGGCGCTAGCGGCTCAACTACACAAGGCACTACCTTCTGGGTGCACGAAGCTCAGTGTTTTATCGCTCATTTTTTGTGCAATGGTAGAGTATAAAAAAATATTTAGCGAATATCGCATTTTGAGACAATGAACGATAATGATTTGAGATCATAGGTCTCCCAATCACTGGAACAGATAAAATATTTGTAAAAACGTATTGCTGAAATTAGGTGCGAAAATTAGGTTTAATTTGGGCGTTTGCCGTAGGACTAACGCGAGTGGCTCTTAGTTTATATTGTTGCTTCCATATGTGTCTAAGGATCAATACTACATAACCTCAAATTCAAAATATGTTGGGAGCTTCAAAAATATTGTTGCACCCATCGCTACAAACACCAGTCGGCCCAGGTAAAATCAGGAAGTAAGTTCTAATAATTTGTTAGATTTCCCAAAGTAGTGAAAGAATGTACATGTCTTTTAATATTTTCTTTTCTTTTTACCCAATGTGACACAGTCCTTTGGGTATTAAAAGGTCAATGAAAATATGAGTCATGCATTATATTGATATTGGAAAACTTTCACTTGTTACGTTTGGCTGATATTCTAATTTTCACACAGGGAAGTTATCATCACATCAGCGTCACAAAGTAAGTGGCACATGTAATTGCAAATTTACAATAGTAATTATCTATCCTGCACCATAAAGCACGCTATTGATACAATAGGAAAACATGTCAATTATACTATGTGAATAATTTAAACAAGTTAGTAAAATCATGCAATGCATTGATTATGATACGTTTTCCAACATGTTAGAAATCATAGGAAAATGCCTTGGTTTTGAGAGGACTAAACTATGGTATAATGTTTGAGGTTCACATATATCAAAATTAAGTGTGTTTGGGCCCGTGTTACCTATTTCAGTTATCAAGTGCTACACACATAAGACTTTTTATAATTAAAAATCCCATTGAAATCGGGCAATTTTCACGGAACTTATCCTGCAAAAATATTGGCGAACGATTCTTAAGCATAGCACCGCCCTCAGTTGCTGACAAAAACATTTTTGGCGGAACTGCTTCCAAAGTCGTTACGGAACAACGTATTGTATTTCGTCGCAATCGAAGCATTTACACGCAAATTATCACTCAAGTTATGAGGATAATGGCTGTGGAATAAATCTCGCTCCTGTGCTCTGACCTTTGACCCCATTTCGATGATATTCAACAAAATAAGTTCAGTATACCACAGGTACCACATGATAGGTTTCGTTGCTATCCAACCATTTTTACAAAAGTTATGACGTATAAGGATGATGGAATGGATCCCACTCCTATGTCCTGACCTTTAACCCCATTTTGCCCATCTTCAATACGGTTCGTATCTGGTTGTCCCCTACCACATGCTAAAATGTCATCGAAATCGAACCATTTTTACTCGAGTGATCGTGCGTACAGACAAACAGATAGACGAACAAAGCTGGAACAAATACGCTTGTTTACCCGATGATTTCGAAAACAAAACAAAAATAGTTATGTATTTATATTTTATTATTTTCATAAATTACTGTAAAAATTACAATTTCATATACTGGGATGGGCATACACTGGACCCTTGCAAATCCGGTAAGCCGGCCCCGGTGGCGCAGTGGTCTAAGGCGATGGCCTCTGATCATTTGTCCGAAGGGGGTCCGGGTTCGAATCCCGGTGAGGCATGGATGTTGTGTTTGTCTTACGGCACTGGCTCTCTCCCTTTCCTGGAACCAGTGACCCTAAATTAGGGACGGGCGACTGCTTATAGCCCATTGAGTTGTTCACGGTGGTCGTTAAACCTCAAATAAAAAAAAATCCGGTAATTCCTTCCACAGTCGGCTGCCAGATTAGCGAGGGTGCCAGATTACTGAGAGTGCATACAAATTTAGTTTAATTCTTCATTACATTTAATGTTACACGTTTGCTCTATGTAATACATACGTATTAGAAAACATAAATAAGAGACAAAATAAAAGATATAATGATAAAATATCGCGATCAGGAAGTACTCTGCTGTCTGATTTACAACAATGAAATGATGTTTTAATACAAGTACAGTATAGTACGATGTGTATGTACTATAAGAGTAATTAAAATACTTACAACTCTGATACAGCACAAATAAAATGCCGCCTGGGTAGCAACAATTGGTGTAAAAATAACCCACGACGAGAGAGAAGCTGGGTTCATTCACATGGACGCGAGCGCAGCTTCCCTTCGTCTCGGCCGTAGGCCGGATTACTGTGAGCCGGATTAGCAAAAGTCTACTGTGATACATATTATTTCATATCCGAAAGTAATAGAACACATAAATAATCGAGAATGACTTGCTCACTAAGTTAACTTAACATTTTTTCACTTTTTAACACTAGAAACGCCGGACAATATTCCATACTTATAAGCGCTGTAGGCAGTCATTTTGCCTTCTAGGTTCTTCCCTACGCTGAACTACCCTGTTGCATTGAAAAGTCACATACTAGATGTAGAGTAATGAAACACATATGTTTATAACCTTTTTATCAGTTTGCACATCACGAAATACAGGTATTTTGGCTATTAACTCTACACTGAAACTATTCTCCTGCACGCACCACGCAATTTATTGTTTTAACAACCTTTGTGTGCACCTTCTGCACACAAACGTTTGGCATCTGCTACACACAAACTTGTAGCATCTGCTGCGTCTGTCCGACGTTTTGTGATTTTCGCCGCTTTGAAACGTGACACTGCATTCGTTTGGCAGGTGTCACTGCAGCCTGTGCTGCAGATGTAGCTTCAGGTTTACAGATGCGGGAGGGTCTTGACCTCATATAGAACTCTTATAATTATTCTGCTAAATTTTGAATGAAATTGTGCCGTCCGATTCTGTCGCCCGTTGTCACCTTCAATATCACCCAGGCATTGATTGCTGCCAACTCCAGTATATCGTAAAAAACGTGCATTGGCCATCTTCTGGATCCTGCCATTTCCTGCTTTACCGTGTATTTCCTAATTATCAGGTCTGCAATAACAACACGGAACTTTGTTTCATTGTAGAATTTTATTCCTTCCGGTAGTTTATTTTCACCAGTTCCACTCTCAGCACTGGGATGTAGGGAGCAAAGAACCAACACGTTTTTGTTCTTTCTCCCTTGGTACACAGTCATGATAATGTCGGAATGCTTAAGCATTGCGGTTTCGTGCAGTGTTGTTTTCAATTTTTTCACGGATTCAGGAAACTCTCTTCGACCTCGGTTAACAGTTCCAACAAGGCTTTGTTCTAATCTTTCAGATTGTTGGCTAACTTAAAAATACGAAAGTGGAGCGCTAGAAAGAATTGAATCCGCGACCATGACAAAATGTAATAAGTTTGGGGATGGGAGATCATAGGTTAATTTTTTTTTCGGACAAGTAAGTTTAATTTTCTGGTAGGGTTTTTTCACGTATTCTGACTGCTTTGTCTCCAAGTGGCGAAATTGCTGCGGAATATATTCAATTTAGCCTGCATATAATTCAGTACATCCCATTTAACAGTTCCTTTGTTTCATGTTATTGATTCACACTTTTGTCCAAATGAGTGAAATGGTAATTCCGGGAGGAATATGTACCACTTTTTTCTTATAATTGAAAACTTAAGGCCCACCGTGAGCAACTCAATGGGTTATGCAGTCGCCCCTTCCTAATTTTGTGTCACTGGTTTCAGGAAAAAGGAGAACTAGTGCTGCAAAACAAACACAAGGTGCATGCATCGCCATTATTTTATCCCGGAAACTTCGAGGTCGAACGGTCATAAACCAACGCTTAGACATCTTCTCCACCTGGGCCACTATCGTACGACACGGCTGGAATTACTATACGATCATTAGACTTTTAGTAGGTCACGGCATTGGAAACTCACCTCTCTCGTTGGATTAGCAGAACAGTACTCCCAAGCAAAATCCAAAACATATTCTTGAAACATATTGAACTTAACCAAAACAGTTATACACCACCTCCTTCGGCAAAAAGAAAATTCACCGAAAATGATCCCCAACTTTTCATGAGACACATAAGAAGCTGCACGGTTTGGAAATTTGTATTATTACAGACCTACATCGAAGTTTCGCCAATTTCATCATGGCAGTGCTGCGTTCTCAGTTTCTAAAATACTCATATCTACACAAGTGGTGCCAAACCCGTAAGAAGAGGGGTTAGTATATACCACACAAATCAAAATCTGCATAGGCACTGGTCATTCGTGTTCCTCAGACCACAACCTATCAGTAAGCAGTATTTTCCATTCCTTTTTCTCGCATCAAATAAAATACGAACTTGCTTTACGCGTCCTTCTGAGGATACCAAACGCTTTCCGAAATACACATACGGAGATGTGAAACTATAACCTCTGTTACAAACGTGTGGCAGTGCGGCATCGGTCAATTGTTCCTTAACTATGTCCATCAATGTATTTTCGAATACAACAAAATGCCAAAGCACAGCTTTTAGTCATCTAAGTGCTGTAAACCTTGTTCCCTCACATAAAATGAATACATACATACAATATCACATTGTGCCGAAAAGCCTCAAAACTATTCTGTTGTTCTAAAATTTTGTTAATAGTCTAACACATACCGCTGCAAAAAGAATGCCTCTCGTTTGGTGGTTTTAGTTTTTTCTTTCTTTCATGGATGATAAAAATATTCCATTGATTTCTGGAGGGACAATCAATGCATATGTATTTGACGCTTTTTGTATGTGTTTTTGCTTTCTTCTGTGCCTTAAATATTTTACTTCAGACTTCGTGAACGATGAAATTTTCAAAATAGAAAACAGGAAGTACTCTCGTTAAATGCGTTGTGAACAGCAGTTTGACAGCATTATGTTGCAAAGAAATCACCTAGACACACAGTCAATGTTTACGTATGATAATAAATTTTATAAAATTAATCTAGAACTTTAATTCAGCAAAATACAATGAGTACATCAAGTCACTCAATTCGGAAAATAGTGCTGAACTAAAATCAGGAATAAATGTTATACTGATATCTGATATTTAACGTGACTCTATATGAATCCAGCATTTCAAAATAAGGCAAAAAAAAGAGAAGGCTTTGCTTACCGTTTTTTAAACATTTTTGGTGTCAAAACTGTAGACAATCAGATAACAGGAACTATATTTTGAAAATAATGCTGTGAATGCTTTATTTTCAGTAAACATTTCAATAAAGAAAATATATATTTATTTTTAAAAACTATTTTAATATATGATCAGTTTCAGAATGTTGGATAGTAACACCTGAACTTTTCAACAAGGTTTAGTAGAAGAAAATTTACATTTGTTGAAATCCAAATTTTGACAAATGGGACTGTTACAACTCTTTTGTTCTTTTCCTAAAATATATCTTATTTTGAAAAAAATGGTTGAATTTGATTAACTCAGTCAGTCATGTACGTCTAACATTCAAGTTTAAAAACAAGGTTTTCCAACAGCTTACTCAAGTAACTTATAATTGCAGTTGCATGAAATAACATTGTTAGACCACTAATAATATTGAAATAATGGTATCAATTGTTAAAGGTCAGTGATTTATGCGACTAAAATCATCATTTTTCTTTTGCTTTGCCTTTTGTTTTACAACTATACAGATATCAATCACTGAATTACAAATTTTATTCAATTCTGATTTGGACAACCTTCATCCCGAATTACAGCACGTACGTAATTTGGCATAAATTGCACAATGTGTAATGAAGTTCACCAATATCTAAGTCATAAAACGCGTTCCACAGACAATATTTAACTGGCTCAGATTTGATGGAAAAAGACTTTGCTCACGTATCTGCTTTTTTTAATATGCCCTTTACATTCAGATACGGGTATTGTGGTGGCCAGAAAAGGTGATGGAAGTCCTTCTCGTGTTCACAAAATCACTGCTGAGCATTATATATAACATATGCTGTTTCCTTACCTCCACATGCAAAATGAAATCACCCATGGAAACAAAAAAATTCTGTTTTCTACACATACGTATATCGTGAAATAGCACTTCTGTGCGTGGTAGACAAAGCTGTCGAAATATTTAGTTGACCGAAGCCTGTCTGCTCGCTCACGCCAGTAGACCTCCAAGTATGAACGAATTGGGCGGTTATCCCATTTGCTCCTCAGATTTGCTTCAGAATTTCAAAAATTCTTAAAAGTTTTAATTTCAAAATTATTTTCAAACCAAAAAACAAGATGGATTTTTAAGGATCAAAAGACTACGTCCAAGACATAAATTCCTGGGGAATGTATCAGATATCTTGTGAATATAGACTTTCATATATAGGGCAAACCCGCAGAAATTTCAGTTTCCGTGTTAAGGAACACAAAACTTACGTACGGCAATAAGAATTTAGGAAATCATCAATAGCCCAAAGTTGTCACGAATATAACCATAAACTTTTGTTTGGAAACGCTACGCTTATTCATATACATGATTCGAAACAATCTTAATGTATTAGATGCTTTTCACATATACCGGAATTCTTCACAACTTGTCAACGACATCACGTCTACACCATATCTTTCAAGCGCTTGGAAACAAAGATACACCTATTCATTTCAACAGATACACCTATTCATTTCAATACAACAAATCCTTGCATATTAGTGTAATCTATCACATCACGGTTTCAACTTGCTTTCCGTGAAATAAACTTTTCGTTTTAATGGTGTAAAACTTATACACAATTTAAACCGACATTTCGCGCTCCACCGCTAGGTTTCGTCTCTGCTAAGCTTTCAAAATCTTGTTAGAGGTAACAACTTACTGTGTTGTTACATATCGAAAATTTGATATTGTAGAACCAAACAGTTCCATTTCACATTTAGGTCCGTGCTTAGACATACGTGTGGAGTCCGTGTTTTAAACGTGAACATTCGGCATGGAGAGGAATTACCTGTTGTTTCTTTGATGCTTATTTAGGCGATTCCTGCAGGCATCTTATACAGTATCTCAAAATACAAGTTTTTGTTCCATGGGTGTGGGTGGGTCATATTAACAAGATTTTCATGCGTGGCTGTGCCAACGTAGCTTGCATATGGTGCTATTCTTTTCATCATGCTTCAAAGTGGGGTTGATCTTTTTCGACGACTTCCCTGCCCATAGCGATTGTCGTTGGTCTTTATCAAGAGTGACCTTTTAGATACCATAGCGTATGACTTTGTGCTGCAGTCTGGATAAATTGGGTGTATGTCATAAACACCCTCTGAGTTTTATTTATTTATTGGTGGTTTGCTTGTAGATACCGTGTCGTGTAAAGACCCAGGATATTTGATAACCACATTTACTCCATACTTTTAACGATGTTTTTGAACTTGAAAAAGAACTTTCCATTATATGTTATGGACCCACGATGTCTTAAACTGTTGTTGTTTGTGGAATTTGGAGTCCTGGGTTCGACATTTCAACCCGCCCTAATATTGAATCTAATGTTTGGCCAGAAAGCCCAGCTGAAAGTCCATTGTTGACGATGTTTGTTAATTTTTTTCTCTGGCTCTCTATGGTCGAAGAATTAACAAATGCTCTTCTGAACCATGATCTGAAAATTGTTGTTTTATACGATATCGGGCAGAAGGAGCTGGGGAAGATGACGTTAGGAACCGCTGAATGTTTGTAGAGAAATTTCGCGCGTTGCAGGGTTGGCCATATTCTTTCCTGGTAAGAAGAACGTCTAAGAAGTGCAAGGTAACGTTGTATTCCTTTTCATAAGTAAAATCGATAGACTGGTGGAAGGAATTTATTTCCTTGTTAAACTTATTTAGGTTTTTGCTCTGCGGGTTACCATACAACAAAGATGTCATCCACATATCTGAACCAGGCTTTTGTTTTTAGGGCGCAGTTTGAAAGTATGTTTTCCTCCATAGGTCCTAGTTTAGGTTCTTCTAGGATTCTGAACACTTGGATACTCTCCTATTATTTTTATATATTACTCTCTCAAGACAGAAATAGTTGTTGTTGCGAGAGTAATATCCAAACAAACCAGAGGTGCTCACGGTGTTTTTGAGCTAATCGAGTTGCTCACGGTGGACATTAAACCCCGAGACATATACCGCATTCAAATTTGTGTGGCCAAGTTGCTTTTCCGAAGGGTGTATATCTACATTGGTGTTCCAAAGTTAAAGACGAAGAGGAGAAATTATCATAACAGCTGAACGAGCAGGCAGAACGGACCGAAAGACCACTCAGGATATAGACTAGGGTCCGGTACTGTAGGGCATGCGCATAGCTCATATATGCAGCATGACGTAGGGGTGGGGGTGTCGGAAGGGTATAAAGCACACGGGTGGTGTGCGCTTAGCAATTCGGTGAAAGCTATTGCACGGTGTACATCGGATTGAACGACGTCGAGTTGCTGCCACCATGGGTTATGGCCAACTGGCAATCCAGTAGACAACATCTGGATGACTTTACCCGAAGTCGCGTCATTGGGATGATGGAATAAGGTCGAAGAGTGACTAGTGTGGCAGAGGAGTTCGGTATTGCTCACAGTATCGTTTCACGAGCCTGGAGGGCATTTCAAACGACAGGAGCAGGTGTCTGAGAGTTTAGCAGTGGTCGTCCAGGAGCAACCACAGAAGCGGACGACCGGTATATTGTCCTACATGTGAGAAGAGACAGACGTCAGACAGCGGGAGAAATTTCAAGGCACATGTGACAGACAACTTGTCGTCCGTTATCGCGTTTTACCGAGACCAGGTGGTTGCGCAAATGTGGTCTATTTGCACGACGACCAGTACGGTTTGCGCCATTAACGCCTGCACATCGAAGACGACGGTTTTTGTGGTGCCAGGAACATTAGAACTGGACACATCAGCAATGGGATCGAGTTCTTTTTAGGGATGAAAGCGGATTTAGCCAGACGAGCGATTCTGGACGTATATACATCTGGAGAGAGCAGGGAAAACGCAATCACGCATCCAACATTATCGAAAGGGGCCGGTTTGGAGGAGGCTGAGTTCTTGTTTGGGGCGGTATCATGCTTGGTAGCCGTACTGACCTCCACATCTTCCAAGGAGGTTCAGTCACTGGTTTCCGCTATTGTACCGAGGTTCTCCTGCCTCACGTGCGTCTGTTTATAGGTGCTGTGGGTCCTGAGTTCAACTTCTTGGACGACAACGCTACACCTCATCGTACAGTTGCTGTCGTAGAGCTGTTGGAGATGGAAGATATTCAACGCATGGATTGGCCAGCGAGGTTCCCGGACCTAAATCCAGTCGAACACGCGTGTGACCTTCTCGGGAGACGCTTGGCAGCAGGTCACTAGCCGCCAGCAACTATTCCGCAGCTGCGATTGGTGCTACAAGAGGAATTGGCAGCAATGCCTCAACAGCGCCTTGACAACCTCGTCCTCCGCATGAACAGACGTTGTAAATCCTGCAACGCAGTCTGAGGTGATTATATTCTTTACTAAAGACTGGATTTTTTTGGCAGCCGCCTGTCACATGAACGTTTCTGTCGTCTCTCCAGTTGTGCTCGAAGCTACCTTTTCAATAAAGTGCCTTTGTATTCTTTGGATTCCTTGTTTGGACGGTTTTGGTTGCTTGTCCCATATTCTTACATCTTGGGGATCTTATGGTATGATTTGAGTCAATGTGGAAAACTTCTGCACGACGTTAAATTCGAAAAACCGTCTCGTCCTTAATGTTTTCACGCCAGTGTAGGTAGGTGGTCCTGCCGTGTCACATTAACGATCATTCTGTTTCTCGTGGATTTTATCGACGAAGCGAGAAGCTATGTGTCTGATATAACAAAATGAAAGATCGCAGACAACATGTTGATGCCTTTACCCAAAGCCGAATTATCGTCAGACTGGTATAATGGACTCTTTCTGTTGTTGCCAGAGAGTTTGGAAAAGCACACAGCCTATATTCGCGGCTTCTGTTAGCGTTAACGAGTCATACATTTGCTATTTAGGTATTTTTGCTTGATGTCGTCCGCGATGATAAAGTGTGCGAGACGACGCTTACGTGGACATAATGTTTAAAATGCAGCAGGAAAACTACTGTGAACTAGGTGCCTACTCATTGTCAAGTACGCACAGATGTGCGATTATTTCTCCAAACCACATCAAGACATTTAAATCAGACAAGACAAAATGACTAAGAACGTGAAGGGTATCTGCCTTTAGCCAGGGAGCATCGTACTGTTCATTCACTTCAAAAGTGGGGTACATCTCTTTTTACGAAAAGTTTTCAGATCAAATGGTGAAGTTAAATTTCACAAATCAAAAAGGCGAAATACTTTCGTTTGTTTCCAAGGTGCAATTTATCTGGAGTGGAAGTTCGGTTGACTGTGATTCCATGAACATTGTTGAATGAGAGAGATGTTGTTGTCCCGCAGTCGTAATGTGGCCTGGTATCATATTTAATTAATGTACCTTACTTCGGGTAGTGTGGAGGGCAATTACCTGTCAGCATACTATTGTTGTGATAAGATTTTTCTCTAAGTTCGTGAGTTCCCAATGTTGAGAGTCCAAATTTCCAATTTACTTATCCTGGCACCCGTCCTTACCAGTTAGTAGTGTCAACAAAATTTTGGCTAGTCAGAATATCCACTGAAATTAATGGTCAGCAAAGCTCTCTTGAATTCTTTCGAATCAAACACAGTGTACATGCGACGCGCTGGCGAGACCTATTGTCTAAAGGGATCTCCCGCCAGAAAAGTTTATAGAATTTCTCAGTGTTCAACAGCGGGCGTTCGAGAGTTTAGCTCAAGTACCACTAAAACGCTTGATGGTATACATGACACCACAGTCAAATGTGCCTTGTAGTTAAGGGTGGGTAAAATTCGCCCTATATTCTCTTTATTCAGGGTTGATGTAGGGTGCTTCTGGATAACAAGCTTGTAATTTCTTCCTAACTTTTTGGTCTGTCTTCATTTATTTCCCATATTACCCATGCTGTTTATATCGTGCGTTTCATTTTATTGATGCTATTACCATCGATGCAATTTACAGATTTTACGCTGATTTTTCCGATTTTGACTGCTTGAAAACTACTTTGACCTTAAGTTTGGGGAAACATTCAGCTTGCTGAAATTGAAATTATGCAGATTGTTTGTGAAAGAAGGATAAGTTTCTGTGTACGAAGTCAAAGGTGCATATTCTATGATGATTTTCGCAGTTATTTGTTTCTATCTGCAAGGACGAACGAAATTCTCAGATAAAGTTCTTTTGGAAATTTTATTATTTTTAATCCCAAAAAATCACAAATATCGAAATAACTGATAAAGAATTAAGTTTTTTGTCTTTAATTTTGTTCTGGTGTAGTAAGTTACCTTAAAAGTTCTCCCAAAATGTCTGTATTAAATTTTAACCAAATGTGTTTTTCGATGAGGAAAATTTAAGAAAGCGACACGTTTAGCTTTTTTTTAAAACTGAATAGTCGGGGAAAATAAGAATTGCATTTAGTTCCCTTTTTATATATTTCAATGAAAAATTACATAAGAATTATCTCTTACATAATACTTAATTTATCGAATTCTGGAATAAAGCCGGTTTGTCGCAAGAAGTACACTACACAATTTTTTTCAGGATGTTTAATTATTTCTGTATTCAATTTGGATTACATATGTTACATGCAGAAAAAAATATGTTATAGAAAAAAGGCTTTGACCGTTACATAAATACGTTACATAATTTTTCTGAAATTCTGCCTTAGCTTTCAACTAGGTATAGCAGGATGACATTATTCATTATTTCCTGAAAATAATTAATATTCTATGAAAATGTAATTGCCAGATGCACACGATAGTCTTGTGTGTATCTGGCAAATAAATTTTTATGGAATCAAATATCTTCCGATGAGCAAGGCGCATTTTTGTCATTCGGTTGGCAAATATTTTATTTTGTTCTAGCTGTCATGTAAATTTGAATGGTTACTGTTGAAGTAAAATAGGAATGTCGCATTTAAAAAGTTCGAACCACACTCATCGGACCATGAAATCGTCCAAATAGATGATCGAACATTTTCGAATGGATGGCAAAACTTCTAGAATGTTTACCTGAGCTTTGCATGTCTCACATCAAATTGACATAACAGTGGTGGGTTTGCTTTCCGATGAGCTACCTTGGTTCTACAGTGATACCCCCCACACCACATATCAAATGAGAAAATTTGTGTACTGATTAATTTCACATATATATGCCCAACCAAGGGAGAACTTAGTACAAATGAAAAAGTGAAAATGTTTAGTGTCGCTTTTTAAAAAATATTTGTAAATTGTAAAGCAGTTTTACAATACATTACTGAAAGAAATTATCCAATCCTTTAAAATTTCAAGGAAATATTATTTAAACAGCATTCAACAGCATAATTTCAGTATAACAGATTGCTCGGTAAAATACACGTGGCTATTTTGAAGAAGCACTATTAATTGCTTACCTATTATAGTGAATTGGTAATATTCTTCTCTTTGCTTTCGCAAACTGCTCTTGTAATTTACTTCTCCAAGCACCTTTAACAAAAAAAAAACAAAAAAAAACACTTGAAATACGTGAATTATGAGATAAATTTAACGAAGATATTTTCACGTACGTTTCGTGCGAATCTATCATTATAAACAGTCTATCTACGTAAATTTCTTGTTTCAACACTTTCTCTTTCCTTTGGTTGCAGATAAGCAACCTATAATGTAAAAGTGCCATGTAGAAATCTCACTCTCTGAGGTATCTTCGAATCTATTTTTGAGAAATAATTCATTACAAATGTCAGTCACCTACGTATATGATTTATTGACGTTCAACGCAATACAATGCTTATCTATGCTAGAAATTAAAACTATAAGTTTTGGAAACTCCTATCAGGAAACTATCCTATCATTAGCAAATTTGATTTGCCAGCATACCTAGCTACTCTCTTTTTTGATAATTCTAGGGTGCACGGCTGATAATACAACATACGATCCTTGAGTTTTTGAAGACTGTGATCTTAAATTGCAAACCGTTCATGTCAACAAGTCAGGACAAACGCCAAAAAGACCACTTGAGATTAAACGCCAAACTACCAATTGAGAAACTGAAATATCTGAATATCCCTGAAAGCAATTCCTGAGGGACCTCTCTTTTAGGCTATTGCCGGAGTATGGCCGCCATCTTGAAATCCGCCAAACTGGATCAAGGTCAAATTTTACAAATGGTATGGTGTTTTTGACTCATATCAAACAAGACCAGAATTTTCTCAGAAATTGATTGCTGTAATCCGATTTCACATATGTAAAATGGGACACAAGTTATCAACACAGAAAGTTAAAATAACTATTGATTCTTTAAAGTAACTGAAGATTTCATTGAAGAAAAAAATGTGTATTAGAGTGTTCATAATTTCTGGAAAACCCAAACTGTTGCATCATAGCCAAATACTTCAATAACCGAAACCTAAAAAGATCACCAATTTAACACAGCACTGTCACACACCTGGTATTCAAATTCCAAGAAACTGGGATTGTGGACGACAAGCCACGAAGTGGTCGGCCGAAAACTGATACCGACGAGGAAAGGTTAACAATGGTCTTGGCATCCCTTGCAAAGAGTCCGCAACGTAGCACACGACATCTCGCAGCAGAATGTGGTGTCAGACAATCAGCCATTCTACGGATCCATCTCACAGCTCACTGACATCCGTTCGAGATCCAGATACAGCAGCAACTACAACAGAGTAATCCTCGTAGACGTATCGAGCTTTGCACATGGGTTTTAGCCCTTCATCAGCGGGATACATAATTCGCACAGGGCATCTTGTTCAGTGACGAGGACAATTTTTTTGTAAGTGGTGAAGACATCCGTCAGAATCACAAGTACTAAAGTGAGAGGAACCCTCCTTGGAAGGAACCAACCAACGTTATTGGTAATGTACAGGTTATGGTGTGGTGTGGAATATTGGGCACCCGTGTAATCGGATCCATTTTCATCGATAATACACCATATAATTTGTAAGTGGTGAGCTTATCCGTCAGAACCACAGGTATTAGAATGACAGGAACCCTCATTGGAAGGAACCAACCAACGTTATTGGTAATGTACAGGTTATGGTGTGGTGTGGAATATTGGGCACCCTTGTAATCGGATCCATTTTCATCGATAATACACCATATTTTCTGTAAGTGGTGAGCTTATCCGTCAGAACCACAGGTACTAGAGTAACAGGAACCCTCATTGGAAGGAATCATCCAACGTCATTGGTAATATACAGGATATCGTGCGGTGTGGAAAATTGGGCACCCGTGTAATCGGATCCATTTTCATCGATAATCCACCATATTGTTTTAAGTGGTGAGGTTATCCGTCAGAACCACAGGTACTAGAGTGACAGGAACCCTTATTGGAAGGAGTCAGCCATCGTCATTGGTAATGTACAGGTTATGGTGCGGCGCGGAATATTGGGCACCCGTGTAATCGGATCCGTTTTCATCTATAATAACATAAATCTTCAGCAATTTCTGGAAATGCTACAGAAAACAGTGTTCCCTTCCCTTCTGAATGAAGATGGCAATTAATTTATCACATGACCACATTACGAAACAACTCTTCGTCATTGGTTAGATGTTCAAATCTGTCATTGGATTGGCCGGCGTGGACCAGCCTAATTGCAACCTAGATCCCCCGATCTCACACTACTCCACTTTTACCTGTGGGATCACCTAAAACCCCTGCGATATGCTGAGAAAATCCTTGACAAGCACCACCTTCAGAAACGCATCTTGGGGACTTGTAAAAGTATTTATCACGATATTCTCCTGCGGATGCATAACGACTGGATCAAGCTCCTTCAGCTCTGTGTTCAGCAACCGGGACAGCACATCGAACAGATCAAAAAGCTGCGCATCACAGGGTAATTTCGAGGATGTAATTTTAACATTGTGTTGAACATTTGTGGCACAACAACGCATGTCAAATATGATTACGTCAATCAGTTTATGAGAAAATTCTGGTATTGTTTGATATGCAACGTGATCCAGTTACCATTCGAAAATTTCGATCTTGATTCAATATGGCGGACTTAAAGACAGTGGAAATTTTCCGGAAATATTACAAAATATAGTAGCCTCCCTCACCGATCTATAGATATATCTAGAATATATAAGAGGATATGAAATTTCATTATGCGTGGCTTTCATTGATTATGAAAGGTCCTCCGATTCTGTGAAACCATCAGCAGTAAAAATGCTTTGAAATCCTGCGGTGTTGAAGATACATACATTAGCATTATTAAAAACATCTATGAAAATGCAAGTGCAAAGGTTCGGCTATTTGAGAATACAGAACAAATAAGAATTGGAAAGGGAGTGAGACAAGGTGACACCATTTCTACTAAGCTCTTTAATGCGAGATTGTAAAATGTCTTTCAATCATTGAACTGGGAAAATAGAGCGATAAAGATTGATGTATACTACTTAACTCACCTTTCGTTTTGCTGATGACGTATGTCATCTTTGCAACTACCCCTTCAGAGCTTCAGAGTATGATCCAATAACTTGCTTGCAAGAGTAAAGAAGTGGGATTAAAAATGAACTTTCAGAAGAGAAAAGTGATGTACAAAGCTTTTACAGGAAACGAAGATTTTTTGATTGATGGAGAAAAGCTTGAAACAACCGAAACCTACCTTCATCTTGGGCAGCAGATAATAAGTGAAGGTGACATTGATGAAGAAATTAATCGGCGTATAAAACTTGGATGGAGAGCTTTTGGAAGAAACAGTAAAATTTTTAAGAGCAGCTTGCCAGTTTGTCTTAAAAGAAAAGTATTTAATCATTGCATCCTTCCAGTCCTTACATATGGAGCAGAGACATGGACCTTAACTAAAAAAGACATACAAAGACTGCAGCCAACTCAAAATGGCATGGAGAGATGCATGCTTGGTGTAACCAGGGAAGATAAGAAGAGGAACATGTGGTAAAGGGAAATGACAGGAGTGGAATACATCATGACCAGAGTAAAATCACTGAAATGGCAAAGGGCTGGACATGTTGCCCGAAAAACGGATCATTGAGGGAAAGATCGAAATTTTACACTGGATTCCGATGAACAGGAAAAGACCCAGAAGAATACCACATGGGAGTTGGATGGAATTCAAAAGTTTGCTGGAGTGACATGGAGGAGACAGGCTTAAGACAGACAATTGTGGAAGAAATTTGGAGAGACCTTTATCCAGCAGTGATTGATGATGATGATGATATATATTAACATTGAGGATCTCAGGAACTACAGACTTATCAGCAACATGTCAGTGGCTATAAAACCTTCACTAAATTTCTTTCACACCGCTCGAATATAACACTGGACATGGCTCAACCGAGAGAACACGCTAGATTCAGAAGTGCAAGATATAGAAAATTGCAGACAACAGAAAGAATCATGGAGAGGTTCATGCTGGGTGTAACCACGAGACATAAGAAGAGGAACTTGTGGATCATAAAAATGACTAGAGTTAAAGGCACCATGATCAGGGTAAAATCCCTGAAATGGCAATGGGCTAGACATATTACCAGAAGGACGAACCATGGATGGTTAACTGAAATTTTAGAATGGATTCCAAGGGACAGGAACAGACACAGAAGAAGACCGGATGGAAGATGGGTAGATGAAATTCCAAAGTATGCTGGAGTAAGATGCAAGTGACTGCCACAAGTAAATCTCTTGCATGTTACATCATCATCATCATTGTCAACCATTATCAATCCACTGCTGGACGAAGGTCTCCCCAAGTTTCCTCCACAACGGTCTGTCTTGTGCCAGTCTCCTCCATGTCACCCCTGCATACTTTCGAATTTCATCCATATATATATCATCATCATCATCATTGTCAACCATTATCAATCCACTGCTGGACGAAGGTCTCCCCAAGTTTCCTCCACAACGGTCTATCTTGTGCCAGTCTCCTCCATGTCACCCCTGCATACTTTCGAATTTCATCCTCCCATCTCCCATGTGGTCTTCTTCTGGGTCTTTTTGTGTCTCTTGGAATCCAATCTAAAATTTCGGCTGTCCATCGATGGTCTGTCCTTCTGGTAGTATGTCCAGCCCATTACCATTTCAGGGATTTTACTCTGATCATGATATCTTCCAGTCTTGTCATTTTTCGGATCCACGAGTTCCTCCTTTTAGCTCTCTTGGTTACACTAAGCATGCAACTCTCCATGCTACTTTTTTGTTGTCTGCAGCCTTTGTATGTCTCTTTTAGTTAAGGTCCACGTCTCTGCACCATACGTAAGCACTGGAAGGATGCATTGATCAAACACTTTTCTTTTAAGACCTAATGGCACATTGCTCTTGAAAATTATGCTATTTCTTCCAAAAGCTCTCCAGGCAAGTTTTGTACGCCGATTAATTTCTTCATCAATGTGAGCCTCACTTGACATCTGCTGTCTCCATCAATCGATAAATCTTCATTTCTTGTAAAAGCATTGAACATCACTTTTGTCTTCTGAATGTTCATTTTTAATCCCACTTCTTTACTCTTGTCAGCAAGTTCCTGGATCATACTCTGCAGCTCTGATGGGGTAGTTGTAAAAATGACTATGTCATCAGCAAAACGAAGGTGGGTTAGATAATCTCCATTAATTTTTATCCCTTTGTTTTCTCAGTTCAGTGATTGAAAGACATTTTCCAATGTGGCATTAAAAAGTTTTGAAGAAATGGTGGTCCCCTTGTCTCACTAGATTTCCAATTTTTATGTGTGTTGTATTTTCAATCAGCCGAATCTTTGCACTTGCATTTTCATAGATGTTATATATATATATATATATATATATAGTGGGATGTAAGTTCAGGTGAAGCGCAACATCACGGCCTCTCCTTGACAAATGTCAACCCCGGATTCTTGTGGTGCATTCGGTTCCCGCTAAAGAGGCTCTGACGACCGCCAATAGTGGCATAACTATACCATCGGAATTAGTGGAAATGCTATCCCACACTCACCAACTCGCCTGGCCAGCGTGGCGAGTTATCGCCAAACCCCTCCAAAATGACTCCACAACTTAAATCTTGGCTTCAGTCTCCGGCAGCTGGAATGTACGTGTCCAAGGCAGCGGCCAGTAGGACATGAAGACAGAGGGTGCTAAGAATCCCTGGAGGACCGGACTAGGCTGCCATCTGATGCTGACATTGGTTACGTATAATGGACGCTCCCTATCTTCTGATTCAAGGCTTCTTGTATTGGAAGAGGAACTACAAAGAATCAAGTGGGACATCGTCGGGCTAAGTGAGGTAAGGAGAAAAGGAGATCTCATTGAACTGAAAAGTGGACGTCTCTTCTAATATCGTGGGACAGATACTGGCAGAACTAGTGGTGTTGGATTTATAATAAAGAAGAAGCCGAAGGATAAAGTTGTAGAAGTTGAAAGTTCCTCTGATAGAGCTGCACGACACGTTATCCAAACACTCAAGAAGATACCAGGCTCAGATAATTCAAACTTATGCACCCACCACAAGTTATCCTAAAGAAGAAATTGAAGAATTTTATGAGAAAATTTGTCATCTAAATAACAAAGATAAGCAGCATATGAAGATAATTATGGGAGATTTCAATGCAAAAATAGGACAACGGCAACAGAATGAAACATCAGTAGTTAAATTCGGTCACGGCAATAGAAACCAGCGTGGAAATACTCTCGTTGAGTTTGCAGAGGCAGAAGGGTTTTTCATCTTGAACTCCTTTTTCAAGAAAAAGCCAAAAACGAAATGGACATGGAGACATCCAAATTCAACGACAAGTGAAATTGATTTATTATGTGTAACAAAAAATTTGTCATAGAAGACTGCAGTGTGCTAAAGAAGTTCTACACAGGTAGTGACCATAGATTGGTGAGATGCAAGATGCACCTCAACACTAAACTCGAACGTTGCATCTGAACAAATTATCAGGAAAACCAAAATGTTGATGCAAAAAAGAGGAGAGATGAGGACAACTAAAGAAGATGTGACTTCCAAAGTGGAATATATAGAGCTATGCAAGAGAGTACGAAAAGGTATTACTGAAGACGTAAGGAAATTCAACTGTGAACTAGTGAGGAAAGCAATTGAAAACAACCAAAGCCTAAATATAGCAACGGGACATCTCAGTAAGGGAAAAAAACAGAATATGGCACTGAGAAAAGAAGATGGCTCTGTAAACAAGAAATAGAGGCGAAATTTGGGCAAGAGTGAAAGATTTCTACTCCAAATAATATGAAAGGGATGATTCATGTACTCCAGACAACATGAAAGTACCAGTAACAGAGTTCTTCCAGTCATCCCAGCAGAATTTGCACATGCAATCAAGAACATGAAGCGGGGAAAAGCACCAGCAGAAGATGGAATTACTACAGACAACATACAGGAAGCAAGTGGAGAAATTGAAACAGTACTCGCCCAAATTTTCACTCGATGCCTTAAT
Organism: Macrothele yani; assembly: GCA_039090855.1. Taxonomy (NCBI): domain Eukaryota; kingdom Metazoa; phylum Arthropoda; class Arachnida; order Araneae; family Macrothelidae; genus Macrothele; species Macrothele yani. The sequence continues at coordinate 182,121,501 of CM077034.1, read as the reverse complement.
GAAAGGAAGATATCCTGATGATTTGAGCAACGCTATAATGATCCTGCTACATAAAAAGGTGACATTGAGGATCTCAGAAACTACAGACCTATCATCCTCCTATCAGGGGTTTATAAAATCTTCACTAAAGTTATTTTACGTCGCTTGAAGGTAACACTACACATGGTTCAACCGAGAGAACAAGCTGCATTCAAGGGTGGCTACAGCACAATAGATCATATCTACGTACTGAGAGAACTAATTGAAAGAACGAAGTAATATGAACTTCCATTGTGCATGGCTTTTATCGATTATGAAAAAGGCTTTGATTCGGTATAACCTTTGAGCCATTGTAATTATAAATAACATCTATCAAAATGCAAGTGAAAAGATTCCGCTGTTTGATAATACAGCACACATAAAAGTTGGAAAGGGAGTGAGACAAGGTGACACCATATCTCCAAAGCTCTTTAATGCCACATTGGAGGGTGTATTTCAGTCGCTGAGTTGGGAAAACAAGGGGATAAAGATTAATGTAGATTATCTAACCCACCTTCGTTTTGCTGATGACGTAGTCATTTTTGCATCTACCCCATCACAGCTGCAGAATATGATCCAGGACCTTGCTGACAAGAGTAAAGTAGTGGGATTAAAAATGAACTTTTAGAAGACAAAAGTCATGTACATTGCTTTTACAAGAAATGAAGATGTATCGATTGATGGAGAAAAGCTGGAGATAACATGCACGTACGTCTATCTCGGACAGCAGATATCAAGTTAGGGTAACATTGGTGAAGAAATTAATGGGAGTTCAAAACGTGCCTGGAGAGCTTTTGGAAGAAATAGCAAAATTTTCAAGCGCAATATGCCATTATGTCTTAAAAGAAAAGTGTTTGATCAATGCATCCTTCCAGTGCTTACGTATGGTGCAGGGAACTTGACCATAACTAAAAGAGACGTACAAAGGCTGCAGACAACTCAAAGATGAATGGAGAGGTACATGCTTGGTGTAACCAAGAGAGATAAAAAAGAGGAACTCGTGGATCCGAAAAGTGGCAAGAGTGGAAGACATCATGTTCAGAGTGAAAGTCGAAAGTGTGCGAGAGTGACATGGAGGAGACTGGCACAAGACAGACCGTTGTGGATGAAACTTGGGGAGACCTTCGTCCAGCAGCGGAATGCTAATGGTTGACAATGATGATGATGATGATGACATATGTAGTATTCCATGCATTTAGACAATGACGTTTATACATTGACACACATGAACAAAATTATGAAGTTAAAACCCTAGTATAAAGGGAAGTACAAAAGTAAAATGATATGATATATGGACAAGATTCAAAAAATAATTAAAAAAAAACTCGGGAACTCTCCATGAACTAACCATAAAAAGAGAACATTACCTCTTAAATTAGACTGTTCTCTTCAGGGGAACACTAGCCTTTCTTGGCCAGCTAGGTGACCTGACCGAAATTTTGGGTCACCTTGCTGGTCAAGAATGCGAGGTCACGTCGGTGGAGTGTTCATCCAACAATTCAGATGCAGTTCGGGAGCGATGGCGCGGCGTATTGTCTTGTTGCAGGATGAGCCACATTGGGATGTTGAAGACACACAAAAGCCGGCCCGGTGGCGCAGTGGTCTAAGGCGTTGGCCTCTGATCATTCGTACATAAGGGGTCCGGGTTCGAATGCCGGTCAGGCATGGGTGTTGTGTTTGTCTTACGGCACTGGCTCTCTCCCTTCCCTGGAACCAGTGACCCTAAATTAGGGACAATCGACTGCCCATAGCCCATTGAGTTGCTCACGCTGGTCGTTAAACCTCCAATCAAAAAAAAAAAAAAAGAAGACACACAAACGGGAGCAAATAATCGTCCAGGATATCCCGGTAATGTTGACCTGTGAGGGACGATGTCACACGTACCATGGGTCCCATTTATGTCCACTAAGGCAGTCCCCAGACGAGAATGCCACCCCCACCATCTTGAAGAGTACCCTGCGGGCAGGAATGATTCATCGTTTCATGTGGTTTGCGCTGTACTCGTATCATGCCATCCGCATGTACCAGCGTGGATCTTGACTCATCAGTCCAGGCAACATTTTCCCACATCTCTAGGGTCCAGTGGTGATGTTACCGCGCCCATACTAATCCTTGCACCCTGTGATGTGCGGTCAGCAGCGGTACCCTCGTGGGACGATGGCTTCTGTATCCCATAGCGAGGAGATGGTTCTGGATGGTGTGGCTGCTTAAACGTTTTTGTGCACCATCGTTAAATTGCCGTGTGATTTCTTGCACTGTGGCCCGTCTATCCGCTGTTGCAATGCGAGCTAGCCGATGATGATCCCGCTCACCTTCACGCTTCTGTCCACGGCAGTTGTCCCTTGCAAGGATGGGTTTACCGGATTTGATGTACTCACGGTGCACCCGTGACACAGTGGCTCGTGAAAATCCAAGTGCCTGCACGATTTCTGAGATGATGTGACCCATTCGTCGGGCCCCGACAATTTGCCGACGCTCAAATTCGCTTAGATCCTTCGCTTTACCCATACTGCGTCCAACTCTTACTGATTCTCGTCGCATCACTACTTATATTGTCGGACCGCTGCATACGTCATGCCGTTTCCGTTTACAGGGCCGCCCACAGCGCCACATTTGCATAACGCCTGCTTTCTCTAATTCAATTGCTCTTCAGTGTATATAAATATATATATATAGATTTGGGTTGACTTTGAGAAAGCCATTCGGACACACCTCCTGCGTCATTAAAAATTTGGCAATTGAAGGACGTCATTCTGATGCCATACTCCAAAAATAACAGCAGAAGGATATCATTAGTTCGTTGTATGTATCCCTGTCGCTCCGCAGTGATGTAAACGTATGTACGAAATGACTCTTTGTTCGAATACCGGGGTAGCGTGGATTATGCTATGTTTGTCTTACCGCACTGGCCCTGAAACTTGCGCACTTACGTTAGGGACGAGCAACTGTTTAAAACACCCTGAGTTGCTCACTGTGGTCTTTAAACCCCAAAACGAAACGAAACAATATAAAACACATTTTGCCAAATCAAATCGAGTTCGTTTTGAAGGTCATTGGCGGACCGAAAAATTATTTCGTAGGTGTTCATTATTCGTAATTCATAACTTCAGTGTCCAATATTCACCGTGACATCGAAAAATAAGTCACACTTCCATTCGTTGAATATATTCTAAGAGCCGGCAGGTAGTTACTTAATTACCTGCACTAAAGATGAGTAACCTTAGTCCTTCACAAAGTGATGTGAATGAATTTACTAATACACCAAATGTTTGATTCACGGTCTTACTGGAACTTAATTAAAGTCATGAAGACACGAGAAAGATAACATTTGCCAATTTAAATGTCACATTCAGCGTAAATTCAGTTACGGGTATGCATTCAAAAAACATAAATCGCACAAAAGTATGTTTTAGTCATTTCCTAAGCACAGTCTGAGGAAGAGAAAAATTTTCTCTCCTGCAAAATTAACGATTGTTTTTCCTTGATAGACGGCAGAGTATTCTTGAAATATTTGCAAAATCTCGTAATCTATTCATATAAAGTTTATTTTAAATTTAAACTAAATCCATAGGGAGGCGAGATGCTTTGTTTGAGAAGTGCAAAACTACTTATTGTATAAAATTAAAAGTCTTTACGTTTTCGGTGAACGCGGTGTAATCTTTTGTTTAAAACTCATTACACTCTTTAAACGACTCGGAAGCAGTTATTTAAATATTATCGTACGTTTCGGTAAGCAGCAAAACGTACGGTTTCAATCGTGTATTAAACCAGTAACATTAAAATTATCATAATTAATTTGGTACATATTCTATTTGTTTCAAACTATATAGTGCTAGCGGTGAAAAAACTGGGTGTTAGACCAATTCCGTTTAGGATACACATTAAAACATATTAGAAAAATTACGTCATTGTACACAAATTGCCAATAAAGAAAGATAATTTCAAAATCATGCTTCCTCTACTGTAATTATTTTACATTTTAATTGATTTTATAGATTGCCTATAGTAAATAAAGACATTGGTTTTTCGTTTAATGAGCGGAAGAACTGCAAGAGGAAGTTCTCACAATGTGTGGGCTACCGTCATTAAATACTGGTGTGGTGCATGGGTTTGCCTCTTCGTGGCACTCTGTGGGCAATGGCGCACAGAACAGAAACAATGGCCCCTGTGAATCTTGGAGAAGTGACAGTTAGTTCTGTGTGACTTGTGCGAAAAGATCCCAACTCACTGGGCTTTTTTCCAGAACTTTTAGGCTGAATGGCCAACTGGAACCTTAAGCTGTGGTCTAATCCCCCACGCGGATGTATTTACCTAATCAAAAAGACACAAACATATGTAAAAAAAATGGCTCAAGTGTGGGATAAAACAATATAATAAATAACACCTGATATTTTGATCTGTTAATCAGTGTTATCCTTGATCTGCACATGGCAAAGGCACCGGCCTTAAACGAGTTTGTAAAAAGGAAAAACCAAATTGCAATGGCTAAAGGTCTGTGTAAAAGAAGTTCCTAGACGGCACGGCTTCTTGGGTGCTCCCCGCCCGTCATGGTTATTACCTTCAAAAAGCTATCCAAGGAGAGGAAACCTTCAAATCGCCAACAAGCTATGGTTCGACAACGGTTCATCGATGCTGGAAGTAAGCGAACGTCATCATAACCCACTCTATAAGCCACGAGAACGAATTCTTTTACGGAACTAGCAGGCAATTTGAATGCTGGTGACGCGAGTAAATTGTCACAACAAACATTGAAACCTGCTCAAAATGGGTCGCTGTAACATTTGGGCTCTTGGAGTGCTACGGCTAACCTAGGTTTAGAATCGGAAGCGCCCACAATGGGCACGAGAGCATAAAGCTTGCTTATTCAATGTCTGAAATAAAGTCATCAGCTACGATGAATCTCATTTGTAGCACCATGTAAGGCATGCGGCATGTGTGCGTCGTTTACCTGGGGAAGCTTTGGTACGAGGATGCACCGTGAGAAGAAAACAAGTAAGTGCAGGTAGTGTAATGACTTTGCCAATGATCTGCTGGGAAAACGTTCATGTGAATAATACTACGATGCCTACCCTACGTAAACAACCTTGCAAACAATTCACATCCTTTCATGTCAGCGGTATTCTGCTCTGGTACAGCCTTCTTTCAGTAGAATAATGTGCAATGCCACACTGCCCGGATTGTTCGACACCAGTCAAAGGAACATTCCTGGTATCGTTCTGGCCTCCAGAATGCTCAGACATCAATCCAATCGAACATCTGTGAACTGCGTTGCAACAGAAAATCCGATCGGTGGCAGCTCAGCCACGTATCTTTCAAGAGTTATAAGATCTGCTTGTAACGTGTTTCTACCAGATACCACAAGACACTCTTAGAAATCTTGAAGCGTCTATGGCTCGCAGGTAAGAGCTGATTTGACGGCACATGGAGGAAACATTTCATATAATGGAGGTGGTCCTAATGTTTGGCTCTCCGGTGTATAAGCTGAAGCCTCTCTGGATGTTGGCACTCAACACAACTGCGATTATCGGGACGGTGGTCAAGTCAAATGAAATTTAACCGGCGCTTTACTGTTGCCTTACACACACTGCTTCTTAGCTTTTCTATCTTGTATACTTTGACTATCACCACTGCTCTCGCACTTCTCCCTTGTATACTCTGAGGATCACTACTGCTCTCACACTTCTCCCTTGTATACTCTGAGGATCACCACTGCTCTCGCACTTCTCCCTTGCATACTCTGAGGATCACCACTGCTCTCGCACTTCTCCCTTGTATACTCTGGGGATCACCCCTGCTCTCGCACTTCTCCCTTGTATACTCTGAGTATCACCACTGCTCTCGCACTTCTCCCTTGTATACTCTGAAGATCACCACATCTCTCGCACTTCTCCCTTGTATACTCTGAGGATCACCACTGCTCTCGCACTTCTCCTTTGTATACTCTGAGGATCACTACTGGTCTCGCCTTTTCCCTTGCATAATCAGAGGAACACCACTGCTCTCCAACTTCTACCTTGTATACTCTGAGGATCACCACTGCACTCGCACTTCTCCCTTGTATACTCTGAGGATCACCAGTTCTCTCGCACTTCTCCCTTGTAGTACCAAACAGGAGCCATTTTAAAATAAGCGTTTCCCTAATTTTTCAAGGAAATTCGAAACCTGATTTAATTTTCAGTTTTAAAATTTACTGAAAGTTTCATTAATTGAATTTCATAAAAATCGGAAGAACAGTCATTTTTCATCAGTGAATTGCAACATATTATAATCTGTAAATTAAAGGTTTCTGAGGAATTTGTACGCTATGAACATTTTGTACATGTGCGCAATAATAACTGAACAATTACATCGAATTCCTATCATGCCGAGATTGTCACCCTGCTGCAACACTCTCATCTCAAGCTTCAGGATGTTGTTCATCTCCAAATGTAACAGCTTAGAGAAGAGATATGGAATCAAGTTTTCTAATATGAGGTACCCGCAGGATCTTGAGCAGTTATTGGTTCACAAATTCTAAATTTTACTTTTCCACACAGCTGTTCTTGGAAAAGTGTATACTTGAGAAAATATTTAATTTTTACATATATGCAGATGGGAATTATCAATTATTTTCATTTATTGTTTTTTTTATCTACTGGTTCAGCATACAGCTCCAACTAACTGCTATCATTCGCGATTCCTCGAAGTTTGAATATTTAAGTTTTTCGCAAACATCCATTAGTCAAGGAGAAAAGAAAATAATATATATTATTACTGTCATTTCGCCGCTTGCATTGTTTGCAACATAAGGCGATAATCGCATCTTATTTGAGTGCAGGAGTTTATTAAACTTTTTGATCATAATTTGAAAATCACTCGTATATTCTGCTATACATCGAAATAAGGAAAAACGCTGTATGCACTTCGTCTGCGCAAAGGTATTGTGTTTTATACTCAACAGATTAGAACAAAATTTTAGTAGAATTGTTTCGATACGTATTACGCTTTTTTCCATTTTTTTTTCAAAGAAAAAATATATACATTGATCAAAGGATTAAATACTGAATTTCGTTACATATAATATCACATTACGATGGCACATGAGTCGTCGTAAGTAAAGGTTCCCTGTGTTATTTTACACGTCGTTCCCGAGCTCCTAAAGCGAAACGTCAGTACATTTGAACACTTATAAATGGAATATGGCATTAGTACATTAAATAATCGTACACTTCGTATATTCTGCTTTTTTCTACATAATTTCCTATCACACTTGAAACGGAATCTCAGTTGCAGAACACATGTAACAATACATTGTCCAAAAACTTGAAAAAATGACATTATCTAATGAGTAGAAAGGTAAGCATCAATTTTTAATTTTAAAAAATCGTTATGGAAATTTAGTAGGCCGCTTCTATGGCCGAATAGTTAGGGAAGCTGACATCTTCGCTTTACATTAATCTTTTGTCAGACAAGACCATGAATTTGTCACACAACTCAGGCTTATGATATCAGCCTACATGTTTGCAGGCACCAGATTACTAAAGGACCCTTATGGTTTTACCAACGCTTATAGCTGTCGTTGGAAGTCAGAAAAAAATGATTCAAATATTTATACTGCGAATGGAAAAATCCCCTGAACTATAGAAAACTAACGAGAAAATAAGCTAAATTAATATCAGGGTAACACTCGGAGATTAAAGAATCGCTTTTGACAAATAATTCTTCGTAGTTGAAGTGAGTCCAACATAACTGTAATGATATATAAATAATAAAATGCACTGACAATTTACTGAAACTTCTTATGGAGTTTCACAAAAAATTGTTGACAGGTATTACACATTATGTGATTTGTTTCATATACATTCTTTAATATCATTTGCAGCCTAAAAAGAAAGACTACTTAATTTGTTGTGTCTTTCAAATGATTTCGAGACAGTAATATTTCTTAAGTATATTAGTTCAAACATGAAAATTTACTATCACCTTCCATTATATTATCAATTTCCTTTTCATTTTCGCCACTTATCTCCATCTTTCTCTCTCTCTGTGTCATATCATGTTAAGGTAAAAAAATAGCGTGTGTGCGTGTAGGTGTGTATGTGTGCGTGTGTGCGCGCAAGTCTGTGTGCGAGTGAGAGAGGGAGAGAAGTTACTTCCATAAAGGTATTATCTTTAAAGTGTCTTCTAAAATAAGTACGGGTGTTCACCTGAAAACATCAATATTCATATTAACATACAGAATTCCGATGTAATACTTCTACTTCTGTTTTTACCCGACTACTTTACTTCCGTTGCTAAACATCAGTTACACATCTTGGTAGAAGGCACTTTGGTTACATTTAAAAATGTTTAATCTTTAATGCAGAAGTAACATTTACAAATGAATGTTTCATCTACTGCTGGATATGACTAATTACTACATTACATACTCCTATAAATCTGAAATGTTTCATCCACTGCTTGATATATAATTACTGAATTTATATACTCCTATAAATCTGCTTGTATAACTTCCAAGGAAAAACGAAGCAGAAGTTTCAAGAACCTATGGATTACTTCACAGTATTTCTTCATTGACATTTTGTATATATATCTATTCCTTTTCCGAATTACTTTAAAAAATTTGTAATATAGAAGGATCGCGATTGTTCGATCTATTGTGGACCAGGCCTAGCATGGATACCGCAAAACTCAGATAATACGGGCTTTATTGGAATTTGAGGTTTAACATAAAAACTCATATGGTAGAAATTACGTTTATTTGAAAGTAACTTGTTACAAACATTGAAACGCAAAATTACGTGTATATAATATTAACCAAAACTTACATAATTTTGAAAGATTTATTTAGAAAAACAGTCCTTCAAAGTTGTCTGCTTGAAGACGCTCGCCCTCTTCGCTGCCACCATTTCACGCCAGCGTCGCAGCAGCAGAAGGTCCGTTGAAGTGGCTTCTCATTGTTGCTCAATGTACTCCATCGCCTTTTCGATTGCTTTAAGTGCATCTGAATGGGCTATTTTTTTTTTTGATTGGAGGTTTAACGACCACCGTGAGCAACTCAATGTGCTATAAGCAGTCGCCCGTCCCTAACTTAGGGTCATTGGTTCCAGGGAAGGTAGAGAGCCAGTGCCATAAGACAAAAACAACATCCATGCCTCACCGGGATTCGAACCCGGATCCCGTTCGGACGAATGATCAGAGGCCATCGCTTAGTCCACTGCGCCACCGGGGCGGCACTATTTTTCTTTTTCAGGAACTATACAGTCATTTTCATCGTCACTTCTGCCACTCTCTTCTTGATTTACTGCGTCAACGATCATTTCGGCTGTTAATTATAGCTGTTCTTATCCCTTTACCCCCTCGGCTATATCGTTTTCATTTAGAATTGGTTTAGCTGCTGGAATAATTAGGACTAGCTCCAAAATATTGTCCTCGACGTTGTTTTCAGGTGTGTTCTGTTGCTGTTCACGTGTGTTCTGTGACTGTTCAGGTGTGTTTTGTGGTTGTTCAGGTGTGTTCTGCGGTTGTTCAGGTGTGTTATGTAGTTGTTCAGGTGTATCGTGCAGTAATGTTTTTTCACGATTTTTCTAGCGTGGCATGTTGAATTTCCTCCGATGCCGCTGCTGCCATATAAACCACATCCTTTATTGTGGTTTCTTTTAAACATTCGACAACTCCACTTCCTTCTTTAATTTCGGCAATGAGATTTTTTAACAGCTTACGCTTGAAGTTTCTCTTGATATTTTCCAACACCCCTTGGTCCATCTGCTGAAGAAGTGTGGTTACATTGGGAGCTTGATTTCACCAGAAACCATTTCCTCAATATCAAGATGGGTAGGACAAGTATCAAGGAGTAAAATTGCTTTTCCGGGCAAGTTGTTTTCCTTTAGATATGAGTCTACATGGGGCACAAAGTGATGGAAGAACGAGTCCTTGAAAATCGCCGAATCCATTCAAGCACTTTTCTGATTTCTACAAAGCACCGGCAAGCTTGGAATAGAAATGTGTTTAAATGCACTTCGCTTGGCAGATTTTTCAGTGAGCACTAACTTCAATTTACGGTTTACAGTAGCATTCGAACACGCCATGAGGGTGATGCTATCTTTGCTCTTTTTAAAGCCCGGAGCAGACACCTCTTCCTTAGCAGCAAGTGTTTTAGTCGGAAGCATTGTATAGTTGAGGCCTGTTTCGTCACTGTTGAACACCAGCTCCAAAGACAAATTTTCTTTTCCAATTAGGGATTTGATTTCTTCTTTAAGAGTCACTACAACCTCATGATCAGACCATAATTTTTCGCTGTTAGTGTTGAGCTGTCTGATACCGTGTTTAGTTCTCCAACAATGAAGCCATCCTTTACTTGCAGTGAATACTGCATCTTCATCTTTAAAATGTTTATGAAATTCCAGTGCTTTTTCTTGTAACATAGGTCCATTTACTGGACTACCCTTGTTCTTTAATTGGGTGAACCACATAACCAACGCACTCTATGTTTCTTCAAACTGAGACGTTTTCATAGTTTTCCTTGGCTTTTCATTTTTGTCCTTTGTACCGCCACTTTCTACCGCTTGCCTTTCGAGAACACCATTTTTCGATTTTATCCAGATTTCTTTTCCAGTCTCCTACAGTAACCTTGCCTACACCTAAATCTAAAGCAATTTTTTTTATTGTCTTCCCTTGATCGATTATTTTAATGGTTTTTAACTTGGTCTCTAACTAAATAACAATATTTTTTGTTTCTTTCTGCACATATGTTGCTTTGAATCGCAAAACAGAAAAACACAACTTTACACTAAAGCCTCAAATAGAAATAGTTACATTCATTTTACAAATGAAACGTAACACTGTAAGGTTAACTGAAGCACGCGAATAGCAGAAGACACCGACTGACCTACATCCGTACCCTGCGGCCGGTGCGCGCTACGAGAGGGAGAGTCATAGATCAATGACCTTGGCAAAAGTACACCACCATTGCTGTGTGCGTAATTTCGCTTGTACCTCGGATAAGCCGAAACTCGGATGATCCAGGTTTGAATATTCGCGGTCCTACTGTATCTGTGCCACGGTAGTAGAAGACATGCCCACTTTTCAGTTTAATGATATCTTATCCTATTCTTCTTTCGTCGGTTAGCCCCACGATGTCCCATTTGATCCTTTGTAGTATTTCCTCCAATTCAGGGAGTTCTGAATCAGAAGATAGAGATCGCCCGTTAACGTAGTCAAAATCAGCATCAAATGGCAGCCTAGTCTAGTCCTCCGGTGATTCTTAGCACCCTTTGCCTTCATGTCGCACTGGCTGCCTCCTTGGCCAGGTACATTCAAATTTCCAGGAACTGAAGGCCAAATTTTCAGCATTGAAAACATCTCAAGCGGGTAGGTGAGTGTTAGGTAACATTTCCTCTAATCCGAATAGCATAGTGATACGACTATTCGTTGGTCGTTAACACTGCTTTAGTGATAACAGGATTAACCACGAGAAGGGGGGATGACATCTGTAAGGAGAGATTATGGGATGTACAGACATAAAAAAAAACAAGCCCCCCCCCCCCCCCTAATTTTCGAACCATTTGTCGCAGGTAAACCAGTAAGGTACCGTTGGGAAGCACTCAATAAGAACTATCATATGATATGAAGACAAATGCTAATTACGCTAATTAACATTTTAATTAGCTCACTATCTCCGAATTTTTTCATATAAGTGGATGTTATTTTATGCGCATTCTATTTAGCACAAGGAAAAACTCCTAAATCTTAAATATCACCCAAACCGGATGATTAATAGCGAAGATATTTGCAAATAAAGTTAGAGGGGGCATCCAATATCTACATCTGGGAAACACACCTTGAATGTTTCCTTCCCTGCAAGAAGATTGATAATGCAGGAAATTTGGCATCTTGAACGGAACCTCCGACAGATTGAAAGCAGAGAACCACGAACATTTACGATAACCTCAGCCATCCAGGAACGGAGTTCATTTACTCTTGCCGTTTCCTTTATAACAACTCCATTTATTCGTGCTAAAGACTTGAATTAGTGTTAGAATAAACAGTGTGCGTTTTTCTAATAATGGAAAACCCGAATCTGTGCAAGCTGAAATTTGTTTTTAATATCATTACAAATTTTCCGATTATTACACCTTCTCAGGGTAGTGAGTATTCGCGTATCATTAACAGGTTGTTTCACAACAGAAAATTGAAGTAGAACCACGAAATCCGATTTTTTAGAACGTTTTTTTGTAAAAAAAGATCGTATTTGTTTTATCGGTTTGTCCGTACTTTCGTCTGTGGACACTATATCTCTGCAACTATTAGTCCGATTTGAAAAATTATTTTTGCATTGGGAAGCTTGAAATGTGCCAATGATGATCATTCATTGCGTTTTTATTTTTTTATTTTTTTACGATGTGCAATTTTGCCTCTAGAGGGCATAAGCGCAGATGATATCGAATTCAAAACACATTTTATTACATACATTTGCTTCTAAACATTCGTTTGCAAAAATGCCTTTACTTTTCAATTCCATTTATGTCAAAAAGCACTTCATATAGAGCCACGTTTTCAAGTTATACATAGATTTTGCGCTAGGGGGCGTTAAAGTAAATTGCGTTTTCCCCGATATCTGTACTTCTAAAACTCCGATTTGAGAAATTCTTTCTTCATTAGATTCAGCCCCTGATGGGAAATATTTTTCATGTAATTTCTGTTAAAGAACGGTTTGAACACCACGGGTCGTAAGTCTTAATTTCTGCTTCCGATGTATTTGCAGCAAAATCTGAGCTTTTAAAATCTGGATTGAAAAAGTTTCTTTCACCGATTCCACTCACGTCGATAATTTTTTTTTTAATTTTTTCTTCTTAAAGTAATGTATGGCTTCTCCGCCACGGAGCGTAGATGTATATCATATTTTTGTTAATATCTCTACTTTTAAGAGTCCGAGTTGAAACATTTATTTTTTGTTGCATATAGTTTGTGGTGCGAAATATTTTTCATATAATTCCAAAATTTTCAAGTAATTCATAGGCTTTCCGCTAGGGGGCATAAAGGTAAATTGCGTTTCCGCAGATATCTCTACTTCTAAAATCCGATTTGAAAAATTCTTCCTGTGTCACAACAGCTACTGTTGGGAAATGTTTTGTATATAATTTCTTATATTTGGTAAATAATAGTTTGACCACCAGGGGGCGTAAGGGTTTATATCCGCTTCTGATGTATTTGCATTTAAATCTGAGATCCTGAAAACTCGAATGGAAAAATTATTTTGTGTACCCATTTCTGCTCTCTTTGGGAAACATTTTCAGAATACTCTTTTCTTACAATAATGTATAGTTTTTCTGCAAGGAAGCGTAGATACATATCTTATTTTTGTCAATAGCTCTGCTCCTAAGAGTTCGATCTTAAAAATTATTCCTTTGTTCGAGAGCATATCCGTTGCGAAATGATGTAATTTCAAATTTTTCTTAACAAAGAAGTCGTCCACGAGAGGGCTTAAGTTCACGTATCCGTTTACAGCAATATTGAAAAACTTCTTTCTTCGGTCAGATAAGACTAAATGTGCAAACTCTGTGAGCGTATTGTTTACTTACCAAAACAATGCAAAATTTCGCCGCTAGGGGACGCCAACGTTTTTATTAATATCTTTGCTTTTAAATATGCGACTTAAAAAATGCGTCCAACATTGGATTCCATTTACCTTGTGGAACACTTAAGGTTAGTATTTGAAGAATTTTATAGTTCACAGTTTGGTCCCTAGGTGGTGCTTATGTACTTCTGTTTGCAGCTGAATCATTACTTCTAAAAACCGCAATGAGAAATTGTTTTTTTTACTGTATGCTATTCGCGACAATAAAGATGTGGAACATTATCCTTTTTAAATAATGCAAGCATTTCCCGCCAGGTGGTGAAAGAGCCAATTCTTTTTTTCGCTACCTTTGCGAGAGACATATTTGAAAATTTAAAAAGTTATTTTTCCTTAGCATAGCTTTTTCCACGAAGAACATTCCAAGCCTACTTTCAACTCTCCTATTACGAAAAATTCTTGAGCTAAAAGGCGTAGATTTATATCATGTTTCTTTCCATATTTGTTCTTTTAGCTGTTCGATTTGAAAATCTGTTTCCGATATCCTACATCTATGAGAAAAGTTTTGTGCGCTATTTGTTAATTAATTTTTGTAACGTACGTTTTAGGTGGTGTTAGAAGAAATGTAGCTGTTTCTATTTCTGTATGTTTTATTGATTGCAAAAATCCGGCTGATGTTTTCTAAATGCTTACATTGACTTTGAAAAACTTTGAAAAATATAATTCTTGTCAGAAACGGTTCAAACAATGTTCTGATTACAACAAAAAATTCGTTGTCATCATTCTTTTTATTTCAAATATTTTGAATGCACAAATATAGAGAACGGGGATGTAAATATCAAATATAACTGGAAATACGTATAAAACTCTATGCCGCTTGTCATTGGTCCGCCCAAACGCTTTGTTAACGTTTCGAACGGCAATTCCAGCAGAATGGCCCAGACTAAATTCGTACAGGAAGATGACTCTCGAATCCGGCGTCCGAATGTTTCCTTTGCAAGTCACGTTACGTTCAAACAAACCAAGTATGAACCTTGTTCTTCACACACATGCTTGCTATTTATAGTAACTGTGTGACGTAGTACCCGTAACAACTGTGGGTGGTTCCATTCCTCTGTGGTGTGGGCCTGTCTCCACTGCTTGTTCGCGCCGGACATTTCATTCCCACCAACCCAATATACCATGGAATATAGAAGGACTGGCGTTGCTGTTAACCTACTGAATAGTTACAGATTAATGTCTATGTGCTACAAAAGACAAATGACATGTTTGAAATTAAGTTTCACTTACCCAATATCCACTATTTAAGTAAATTAGGGCATTAGTACAGTTAAAATGATGCAGATACTTGATCCAAGCCCTATTTCGAAAATTTCTTTTCTTGCCTCGTGGCATTTCGGAATATATAGCACATCAATGTGTTCTTAGTTGAACACATTGAGAAAATGTTGACAACTCATTCGGAACACATCGAGAAAGTATATCCGGAAAATGAATTCGAAATGTGCTACGAGAGTGTTCCATGCTTTTGTCACGAAGTGTCCGCAATGTGTTATGTAAAACTACTAGCATTTTACATCATAAAACATTTCATGGTGGAAAGAGCTTTGAAAACACGGAACAGGTTGACACCCATTCGGAACAATTTGGCAACATATGAGGAACGCAATGATCACCCAATTTTTGGAAATGACTTTCGCAAAATGCTACGAAATTGTGCGGCTTATTCCAAATGATTTGTTCCTTTCCACCTCAAAAACTCACTTTTCTTTCATAGATCTCGTGCTAAACATGCGAATTAATGGGATCAGTTGTCTTGTAATTTAAATTTGCACTTCTCATGTATTAAGTCCACGTGTCAATTTAAAAGAATAAACATTTTTTGTTCGAAAGTATGACCGTTTGTCCCATTTTGTCGCCCACAGCGGACGCGTATAACACTTTGCTTTCTTTTTATAGCAAAAAGGATCAATTTACAATAGCTGCTGGTGTGACGCTATCTCATCTAAATCATTCTAACATGACGTCAGAGATGCATTACCTCACACGATCAACTCTTTTGAAACAGGAAAGCGTTACGTCTGGAATTTTAATTCTACTTTATCATTCATAAACGACATACAGAATTTTTTTACTTAGAATCCTATGGTCTGTCTCTCTGTCTGTTAACCCTTTTTATAGCCACTTCTGGCTATAAGGATCTCCCAATTCTTTATTTGGAAGGGCAATTGTCTAATTTCCCACGTTGAGTAGACGGCTTGGGAAATGCATTTTTCTGCTACTGACAGCATGAGGAGAAACAGACAAAGTGCATCCGGGAACGACTTGACAGGAAACCATCTACGCATTGGCGTCCCCAAGCCCAGGGAGGCAGTGGAAATTTCCAGAAAAGCCGCATACTTTGGCCGGCAGGTCCGAGATTCGATCCACCGAAAAGAATTCTGTCTTATGAAATTTAATTTTAAGATTTCCCTTGCGAATCTACGATATTTATTTTAGATTGTGACACCAGTTTCTTTTCTCATTTAAGAATAAAAATTGAGAGTTCCAATACAGTAGGTAACCGTGTGTTTTATTATTTCATGCGCATGCTGAAGAAACATGATTTGAGTACTTTCTTTTACCTTTTTCCCTAAACTACGAAATTCTCAGAATATAACCATTTTTTTTTTGTTTTGCAGAGTATAACCAGTTATTATTTTATTTATATTTGTAGATGGAATGGAACAGAAAAGAAAAAGAAACGAAAAATGCAATTAGATCCGTATTAAACTACACTAAGTAAGCTTAATGCTCCAAACGCAACTGGTTACGGTTATTTTCTTCACCGGTAGTCGAAAATGACTAACGCCGAAGCGGCAATTTGCGTGCATATCAAAGCTACACACGCAGATTCGGTTTCTGTATTGCAGCGAAAGGCAGTTTCGTTTAGTATATTACAGACCGTTTAAGCAGTATAACTGCAATGGAATATATCAATGAATCGAAACACAATGCAATTACATGCGTGTTATACCGTAATTCGAGACGGAATGGACACAAAAGCAAATCTGCAATATAAAAAACAAGAAAGATGAAACCGAATTTTCGGGTGTAATGAGCACGTCTTTTGAATCCGTTCTGACGTTAATTAAATTTATCAAAGCTATACAAAGTCAATGGAACGGGTCTGGCAAAAAATAGTATCTGACCGAAGAAAGCAGCTTTTCAATACGTTTTTTTTATCCCGCATATACTACTATAAACGGAATGATGAACTTAAGCCCTCTGGTTGCAGACTTATGATTAAGAAAAATTTAATTAATGTGAGAAACATTTGGGAGTGGAAGCGCTCTCCAACAAAGAATCTTTCAAATCGGGCTTTTCGAAGCAGAGATATGGACAAATATAATATACGCAGCTACGACCCCTAGCGGGAAAACTATGCATTATTTTAGCAAGAAAGTATTCTAAAAGCAAATTTCAATGTGAGAGGTATCGGTCCAAGAAAAAACAATTTTAAGTCGAGTTTTCATGAGCTCAGATTTTGCAGCAAATTCACCAGAAGCAGAATTGAACACTCATGCTCCCTGGTGGCCACACCATGCTTTACCAACTATTATAAATTATATAAAAAAAACATTTTCCATCACGAGCTGTTATGCGATACAGGAAGAATTTTTCAAATCGGAGTTTTAGAAGCAGAAATATCGGGGAAAACATAATTTACGCTTGCGCCCCCTTGAGGAAAGCCTATGATATACTTGAAAATTTTAAATTTATATGAAAACGTTTCGCATCAGAAACACTATCCAACAAAGAAGTAATTTTTCAAATCGGACTGCTAGAAGTAGGGATATTAACAAAAATACGATATACATCCACGCCCCCTGGCGTTGAAACCATGCATTTTTTAAGAAGAAGAAACTATTCCTTAAAGGTCTGTCGGCGTGAGTAGTATCGGCCCACAACCGATTTTTTTTTTCAATCGAGATTTTAGAAGCTCAGGTTTTGCTGAAAATACATCAGAAGCGGAAATTCTGATTTATGCCCTCTGGTGGCCAAACCATTTTTTTTTACCAAAAATTAGAAATTATATGCATAGGATTTCCCATGAGGAGCTGTATTCGGCGCAGAAAGAATTTCTCAAATCGCCGTTCTAGAAGCACAGATATCTGGAGAAACGCAATTCACCTTTACGCCCCTTAGCGGAAAGTTTGTGAATTACTTCAAAATTTTAAAATTACATGGAACACATATCACAGCGGTAACTTTATCCAACAAAGAAATAATTTTTTAAATCAGACCATTAGAAGCAGAGATATGGGGGGGGGAAGATATACGTCTACGCCCCCTGGCGGCGAAACCATGCAATACTTTAAGAAGAAATGTTCCGGAAAGGTTTGTCGTAGTGAGTAGTATCGGTCTACAAACGATATGTTTTTCAATTGAGCTTTTAGAAACTCAGATTTTCGGCAAATACATCAGAAGCAAAAACTAACACTTACGTCCCCTAGTGGCCAAAGTATTCTTTACCAAAAATTACAAATTATACGCAAAATATTTTCCATCAGGAGCTGTATGCGATGAAGAAAGTTTTTTTCAAAATAGGAGTTTTAGAACAAGAGATATCGGGGAAAACGTAATTTACTTTTACGCCCCCTAGCGGAAAATATATGAGTAATTTAAGAAAGTAAGTAAACCTGAAGTACTCTTCGACGTAAATGGATTAGAAAGATAAAATAATTTTTTCAATCTGATGCTTAGAAGCAAATGTATGTAATAAAATGTGTTTTCAATTCGACATCATCTGCGTTTACGCCCTGTAGCGGCAATATTGAACATCGTAATAAAAAATGAAATAAAGCATCATCATTGGCACATTGAAGCTTCTGAATGCAACAAGAATTTTTCAAATCGGATTAATGGTTGCAGAGAAATGGTGTCCACAGGCGGACGGACGGACAAACCGATAACATAAGCGCGATCGTTTTTCAGAAAAGTCGTGCAAAAAAATCAAGCTCACTGGTTCACTCGCGCATGAAGCAATTTGCAGTTTTATTTTCCATGACCACAGTTTCATAATTTCACGAACTGTAAAGGTATTTATGTAAAAAATATACAGAAAACACATATGAAGCTTTCGTTTTGTGGAACGTACTATTGTTTTTTTTTGTTTTTTTGCATTTTTGAATTTACCAATATACAAAAGTCAGCTATGTAACCAATAGAAAAAAATGAAATATGTAACTGCACGAACTATATCGTAAGTTAAGTTATTTTTGTGCAAAATTAATAACTTATGATGTTCATCATTAAAAGTTGCAATTCTGAATTTGGGGTTATAACATTATTACTGCTTCCTTCAGCCAACTTCACGTAGAAACACTTCCTCCTAAGCGCGTGTCAGTTTGTAGGGTAAACCGTTTTACAGTAAGTAGAGGAATGCATGTCTTTTTTTATGCACGGCCCCTTAGCGGACGCATGATTGAGTTTTCGCTTATATCTCAGCAAGGTTTTATGCTATCACGCTGTAAATTTGGATTTAAAGGTTTCAAAATATTTGGGATCACATGACTTATTTATATGATATGGTCATAATTCATTTTTTTTCCATGATCATGTTTCATAATTTATAATTCCCTTAATATACTCATTCTGATTTTGTATAGCGGCTCATATTATCTGGGCCTCTTTGTGTTTTACTGTTGCAACACCGAATCACTATATCTGTTCTCGATTAAATGATAAAAATCAAAAACGATTTTCGCAGTTTAACATAAGCGGCATCTTTTTTACGTAGCTCACTGTACACGTATTTATTGTACAATTCGTATGAAATTTGGAATTTAAGGGTTTTATTATGTGCCGAATAGAATGCGCGTAAAATAACATACCTCTTATATGGAAAAATTCGGAGATAGAGAGCTAATTAGCATGTTAATTAGCTTAATTAGTATGTTTTTTCACATCACATGATAGTTCCCTTCAAGTTCTTTCCAACGGTACTTTTCTTGTTTGGATACGACAAACAATTCGAAAGTTAAGAGGGATGGTTCTTTTTTCTTTTATGTCCGTACATACATATATAAGAGAGAAGTGTACGACGATATTTTAGTATGCTCATAAAAAAAACCCGTGCAAAAAGAGAAGATATTTTTTTGTTAACTATTATTTTGTGAACAATGACTTTGACTGGAAAAGATGCTTTGGCGTCATTACTCATGGATCACCAGCTATGTGTGTGCCGTATGGAAAGGCTTTGATACACGCATTAAAGCGGTTGCACCTGAATGCCGATCAACACACTGCTTTATTCACAAAGAATATTTGGCAGTCAAAAATATGCTTCCTAAATTTGATTTAACGTGGAGAAGGGAAGTGAAGCTTCGGAAAACTACTGAACCGAGGCCACTTAGTGAAAGAACCGAGGCCACTAAGTTCAGCGTGTTGTGAGAAGAAAAGAGGAGGAATTACAATGCTGTCTTTTTAACACTCAAGTACGCTGGTCATCAACAGAGAAGATGCTCACACAAGTTTTTGAATTGAGGGATGAGATAAAAATTGTTCTTCATGACACCAATAATGTCAGTTAAGGTCATTTCTATGATTCCAAGTGGCTTTCTGAAGTGGCATACCACATCGATATTTTAGGTATCTTGAATTCCCCGGGACGATCCCTTCAGGTCTAAAATATTACAGTTTTTAATGTTGAGGACAGATATGAGCATTTCTAAAGAATCTAGAACTATGGTGCAAGCGACGTTATCGCCAAACGTTTGATTCTTGATGATTTTCAACAGTCGTAGGAGTAAAAAATTGATTAATCAGTATTGAATGTATTCATAAACCAAATTAAAATGTGCAGCAGAGCAGGAAGAAATATAACCCAGAAACGAATGTATTGAAAAAGTGGACAAGGATTCCGTTCCCGCAATCTCACTAGTTAAAACATTCGACCTGTGAGGTTACGAATACGATATGCTGGTGGACTTGGCATATGAAGGAGCGCTAAATATTATTTTGAGTGATATATCGCTTCTTAATCTTTGGGTGCAGTCTCGACACAAATAGCCAGAGCTATCGGATACAGCAGTTAAACATATATTAGCGTTCCAGACGACTTAGAACTAGGAGTTTGGATTTTCTGAATTGGTTGAACTTTAGAGCAGGGAAAGAACACGATTAGATGTAGAATCTTCTCTACGACTCAAACAATCGGTCATCCAGCCGGATACAGACAGCTTGTTGAAGAATCATAATGAACAACTCTCATTGTTGCTACGACTATTAGTGTAGTAATCATTTTTCCTATTAGTTACTGACTCACTTTATTTGGAAAAATACTAAAATTGAAAAGAGAAAATCAAAGTGTTATTGTCAGTATAACATTTTTCATAATGATGTAAATTTAATTCTAGAAAAATATTTTGCTGTGGCTCATTGGTGTAGCTAGAATTTAAGTTCGGATGTGAAGGGAGTGAAATATTTGGTGAAAATTAAGTAATTTTTCATAAATGTCAGTTCTTTTAAATCTTATTTTTTGGCGTTTCGTAGTAGGATTCAAGATAAAAAACCCCACCCCTGGCTTCACTCAGTTTGTGGCTACATTGCGAATACTTTTATTAAGCGAATGATCTGTTTTCGTTCTATGCAAAATGAATAAATGTTTTCTTTTCGTCGTCATACAAAGTGAATCAAATTTTTCTGAAACCCGTACCGTCTATCGCGCAACTAATGTAAACAGATGTCACGGACTATGCTTTTGTCTGTATCACAAAACTTTTTATAACTAAAATCTTCTTTAATGGCGTAAACACAAACACTCAATATTTTCCGAGCTATGGAACTACTATGGAAGATATCGTCTTGGTTGGATTTTCAAAGGTTAGATCGGTAACACACAAGGCTGAATAAGTTGTTTTACCGCTGTTGGAGCTATGAAAATGTAAATCACACGAAGGGTCCCAGAGCAAGGCGATATCTTGGGAAATACTGAGTATTTGTGTTTGTTCCATTAAATAAGATTTTAAATATATATAAACTTTTTTGTTATGATATATAGTGTAATGCATTCGCTAAATTTTCTTCCTATTCAACAAGGTATGGCAGAAAAAAAATTTACGACAAACATTTGTGTACCACTGCGTATGGAGGAATTCGTTACCCGCATTGGTGTATGTAAAATGAGTAAGGCGGCCTCGGTGGCGCAGTGGTCTAAGCGATGGCCTCTGATCATTCGTCCGAACGGGGTCTGGGTTCGAACCCCGGTGAGGCATAGATGTTGTGTTTGTCTTACGGCACTGGCTGTCTCCCTTCCCTGGAACCAGTGACCCTAAATTAGGGACGGGAGACTGCTTATAGCCCATTGAGTTGTTCACGGTGGTCGTTAAACCTCCAATCAAAAAAAAATGAGTAAGAAGAAATATGCCCGAAGTATTAAAGCTATCAAGTTCGCACGAAGTGACAACATCTTGTAAAAATTTCAATCTTTACTTAAACGTTGGTCAATAACTGGGTCCACAGGTTAGCAACAAAAATTCGCTGCAAGCACGACATGTCTGCTGCAATTCAGAGCAAGAATATTTAATTTCAGTACCGCCGGATAACGTATCTTTAACACTGAATCCAATATAACATTAATGCAACAGCTGTAGAAACTTTTTCTGCTTTCGAAATTAATCGAGCAAAACCTTGCTTTCGTGGAAAAGTCTTAAATTGGAACCAAGTGTCAAATCATTCGCAATACAGCACAACCCGTATCTCTAAAATTCCTCTGCAGGTTTAGTGCGAACATATTGTTTTTTGTATTTAATTTTTGAAAGTATATGTAAATAATAGTTATTACTTTCTGAACGACATATTCAAAAATGTAACTGATATTTAGTTGTTTATTCGTGAAATAAATTATATTTATTAAATATCATTTATTTAGTATATTAGTACCCTTAGAATTTTTTTCAATTTTTCGCCTTAAACTTGGCATTCACTTCGAAGTGGTCTTCACATTCACAAAAGTCTCTGCGTAACGATATTCTCGTGGATTAAACGGAAGTCACGTTAAATTTTCTTGCATCGCTGGTACTCGCTTCGTCTGACACTTACCATCGTGGCCAAACGTCCTGCACCAGTCGACGGAAAGTAAATTTTTGATGTCTGAAGTCAACTTATACAACGTAATGGTACAGTTCGGAATACATATTATTCACCATTTTAAAGACAATTTTATGCTGAATTCAAATATTATTACAGAATGTTATTACCAGTAATAGAAGTTAAGTTACAAGAAAAAGTACAACGTCTAGTCATAAAAAGCAAAAAATAGTGGAATTTGTAAAAATAGTATACAATGCATTTAACATAAAACTACCGTACAGTACAATTTTGAAACTTGCAGGACACTTGAAATACTTACCAAAAAGCAAAATACGCTTTAACATTTAATTGGATAACCAAGGTTTCTGGGTAACATAGTGCACCGTCTTGCCTTGGAACTAATGAGCTTCCCTAGTTGTCCATTCGTGATAACACGGTGCCATAAGGCCTTTACACACTCAATTAATGCTGTTTTAAGTGTGGGTCCTTGTTGTCTGATCTTTTTCTGCAATCTCACCCCCAGATTCTCTATGGGATTAAGATCCGGTGACTGTGCCGGCCACTGACATTTTTTTTATATATTTTCGATTAAACCACTCCTCAATCAACTTTGACCGATGACATGGCACGTTACCGTCCTGAAAGGTAAAATTCCACAGCCCATGTCTTGTGCATATGGTAGCAGTTTAGACTCCAAAATATCGACATATTTCGATCCACTCAATGTGCCATCAACAATATGCAGATGCCAGCACCACTGGCTGAAATACAGGACCATAACATCACAGAATGTGGGTGCTTGGTTTTTGGTTGGATGCAACATGCCTTACATCTTTCACCAGCCCGACGACGTACATAAATATTTTCATTATTAGCGGAAATAGTAACAGTTGTTTCAACACTGAAAATAACATTTTTCCATTCATCAAGAGTCCAATTTTTGTGCGCAATTCTTTTGAGCCGCTAATGTTCAGTAAGAAAAGGTTTTCGGTAGATTTTCCTGCAGTCAGTTCATTTTCTTGTAGCCTACCACGAACTGTACGTGCAGATGCAATAATGTCTTATTCATTCTCCCATTCATTTCTCAAATCAGTGGCTGTTTTAAACTTGATTTTAAGGAGCGATGAATCAACATTCGATTATCACGTTCAGTACACAGCCTTGTTCGACCTGTTCTTTTTCGATTTCCCACACGTCCAGTTTCTGCAACTCTTTTCATGGTGCGCAAGAGAGTGGAATAATCACAGATACATTTAACAGTTATGTTGGCACCGTGTTATAACCAACGGACAACTAGAGAAGCTCATTAGTTCCATGCCAAGAATGAGTACTATTTAACTAAGAAACCGTGGTTATCCAATTAAATATTAAAGCGTATTTTGCTTACTGGTAATTTATTTCAAGCGTCCTGCAAGTTTCAATAATGTACTGTACAGAATTTTTACGTTAAATGCATTATACACTAATTTCACAAATTCCACAAGTTTTTGCTTTTTATGACTAGACGCTGTACTTTTGTTTGTAACTTCACTTCTATTACTCGTAATAACATTCTGTAAAAATATTTGAATTCAGCATAACATTGCGTTGAAAATGTTGTATAATACGCATCCCTGAGTTTACTATTATGCTGT
Organism: Macrothele yani; assembly: GCA_039090855.1. Classification (NCBI taxonomy): domain Eukaryota; kingdom Metazoa; phylum Arthropoda; class Arachnida; order Araneae; family Macrothelidae; genus Macrothele; species Macrothele yani. Next base: position 182,097,222 of record CM077034.1, on the reverse strand, counting down.
ATAAATTGACTTCAAACATAAAAAAATTGGCTTTTAGTCTACTGGTGCAGGACTTTCAGCCACGATTAAAAATCGAATATTTTACATCCCGATAAATGGCATTTAATAAGAATTTTAAACTGGATTAAAATGATTAGAATAAAATCAAATGTGATTGGAACGCCCACCGTTTCCGCTTCCACTCCCAAGTGCTTCAAACAACACTTACAAAGATTTTGCTGCACAAAGAAGAAAAAAATTATATCGGGTATACGCTTACCATTTTCCACACTGTTATTAACATTTCTGTCACTAAACAGTATTCATGGCAAGTGATATCTTATTGCTGTTCACTTGATTATTTTTCGATATAAAACTCGGCAAATGCTTTATTTTAGGCAAATCTAGTTATTTGCGGTATTTCATTTTTAAATAAAATTACTTAAACTAATGAAAAGTAATTTTTTGAATGAACAGCTAATACATTTAATCTGACATTTCTGTTAACGCTTGAAAAGCGGAAATTGTTGGAAACTGCGAACTGCCTACAGAGCAGAAGGAACTCAACATAAATTGATGTTATTTTGCTCTCCTTGAAGGAGAACTATTTGCATGTGCTGTAAAATACGAATTGTTCTTCACGGCCAGGTTCTATTATCGAGAGATTTTCCCAACCGATGTTCTAGAATCCTAAAAATTAATAGCAAATAAAAATAGTTATTTACCTACACTCTAGGCCGGAACCAGTGCTTTCAAAAATCCGGCAACGAGCTCGCAATGTTACTCTCCGGCGGAAAGTGTAATACGAAAATTGTTTTCCTTTATATTATATGGATGATTAAGATGTGGAAATTCAATGGCAACTAATGTAAATTTGTTCCCCACCTGGAAAATCTCGACGTTGTTTGGAAAGGAAGATGTATTTACTTTCAAACACGTTGTTAGTTTTTGTTTTATGCACTTCATCGTGGGAATTTTTTTAAGCATTGGAAAGGAACCTTTCTGTATAAATAAACAAGATATCTATCGAATGTTAAGGAGGTGTATTCTTGCACGTATGAAAAAAAATACAGCCCACAATTCGCCTAACCATACACTCACAAAAACATAGAAAGTTGGCAAGTATTTTACTAATGTGGAGCTATGTGATAGATATGGATATTTTCGAATAGGAAATTTAAAAGCAATTAGAGCGTGTAAACAATTTGTACTACATGACTCCTCGAAAAATAAACAACAGATGAATTTAAAGCTGATGATGTTTGCACCTTCACCATAGCAAATAAAGGACAGTTCAAATTTCGCTTTACAATAAGAAATTGGTACAGAAGTAAAAGGGATTCCTATTAAATTAGCTATAACCTTGATGTACAGAGAGGGTAAAAACGAAATTCAAGAAAAGCTCTGTCCAAACCAATTTGAAACACAAAATATTGCCTTTTAAGATCATCTACTGTTTTAAGTCAATATACTTTATATGGAAGCATGATTTCAATATCTGAAGTAATCTGCTCCAGCATTTACTCATTGGACAGAACACGAAAGGTCTCGGTAAAGGTTAAAAGAAAACTATTTGTCACGTTTGTCAGACGAAGAGTCGCAGAAATGGGTTAGTGCATCGTCAATACGGTTCTTGCAATAATGACGGAAGTTTAAAAATGAGGTTTCTAAAAAATCAATTGTTTGTAAACAAATTAATAAAACCGTGATTAATTAATGAAAACCGTAGTAAGAAATAAAGAAGTGTACTTTGTGCCCGCAACTTTTTGCATCTCTTAAGTATTTTGTGAGACAATTTTACTCAGAAAGTCATATGTTATCTTTCGTCTTCACCTTTTAAGAAGTATTGTTTTCCGCAAAAAATAAAATAGTCTAAAAACATTAGATTAGACACGTAGAAATTTCGATTAGATTAGAAAATTCGGAACATAAATAAGAGTAAAATTTTATGTTTTCTGAAACGTTCCGTCTCACAGCCTCAGGAAAAAGCAAAATATCTTGTTTAAAAGAAAATGCTACTTTAATATCATTGCTGTCCAAGTGACGGTTTAGGGGGTGGTAATTTATTAAATCAAGAACACGTAGAAATTTCAATTCAATTCATTTATTTTGCTGAGCAAATAAACAAAAAACAAAGAAACAGTGTTACAGAAATAGTTGACCCAATGGACAGCAAGAAAGCAGGGGAAAATGGCCAGCCATGGCCATGCTCCCTAGGCTAGTTTTACACTGAGGTCAGTAGTTGTAATTACAAACAAAAGTATCATAGTTACAAAACAAAACAAAATAAATGGTAATGATATATGAGCAGATAATAAACATTACAGATAATAATATTAAAAAAGCAATTTACATCACAATGTACAAGTCATAATATTATTCATAGTTCCCATCCACTGTAATCATTAATTTGAGGAACTGCAATTCATTATAAAGTTTTTTTAGTTTTTTTTTAAAAAGGTTAAAATTATTTGAAGAAGTTTGTTCCGTAGGTAATGAGTTCCAGTAGTGTGGGCCAATGTAATTTAAACTTTGCTTCATGGCCTCCGTTTTCGGATGAATTGGCCGAATATGTGATTTAGTGCGTGTGTCATGTGTGTGTATCTGGGGTATAATTTGTATCATGTCAGCGTGGAAATTATTCTTAATGCGTTTGAACATAATTTTTCCGATATTGAAATAATATAATTGGTTAATCGTAAGAATGTTATATTTGTTTGGGAAAACTCTTGCGATATTATATAGTGTAAGTTGTGTATTTCTGTTAAATTTTAGGTCAATTAATCTTATATATTTGATTTGAAGTATTTGAAGTTTTTTGAAATTCTATTTAGTTGTCTGTACCCAGGATAAGGTAGCATAATTAATTTGAGTCTGAAACATGGTGTAATATAAATGAATTAGTGTTTTATAGGTAAGGTTTTTTAAATATCAAGCTGATAACTCCAACGTTATCGACAGTTTGAGAAGAAGTGAGTCCACATGCTGGTTCCATCTAAGGTCCCTATGTAAGGTAATCCCTAAATAAAGTAAGGCGTTAACCTCTTCTATGTTTGTACCATTAATAGACAATGTGATAGAAGGAGATTGTGAAATATTTTGTTTTGAGAAAATTAAAGATTTTGTTTTGTAGTATTTATCATTAATTCATTGGAATTTAGCCAATCTGAGATGTTATTAAGTTGAGTATTAATATTCATAGTAATGTCGGTCGTTAAATTAAATGAGTTGAGGATGGTTATGTCGTCTGCATAGAGGAGTAGGTCTATACCACTTATTGAAATAAAGATATCGTTAATGTATATACTGAAAAGTACAGGTCCCAAAATTGAATGCTGTGGAACACCAGTTGATATTGATTGAAGAATAGATTGATGTTGGTTACTTTGTTTATATTTTTGCCTATTTGATAAATAACTGTTAAAAAGAGACTGTTCATTGTTTCTAATTCCTATCGTGTGTAATTTGTGTAGCAAGATATTTTGATTTATGGTATCGAAAGCTTTGGATAGGTCTAAAAATAATGCTATGGTATATAAGTTGAGTTCAGAATTATGTTGGACTGTTTGTTGTAGGTATAATAAGGCTGATTCTGTTGACTTTCCAGTTGAAAAACATGTTGATTTGTATGGATGATTTTTAGATTATAAATGTACGAGATTAGTCTATTGTAGTTTATTATTACGAGATTAGTCTGTTTCAATTAGTCTATTGTAATCCGTCCAGGAAATGCTGAGGCAATCGGAAAGGGTGACAGTCGCTTTCGGCAATATCCAGTTAAAAGGCTGTGTTAGGCAGCAGCTCGCATCCCAGAAACCTGATCTTCTGACAGTTCACCTAGTGTTGTGCAAGGTGTCACTCCATCCTGATGTAGAAGAATGGCTTTGTGGTTCAGCAGGGCTTCTCGTTTCGAAGTGAGCGATAAATGTAGATTGTTGAGCTAAAAGCTGTAAACATCGGCGGTGATACTGGTGCTGTTCTGCAGCAGCCCCAAATCCCGACACCCCATATATCTCACTAAACAGACATAAGGACCTTACAGGGTTGTAAGTGATGTAAGGTTTCCGTGTCGGTATGTTCTTCTGGTTTGGGTTCAACCACTGTTTTCGGAAACTTTTATTGTCATACAGGACTCATTTCTCGTCACCTGTAACAATGCGGTCCTAGAATCGTTCAACTTGGCAACGTGCAAGTAGTGAAACGCATGCACTTATGCGATTTCCTTTCTGCTCAGCTGTTATTTGAAGGGATGCCCAAACTCGCTTCTTTTGCACCTACCCAAAATATCGCATATGCGTAATAACGCTCGTGTGGGTGGTCCCCAGATATTCGGTGAACTCCCGCGTGGTGACAAGTGTGTTTATCTCAATTAAGGTCTTCAGCATTTTCATATCCACTGCTACGGGTTTTCCGGCTTTGGGTCCCTCTGACAGGTCAACATTTCCCTCTCGAAACCGTTCGAACAAACGACAGTACTAAAGTTGTGATATGGTTTTAGAGTACACACTGGAAATCATCCTTACCGAGTGCGGTTTGTTATGAAGATTGTGGGGTAATGTCCTAATACTAGCAACACTGAAATCCACCGGGAGATGAAGCCTTGTATCCAGGCGGAGATCATGAGGCTGAGAAGAGAGCTTCCTACGGTGACATCCGCCGATGTACGAACAACTAAAGTGCCCGTCTACAAATTGCGTTGTAACAGTGATCTAGGAAACACAAGAATTTTCAAGGGGCGGAATACAAATCTAAATCTTACTTATTTAATTTGAGAGAAAGCATTTCTAGTATGTTGTAGTATGATGACGTAATTCGTTCAAAATTTGGTACATGCATTTCTCTTTTCTTTTAAGATATTAACATGTTGCCGTCTTAACAAGATGTAGTGTTTTTACTTAGATATGGGTGGATCTCCCATACTCCATTTCCTGTTTTTTCTCCCTGGTATTATTTTGGGCTAATGATCTGCTGTTGTGCGCGGCACTGTGTTTTTCATTTAAAGGTATAATACACTATTTCCAATCGCAGCAGCTAACATCAAATTGATGCTGTAGACTGAAGCAACTTGTAACACACAGTTGTGCATCACGGAAACTAGTGAATTGGGACACTTACTGGTTTCCGTGATGCACAGTTTTGAGCTGACACCAAGAACTTTCACCGGAATTGAAATAGATACTGTAATTTAAAACCATTTGTATTAACACATAGAAAAAGCGTTATATGCAACAATTTGTTGAAATGGTCCCTTACTAATACCAAAACAATTTTAAAATGGTAATAGCCTTACTGCAGGTAAATCTGAGAGGCAACAAGTAAAAATAGAGCAACTTAAATGTAAAACAGTACTGAAACTCAGAACACGCAGCACACCAGATAGTTGGAAATACCGGGAGTCATTTTTGTAATTTGCTTAGTTTCCCTTTTATGATATGAATAAGTAAATGGATCGATATACTTAGGGTAGCATGTCATTTTGGACACCAGAGGGATGGGTGACAAAGAAATATAAATGTATGTAAGACTTTGAAATTCTATAGAGTGTAGTGCACAGTAGCAGGGCACAAGCCCACAACAAAACCACAGAGAAAAGGAGAGAAAGGAGCTCATTTTCACGGTGACCCACTCATTTCTGAGTAAAAACACCATACTGGACTACAAGAGAGTGCAAATGCGCACTGTCACTCTCTTAAGTCAGATTTCAAATTTCTCTTTTAAGAGAATTGCAGAACACAGAGGCTACGTTCTTTGCATTAGGAATTATTAGTCTTACAAATTTCGATATCCGAAACTAGTGTGCTCACTGACACCGATTGTACTTCCATTTTTGTAGAAATTTACGGTTCATCTGTTTCTGACAACTTTGCCCTTAAAATTTCAAACACACATAAATCGTTTAATTTCGTCCTGATTTTGAGTCTGCTAACAAATTATACAGCTTATGCAAAGATGTTACTATATCATGCAAAGAAAAATAAACTGGTGATTTGGTAAAATGACATGACAAAGTGGTATATCGCCCGTAAAGGAGACAAGTAATTTCTTGGTTCATCGCGAGACTTAGATGTGGAATCTCGAGCAAAAGCAGTTATTATCCAAAGCTAAATATTGTCGTGATAATAAATATAAATTTATTTGATGAACGATTGCTCAGTAACTGGATGGAACCACTTAGATTAATATCCCGGAAGCTTTCCATATACTATAAGCGTTCGCAACTCGTCAACGCCATGTAAAACATTCTCTTTCTACCAACATTGTAGAAACAACTGAAAACAATCCATAACTTTCAACAACATTGATAATGCTATGGTGGTTTACGTATTAACGAGTCATTCGTGCATATGATATTGCGTAATTACAAAGCGAAGCTTCTGTACACCTATAAAATATAAGCTTCTTGTAACTGTACATTGATCTTTTTATTACTATGTATTTTGAATAGCATGTAGACTAGGTGTCTACAAGGCACTGGGACGACACAGAAAGTCCGACCCTGGCTTACTTTTTATCTGTTAAGCAAAAGATTCAGAAGATGTTGAAGGTTCTGCCTGTAATTGAAATATTAGCATTTTGCTACTTCTTAGATTTTTTTATCTCAGAGAACGAAGACTGGCTTGTTAAATAATTAAGTGCCAAAGTTCGCTGAGCGAAACAAAATACCCCATCGGCTACCGGATGCATTAGTTTATAACACCTGATATCGACAATCTACGTCACAATATGATATTATGAAATATGACGGTTTATTCCACTTAGCTCGAAATCAAAAAGCGTTTTACTTCGTTGATTTTAGCATCTAAAACTAGTGTTTCTTCGTAAAATGTTTCAATAAATAAATTTATTAACTTCACAAAAACGAAAACAAGCACAAGCTTCTGGTGCTATTTGTTGCTACAGGAATATACTTGGAGTTCGAGAGTTACCATGTTTACACTTCAGTTTAGAATAAGAAAAGCATTTGCATTTATGTCAGAAGTACGTACTCAAGTCATAACTGCATCTGGGGAAGGATTACGTACGAAGAAGGTCTACACTCTTTGCGTGGCATTCCCTCTACAACTAAGGCATTTCTGTTCCTTACTGCTCACATGTTAAACTAGAAAATATTGTTGTCAACCGTTTCTGAAAAGCTGAAAACATGGCAAAATGGAGTAGGACTTGCTGGTCACACTAAAAATAAAATTTAAACACACATTTTTTATGCTTTTCAAATATTAAGACAAATTTTGAATTATAATTATAGTTCATGTACCCAAGGTACTTGTCTATTCATTTCTTCATTCCGAAAATGTATTTTTTTATTTATTTATTTATTTTGCATTTTAGAATTTTCTGTACGGACAACTTCTCCCGATCCATGCTCACGGGCTTCTGACACCTGGTCTAAAGGAACACGCCTTATTTGCAATAAATGACAAAAACTGTTGATGAATGCCCAAAACAGACCGTCCCGCGCAGTAAACCCGAAATTCTGAGACCAGGAGGGCTTTCCGAACCAAATTAAGGCACACAACAAATGTGGAATATCTGTTTTAATATGAACGTACTTCATAGTTATAATCATGCCTGTAGCTGTTGCTGGATTTGCTTTCCCTTTATATTTTTTAAATTACACTGACGGACAATGAAATTTACGCACCTAGAAGACAACTTGTTACAACCGCGAATTTTTGCAAATAGGTAGACTGCGTGCTAGTATGCAAATGATTCACATTCGGTGCGCTTGCGCATGACCGAACAACTTGTGGGGGAACTTCAAGAACGAACCGGTAGTCATATAAACTGGCGTGTAGTCGATGCCCCAGGAAAGCGAAAAGCACCGGCCGACGCAAGCAAGAGTACAGAGTGACAAGAATGCCAGGCACACGCCAGAGACGTCGATTTACGCAACTTGCCGTCTTTAAGAGAGGCCTGATCATCGGTCTAAAAACAGCAGGTTGGTTCGTGAGCTCTATAGCCCACTATGTGGAGCGTTCTAACCATACCGTCCGACTGTGTTAGGAGCAGTGGACATGTGACGGCACTGTCACACGGCGGAGCAGCTCTGGACGGACTAGGAGAACCACCGGGTAAAGAGGATTGACGGATCGTGCGCCAGACATGAACGGATCCCACGGGGAGCGAGTGCACTATCCGTCAATACCTCCCGCACATCATGCAGGGCCTGTCATTCGGTGGTGTGTCGCGGCTGTCGCAATCACTCACGTCGGTCCGTCCGTCACTCCTGCACCCATCGAATCCATGCTATCCTCACTGTGGCTGGATATCGTGCCACACGGGCGCCGATGTCTCGGTAAGATAAACCGCTGTCGCGGTAAGTCACTATTCGTCTTCTGTCGAACTCCTAAACGTGATGAAGAAACTGTTGTATTCTGCGGCGAGGCATCAGGAAGTTTCCCACGCACAGGTCCGGCTGCACAACACACTTCCAATACTTACACCCCGCCTTCTGTGCACCCTTCTTACAGTGCTTCTCGGTGGCGTGCCGGCCGCACATTATTTGCATATGCCCTGCAATGCTAAGCGTTTGCATGTCCCCTCGCTGGCGACCCATGCTGCGAATTTTAGGCCAATCGGGAGCTTCCTTCTTGGTGTTGCATTTTGAGTGGACAGCAGTGTAGTTATCAGAGCCTATCAGGAAAAAAGTAAAGCATTCTCAAAAGTATAGGGAAAAGTAGGGGGAAGATTTGTTTAAGGGTTGTATTTGCCCTAGTAAAAGGGAAATGACTTTGCTTATAGTAAAGCATGTTGTATTGATCTTTCTGTTAATGCTTTTCGAAAGGCATTTCAAGACAAACAAGAAAGCACCAAACTAATGTGAAAGGCCTTTCCAAACTGCCTCACCTGCTGAACTTGCGTGTCTTTAGTGGAAAGTGCAAGATAAAAAATGATGTTAAAGAAGCAAAAATCAGTTTGGCAGCTTTCGTTGCAGAACATAATTTGCTAATTAATATTATGAACCACTTACTACATCTTTTAAAAACTGCATTTAAGGCAGATTCTGCCATTGCAAAAAACCTTCCTGTTGTCGAAGTAAGACAACGGCACTAATTAAAAACATCACCGGGCAAACAGCTAAGGATGAACTAAACATTCTTCTTCGAGAAAGCAAATTCTCATAAATGTAGATGAGACAACGGATTTAGGCTGCATAAATATTCTATGTTTAGTTGCCAAATATTTCGAAGTCACTTGTGGATCTTCTTGGGTGGGTTTCACTTGTAGATTTCAGTGCCCATACTGTATATGAAGACATAACAAAATATTCAATGCTGTACATATTTCTTATAAAGAAAGCATGATTGGATTCGCATCTGATGGTGCAAATGTTATGGTAGGGGAAAGCACTCCCTAGCAAAAAAATTAAAGGAAGACGTTCCTAATTTATTCATTATATGATGCGTGTGCCACACTTTTAATTTATGTACTTCCTATGCCTGAGTACAATTACCCCATGCTATGTAGAATTTGGCACGTGATGTTTCAAACTATTTCAGGTGTAGTCCAAAACGTGTTGGTGAAGTAAGGAAGCTCCAGGAATTTGCCAAAATTAAAGCCCACAAGGGTCTCCATCCGTGGCAATCTCATTGGCTATCATCGAAACTTGTAGTGACGATACTTTTAGAACAGATGTCAGACCTGAAGTTTTATTTTACCCATGTGGCAGTTATTGAAAGAAATAATTCTTCTCAGACTATACTTCCAAATCTCCATGACCATGCCATTAAACTTTTTCTGCAATTTTTTTTAGTTCGCATAGGAACTCTATCGTAGTTTGAATGCAGAAATGCAGGCAGAAAAGCCAAATATTAATATTTTATATGATAAGGTTTCAAGAGCGCATCGCACTTTTGTGGAAAGTTACATTAATGAGACGAATTTGAGCCGTACACCTTTGGAAAATATCCAATTTAAAGATCCGAAGTATTTCGCAGCGGTTGAAAAGATCTATCTTGCGGCAAAAGTTCAAGCTGCAATAGTCAATAAGAATCATATTTTAACTGCACAAGGATCCTGACCTTTCAGCAGCGAAGGCTTCTTATTGGAAAGTGCTAATCAGGTTTATAAACGTTTTCTTCTTAAAGATACAGCGCCCCCCGGTGCCGTTGTGGTCTAAGCGATGGCCTCTGATCATTCGTCCGAAAGGTGTCAGTGTTCGAATCCCGGTGTGGCATGGATGTTGTGTTTGTCTTACGGCACGGGCTGTCTCCCTTTCCTGGAACCAGTGACCCTAAATTTGGGACGGGTGACTTCTTATAAGCCCACATGTTGCTCACGGTTGTTATTAATCCTCCAATAAAAAAAAGGAAAAAAGAGACAGACATCAATCAAAAGATTGAAGTTTTTGAATTCAAAAGTGGTATTGAACAAATAAATTTCTAGCATAGCACCGGTGGCCGTGATGGTCCCAAATTTGGTTAATGACAATGAAGTGCAGATATTTGGTTTACGAGCTGTACAATTGCTTTTCATAGTTTTCTTATTTATAAGTCTTTCTCTTTTGATTTTTGCTCTTCCCTGTTCTCAGACATATATTCTAATACTGGTAAGTTTTGAATGTCACTGTTGATCAACATAACCTACCTCTAAGCATTCGTAGAATTGATTACATATTTATATATGATTTTGCCAGATGCAGTTATTATGTGTGCTATAAATGCATTATATCACAAGTTCACATTCATAAGTGCAAGCCTTTTTATTCATGTAATTGAAAATTGCACGTACATTACACATGCCAGAAGTGTCTACTGATTTCTACTGATTTTTTGTAGTTCTGTCTACTAATGTTTCACGTCCACCACTTGGCAACACTGCCACACACTTTTGATACTTCTGGAGGCATTCAAAATTTTCCAATAGTATTTCATCATCATCATCATCATCGTCAACCATTATCAATCCACTGCTGGACGAAGGTCTCCCCAAGTTTCCTCCACAACGGTCTGTCTTGTGCCAGTCTCCTCCATGTCACACCCGCATATTTACAAATTTCATCCACCCATCTCCCATGTGGTCTTTTTCTGGGTCTTTTCCTGTCCCTTGGAATCCAATCTAAAATTTCGGCTGTCCATCTATGGTCTGTCCTTCTGGCAGTATGTCCAGCCCATTGCCATTTCAGGGATTTAACTCTGATCATGATGTCTTCCACTCTCGTCATTTTTCGGATCCACGAGTTCCTCTTCTTATCTCTCCTGGTTATACCAAGCATGCACCTCTCCATGCTTCTTTGAGTTGTCTGCAGCCTTTGTATGTCTCTTTTAGTTAAGGTCCACGTCTCTGCACCATACGTAAGCACTGGAAGGATGCATTGATCAAACACTTTTCTTTTAAGACATAATGGCATATTGCTCTTGAAAATTATGCTGTTTCTTCCAAAAGCTCTCCAAGCAAGTTTTGTACGCCGATTAATTTCTTCATCAATGTGACCCTCACTTGATATCTGCTGTCCAAGATAAACATACGTATCTGTTATCTCCAGTTTTTCTCCATCAATCGATAAATCTTCATTCCTTGTAAAAGCATTGAACATCACTTTTGTCTTCTGAAAGTTCATTTTTAATCCCACTTCTTTACTCTTGTCAGCAAGTTCCTGGATCATACTCTGCAGCTCTGATGGGGTAGTTGCAAAAATGACTATGTCATCAGCAAAACGAAGGTGGGTTAGATAATCTCCATTAATCTTTATCCCTTTGTTTTCCCAGTTCAGTGATTGAAAGACATTTTCCAATGTGGCATTAAAGAGCTTCGGAGATATGGTGTCACCTTGTCTCACTCCCTTTCCAATTTTTATGTGTGTTGTATTTTCAAACAGCCGAATCTTTGCACTTGCATTTTCATAGATGTTATTAATAATATTAATGTATGCATCTTCAATACCGCAGGATTTCAGAGCCGTGGTAACTGCTGATGGTTTCACCGAATCAAAGGCTTTTTCATAATCGATAAAAGCCATGCACAATGGAAGTTCATATTCCCTCGCTCTTTCAATTAGTTCTCTCAGTACGTGGATATGATCTATTGTGCTGTAGCCACTCCTGAATCCAGCTTGTTCTCTCGGTTGAGCCATGTCCAGTGTTACCTTCAAGCGGTGTGAAAGAACTTTAGTGAAGATTTTATAAACCACTGATAGGAGGCTGATAGGTCTGTAGTTCCTGAGATCCTCAATGTCACCTTTTTATGTAGCAGGATCATTGTAGCATTGTTCCAATCCTCAGGAATCTTCCCTTCATTAAGGCATCGAGTGAAAATTTGGGCGAGTACTGTTTCAATTTCTCCACTTGCTTCTTGTATGATGTCTATAGTAACTCCATCTTCTCCTGGAGCTTTCCCCCGCTTCATGTTCTTGATTGCATGAGCAACTTCTGCTGGGAGGACTGGAAGAACTCTGGTACCTTTCATGATGTCTGGAGTACATGTATCATCCCTTTCATATAATTTGGAGTAGAAATCTTTCACTCTTGTCAAAATTTCGCCTCTATTTCTTGTTATAGAACCATCTTCTTTTCTCAGAGCCATAATCTGTTTTCTTCCCTTACTGAGATGTCCCTTTGCTATCTTTAGGCTTTGGTTGTTTTCAATTGCTTTCCTCACTAGCTCACAGTTGAATTTCCTTACGTCTTAGTGATACTTTTTCGTGCTGTCTTGCATAGCTCTATATATTCCACTTTGGAAGTCACATCTTCTTTAGTTGTCCTCATCTCTCTTCTTTTTTGCATCAACATTTTGGTTTTTCCTGATAATTTGTTTACATGCAACTTGTTCTTAGACCCAGCTAATTTTGTTGCTGTTTCCATAAGAGCTTTGGTTACTTTTCTGTTAACTTCCGAAATATCCACTTCTTCCGATGTTAGGCCTTCTAAAGCAGAGAATCTGTTCTTCAGTTCCAACTTGAAAGTATTATGGTGTTTTTTAAGGTTGGTTATGTCAATACATTTTGTTTGTCTTATGAGCTTGCCACGTTCCAGTTTAGTGTTGAGGTGCATCTTACATCTCACCAATCTATGGTCACTACCTGTGTTGAACTTGTTCAGCACACTGCAGTCTTCGATGACAAATTTTTTGTTACACATAATAAAATCAATTTCACTTGTCGTCCCAATTGGATGTCTCCATGTCCATTTCCTGTGTGGCTTTTTCTTGAAAAAGGAATTCAAGATGAAAAATCCTTCTGCCTCTGCAAACTCAACGAGAGTATTTCCACGCTGGTTTCTGTTGCCGTGACCGAATTTACCTACTGAAGTTTCATTCTGTTGCCGGTATTTAACATATGGAAATGTCTTTTGCACGTTCTTCTTTTTTAATTTTTGGCCATGTCCTAGAAATACACAGAACCAAGACACCACTATACATGTACTTAGAAGAAGTTTTTTTGAAACACCCCAGAAATACACATTTCATACTTGCTGCAGGTAATAAGCAACAGGTAGTGTCTAGTTCGCGCAATCTTGTGCAATATAGCTGAATCTGATCATTTGTTTGAAATGAAAGGTGTGTGTTAGCAACGAGCCTGAAGTTCTAGGATCGCACTTTCGAATACTCTGCTTCAGACGTTGAGTCTACCAGTGTCATAAAATATTCACCTATATTTTTGGGAATATACATCAATAAACATATGCGTCTTATCGGGAAAATTTGTGGTTTAAGAGTTTCCTATGTAGTTTAGGATTCCGTATGTACTTACGGTGTCTTATTTAGTTAACGCTTTTGCAACAATTTCTTAGTTTATTTCTCATCGTCATCGGATTGGTTGAATCATTATAAACAAAAAGATTATATCAAATGGTATTCAAGTGTAATCGAACATTTTCGTGGATCATGCACTGTTTCTCTTACCGAAGAAATTTCTAAAACTTATGCGTCAAACATTATCGATTTATTTTGAAATAATATCGTTTCACCATTTGATATTTAGGTTCACTATCTATAAACTTATTTCACCACTAAATTTGTGAAGTAAAAAGGAATTATTAAAATGAAATTTCAAAAGTTCTACCTTTCCTAAGACATCGTCTACAACTTCACAAGTTGAATTTGCTTCATTTGCTAACCAAACAAATGAAGCAATGTCCAGTTGAGGAAGATGCATAAATTAGCATTATTAATAACATCTATGAAATGCAAACATAATGTATCGGCGTTTTCAGGATACAGCACCGACAAAAACTGCGAAATGCTTTCAGTTTTTGAACTTGGAAAAAAAGGAATTAAGATTAATGGAAATTAACTCACCTCCTCTTGCTGATGACATAATCGTTTTTGTAACTGATCCTTTGAAGCTGCATGGTATAATCCACAGACGTGCTGAGAGGTGTAAAGAAGTTAGAATAATAAGGCACTTTCAGAAGACATAACTGATGTTTAGTGCTTTTGCAAGGAATGAACAGCATCCCGCCCCGGTGGCGCAGTGGTCTAAGCGATGGCCTCTGATCATTCGTCCGTAAGAGGTCCGGGTTCGAATCCCGGTGAGGCATGGATGTTGTGTTTGTCTTACGGCACTGGCTCTCTCCCTTCCCTGCAACCAGTGACCCTAAATTAGGGACGGGCGACTGCTTATAGCCCATTGAGTTGCTCACGGTGGTCGTTAAACCTCCAATAAAAAAAAAAAAAAGAAAAAAAGGAATGGACATTTTGAAATTGATGGCGAAAATCCCCAAAAAATCGATATCTACATTTCCCTTGGATGAAATACGTAAAGCAAAGGTAACCATTTGGATGAAATAATTAATCGGCATATAAAGCGTGGATGGAGAGACTTTGGAAAGGTCATTACATTTTCCAATATATATGTACCATTATGTATTAGAAAGAAAGGGTTATATTAAAACATCCTTCAAGTTCCTACATACGCACTAGAGGAATGCGTCTTAACTGAAAATAATGAGAAGATTATGTACGGAGTATATGGATCTTAACTGAAAATGACATGTGTATATTATGTATGGAGCAGAAATATGCCTTATATATAATTTAACTAAAGAAACATATAACGGGTGCAGAAAATGAAAGAAGCATGAAGTAGTGCATGCATGGTGCTATCAATAAAGAAAAGAAGAGAAACTCGTGGATCAAGAAACTGAGATGACTATAAAATATGATCTATGGTCAGCGGAAAATCTTTGAAGTGGAAATGGACTGAATGGAAAATAAAGGACAGCGCATGTTTAGACTGGATACCAATGAACATATGAAGATCCAAAAGGAAACAGCGTGGCAGATGGGTGGTTGAAATTCGAAATCATGGAGTGGCATCGGGGAACCTGGCTCATGACTACCGCTGAGGAAGAAATTTGGGAAGACTCATTCAACAATTTATTTATGTTATATATATATACATCATCATCATCATCATCATTACTGTCTACCATTGCCATTCCACTTCTAGATGAATGTCCCCCAACTTTCCTCCACAACTCTCATGAGCCACTCTTTCCATGTTACTCAGGCATGTTTTGATATTTCATCCATCCATATATCATGTGGTCTTCTTTTGAGGTTTTATCTGTCTTTTGGTATCTAATCTAAGATATCGGTTTTCCGCCGGAGGTCAGATCTTCTGTCACCATGCCCGGCCAATTACATTTTCAGGGATTTTATTTTGTTCATGATTACCTTTTCAGGGCTTTTATTTTGATCTGTGTATATACCAGTGTTTAACATGCTTCCTTAATGTCTTTAAGGGTCTATTTTATGTTCCTCTTACAGATGCTCTGCAGTATTCGGAATCTCACTAAAGTGAAAACCCTCTAGCCAAAACTCCAAATTATCTATGCAATTTGTATTATTATGTGTACCTAATTTGCAATACAAGCCAAGCTTAGCTTTTGTATGTTTATTGTTCGTTCGGAGAAAGAGCTTGCTTTCTGGATAGAATAACGTTTACTGCTATTATTGGGCACTGGTTTCAGTGAATATCGGCTGAGAACGTAGAAACTGGACAAACAGACTTATTCGAAATTGCTAGTTGTTTCGAGGGATGGGAGTTTTCAATTACCAACATTATTGTCCGTTCGGAGAAAGAGCTATCTGCAGTGAATTATATTTACTGAGTTCGGGGTGTTGCCAATCCCACCCACATCCCCAGATTTGAACGTGATAGAACACATTTGGGATGCCACGCAACGCGCGATCGAACACAGGAATCCGAGACGTCGGAAGACAAACGAATTGTGGAACGCTCTGCAGGAAGTATGTTGTGCATTGCCTACAGTATATTTCCAGAAGCTAGTGGAGTTCATAACCCGTCGTATGTCTACAGTCCTGCGCTGTCGTGGGGTCCTACCAATTATTAGTGTGGTGAACCAGTTTTTCTGGCACTTCAGTGTATACTCGTGTATGTATATTTGTATATATATTCAAATCCCGACGTGTGGAGATAAATGTGGGGTTACATTTTGTTGTTTACTATCTGGAAAAAATCACAATGCATTTATGTTTTTACAAATTTCATGCGGAATCATCGTATTAGAAATTCATAAATCATGAATTCAACAGTACATGGGCTCACTGAGTACATTTTTGTTACACATTTTGCAATGTGAGGGAACTCTGAAGAATAGTCAAGCCATGAGCCTTGGTTAAGATAATTTCAAATGATGTTTACGTATGTGAATTTCATTACAAAATGATTCCGAATAAAATAATATATGGTACCACTTTTGTTCAATAGAAATGCAAATCATCTTTATTTTTCTACATTTTCATGTACTCGGGTTAAATCTCAGGTCAGAAAGTTGTTCATAAAATTAACGCAAAAAATATGATAATCAGAATATGTCCAAAACTTGAAGACAGATTGTAATGATTTTTCAATGTTTAGTCATACATAACCGTTGTCCTGAACGGGATTCATCAATTGAAACTTGAGTTATAATGTTTGGAAAAGGATAGCTCCGCACCAGTATTCCCCTAAATGAGTTGTTATAACAGAACTTGTAGTTTGTCTGTTAAAATTAGAATGGCTCAGCACCATTCGTCTTCTCAATGAAGTAACACAATTGTAGCTTGAGCTGG
Source organism: Macrothele yani (assembly GCA_039090855.1). NCBI lineage: Eukaryota > Metazoa > Arthropoda > Arachnida > Araneae > Macrothelidae > Macrothele > Macrothele yani. The sequence continues at coordinate 182,080,227 of CM077034.1, read as the reverse complement.
ACTGTTAGTGAAAGAATGGCTCCACACAATCCATTAGGGGGACTGTACGCTGAAGACATAAGGGTAGATTTGAAGTAAGGCAATAGGAAATTGAGATAGCAAGGTAGCTGACTGTGTCGAGGCGAGTAGTTTCCAATTCGAGTAACTGGAATAATAACAAGAATGCAGGAGAAGGCACTGTAATGAGTCAAAACCACGGGTTTTTGCATCTCACAGCTGCGCACCATAGGATGTCAAAAGCCAGGAAACTCTAGTAGGTGATGTCGCCTGTTACGGAAACTACGACTTTGAAGCAAACAATTAACAAAGGCTTCACGAGAGAGGTCTGTGTGCTAGCAAGTCAATGGTCTGTATCCCATTCGCTTCAAGGTGCGTTATGTTTTTCTGAATATTGCACGACAACAATCAGCTTTGGAAAACCAAGGGTTTAGTATGAGTGAGAGAAAAAACCGAAAGAAAAAACCCAGTCCTCATACTTTTCTTTTCCAAATAATATTTTCAGATATGATTGACCGGATTCAAAATCCATCACCAAAAAGAAACGAGGAGGCCTTCGGTACTTAATATTTTCAAATAATAGGTATTATAGATGAAGAGCATTTACGCTTCAAATAGCGCTATATTTCGTTTGAATAATATATTCGATTTTTTCTATAAATTAAAAAATATTTTTCCAATTCTACTTGACAGAAAGAAAAAGTCTTTAATTTGATCACACATTTAAATAACACAAAGGAATAATCTATCCGGAAAGATATATACGAAGGCCGTTCCATAAAAACTGAGAGTAATTTTTTTGAGTTGGCAATAGTGCAAAAGGGAAAAATAACCACGCAGACGACTAACCGAGATAAGGAAGTAGATGTGGCAACAATTATTAGCAATGGCAGACGATTCTGGTTTTGTTACTGCGCAGTTCTTTATGGTACGTATGCATTTCGCCATACAGCTATGGAGGAGAGTGACTCAGGATTAAGCAGTGAAATGAGATGTACGATAAAACTTTGTTATCGTATGATAAAACGGCTCCAGAAACAGCTATTTTAATGAAAATCTTAAAACGCTAAATTTTGGGTGAGTCAACGATTTCTAGATGGCACCATGATTTTAAAAAAAGGCCGTTTGTAGGAAAAACTCGATCCTAGGCCTGGTCAACCTGAAAGTGTTGTGACGGAGCGGGAACAATCTTTGGGAAATCCTGAAAGACGATCGACGAATGACGTGTGAGGACATAGCGGGTTCAACTGATACTTCAAAAATGTCGGCATCCCTCATTCTTCGTGACAAATTACTGCTTCATGGTGGGTTTTAGATGGGTACCTTATCACTTCACGAGAGAACAATAGTTATCCAAAGTTCAGGTGTGTTATGAGTGGAAACAAATTATTACAAAGGAGCCAAACATCTAAATACAGTAACAACTGCCGATGAAATATGGATCAACTATTTCGACCTCATCACGAAGCGCGCAATGAGGATCTGGAAACACAAAGTCTCGCCTCCTCGGAAAACCTCCGCCATAGCAAAGTAGCTGGGAAAGTGATGATGATAATTTTCTTTGATCATGAAGGTGTAGTCTAACAGAATGACGTTCCTCCACAAATTACTGTCAATGTTGAGTGTCATATTTCAGTTTTGAACCGTATGCGACCCATGGCTCACCGGTATTCTAACCCGGACCCAAATCGGAGGAATGTCAGAAGCCATCGCTTAGACCACTGCGCACCCGTGGCGGCTCGCAAAATGTTTTATAAGAATGACTGTGGAAATCAAAAAATAGTTGTACATTTAAGTATTATACCTTGTCCCATTATGTTTTGAATCTTGTATCAGATAAATTTCCATTGTGATACACTGTCCGGGTAAATTTTTCCATCCCTTTTTATTACCCGATGAATATGATTTTTTTTTAAATTGTTGTAACTATTTTTTTCGGAAATAATTGAAATTATATGCATTTGGCGTAATTATTAAATTGAAGCATCCTATAAAGCAAACAAATTCCAGAAAATATTACTTTCAGTATACTTTTATTAAACAAAAATACATTTAATGCTTTCAAAAACTTCATTGGAATACTTTGTCTTTCGAAATAAGGACACTGAAAAAGCCTTTGGGTAGGCTTTAGCTTTGAAGTTTCGATAAAATGATATGTTGTATTCCACACATCTGTATTTCATATTCAAATTTGTTTTTCCCGACAAGCATCCGCTGACCTGTTGTCTACTGCCACTACTGACACTGAGGTGAAACTATATTTTCTAGTGGTGCATGTAGCACGTACAGGAAACAGAGGTTAATAAGAATTTCGAAAATTAAAAATTTGCAGCTCTTAACTTCTTTAATGAATTTGTTTACAAATAACAGAATAATACCAAATTATGAGATGGAAACACAAGAACATATTTAAAAGCAGAGCAAGTTTTTGAACATTTTTTTTAAATTTAGTAATGGAAATAATTTTTTACAAAGTAGAGCTTAATTTTTTCATAACAAACGTAGATATTTTGTATCACATGAGTGTAAAGTTCTATCGATTTCTCGGCAATTCTCTTTCACTTTCTTAAAGAAAATATTTTACATTTTCTAGTCAGCATTTCAGAATATTCTCCGTCCGGACGCAATCGGAAAATAAACATAAAAATCGCAACACTCCTATATTAGAATATAGCATTTTTTAACAAACCAGAATAAATAAATCATCAGGTAGTTAATCATAGTCATCAGTTCATCAATAATCATCGTTTTTATCGGGACATGCGATTGGGAATACGCATATAGGTGGTTTAAAATATGTGTGGGCATGTTAGAACAGATTAGCGCTTCTCACAATCAACATTACAAATTTGGAAGTCAGGGTAATTTCGAAGCACGCAACTTTGGAATCCACCCGGAGGAGCAGCGAATAATTCCGCCGTAGTTTTCAGACTCGCTTAGCGAATTTTAAGCCGAATGCCGCAAACTCTATGACTCAAAGGGGCCCATACGTAAACTGCTGTTGTAACAGTAGCCAAATATACCCACCAAGCATTTTCAAGAGGCTGCATACAATTCAAAGATGACCTACTACATAATCAGGATAGTATCTGGACTGTATTTATTATATCATCATGACGTGTTTGGTTCATACTCTTGTAGATTTTCTGATCTTTTCTAATTTTTAAACGTTGCCGTCTAAACAGCACAATGTGTTCCTACTTAAAATTAAGTGGGTCACCTTTATTCCTTTCCCTGCTTTTCCTCCCTATTATTGTTCTGGAATGATGGCCTGCTACTGTTGCCTACACTATGTACAAGAACTGATGTCCTACATGAACTTACGTTTCTTTGTATGTAACCGTTTCCACTGGAGTCGTAAACAACATGTTCTGCTAATTTTTTGCCTGAGACGTACAGATCTATTTATTTATACAATTCAGAATAATGGGTATTATACAATTTATTGAAATGGCCCATGTTGCTTGAACTGGTATTTGCTTTTGCACTACGTGCTCGGCGCTTCATTCTAAATGCTGTTACTACATTAAACGTTGTAAACGCTATTCATTCAGAAGTAGCTTGATTTTACCTAATTATTAACTAGCTGTGAGGGTAATAATATTCAATAACAGATTTGGAGTTAGCTGAGCGTCCATTACGTTAGTGTATTACAAATAGAATTTGTCCTAAAGGTATGAATAAGTGGCATTACGTCTCCGTATCTTCCTGAGTTCAGGAGATTGTCCTTTGTGTCAGCTCATAATAATTCCCTGATCCCTTGTTTTTCTTCTTTGCGGTCTCCCTCGCGTCCATGCTTTGGAACTGCTTGGGACAAGTCTTACTCTCACTCTTAAGTCTCACTCTTACGCAATTCCGCTGTCTGACAGATCAAATATTACACAAATCTGTACTTGAAAGGTTTATGCAATAAAATGCGACAAAGCATAATATAATCTGTCCGACTTTCAAATACAATACGAAATCAATGTAAGCCAAAAGATAAGGTGTCACAGGAAGGTGCCTGGCCGACGTGCCCTTCTTTCCGTACTGCGTGCAAATCTTCGAAAGAGCGCATTCATCGAAATGCGCTTGTACAGAAAGAAACGGATTCATGTGCTTTTTGAAAATTTTGTTCACCACACATAGGAAAGCGACCTCTATTTCCCTTCCTCATTGATACGTTTTAAAATTTATTATACACAACACCGTTTTGGACTCTTTAACCATTGATAAAATTCACTTCATTTTTTTTATTATGAAGAACTATCACAGTGTGTAGGACAAGAGATAACACAAATAGAGACCCTGTATCGCACCAATAGTTGTCTGACGAACGGTCGTTAGGATTAATGAATTACGTGTACCTATCATTCTAAATAAAGAATAATTTTGCCTTTTCACAACACTGCTTCGAAATTGAAGCCATTCGAATGACATATGATATCCTTTAATCCACCCGAAACATCTATCTATCTGTCGTACAAATATCAAACCATAATATCGAATATCGTATATCGCTCATTAGAAATTTCAACAAACCGGAAAAAGGTATATACCCTCCCGAAAAAAATGGAAAGCGTGTGGTGCATATCGGCAGCTGTCACCTATGGCTTTTTAAAGGACTGCAACATATCACAAGGATTTCATTTCTTCACAGACCAAAAATGTATAGGTTCCTGCTATATTCCTTTTGCAAAATATAACTTAAACGAATCCAGTAGGTAATAGAGTAAGCTTTAAACTAGAAGCCAAATTTTAAAGCGCAACGGTATAAAGAGGCTGCAAACCGTTATCGAATAATCATTTTAACCCTAGACACTAGAAGATAATTGTTTTCCCTATGTTCACAAAAATATTTTTATATTAAAACTTTTTACCTCCAGGATTTTAGGCAAATTAATTGGTTTTAAATATGACATTTTTCGATCATTCATTATTGGTAATTTTCAGTGGATAATTGATACAAAGCACTCTATGTGGTATAAAGGTCAGAAAAATCCTGCGTTAAACGAAATGGGACCGGACCCTTTCTACATGATATTGTTATCCCGAATACCTGCATATATTTCTGTTTACATATTAAATATTATAACTGTTTTGTACGTTTTTCTAAAATACCTCAAGTACTTACGGTTTCTTTCACGAAAGCTACATTCTTTATAAAAATTCCTGTAAATTAGTTACAAAAATTACTTAAGGAATATATCAAGTTTCCAGTTAAAATGCATTCACTATTGATTCTGAGTTATCTTGCAGATTGCTCAATCATATTATTTCTGCTTGTATTTACAGATATACTACTGATCCGAAAGCAAATATGTGCTGTTTCTTTTTTCTCCACCTACGCCGGTGGTAAATTATGAGTTATTTTTTCCTACCTACGGGTTTTATCGTTTGTGCGGTTTTCAACCATGCTTCAGAAATTTAAATAACATTGCAAAACATTGGTTCTTCTCTAAAATTAATTTAACTCAACACCGAAGCTTGTACGATTCACAGGAACCAGAGTGGAAAGAAAGTTTACATGACAACCGCCAACAGGGATTTTTCGCAGAGTATTACATCTATGTGCTTCATAAGATCGTTTTGCATCTTGCCATGCTACACACACCAAGAAGAAGCACATCTTTGTTGACACCCATACCAAATGACAAGGGTCTGTTGCAATATATTAAGACCGAAAATGTATATTTTCACCACCAGACGTATGGATTGCTTAAAAGTATTTTTTACAATTATAAAGTGGCAAACAGCATTACACAATTGTAATAATTCATTAAACCCTCACGTCAGAAAATTACATGACTGATTTTTAGACTGAGACTTACTGCTTACCGAATAACCACCATTACGTTTTCCCCTGAAAATTATATTGCGAAGAAAAGGAAATCATAGTATTGCAAATCATATTTTAACAACTCTCGAAAGGAAATTAAAATTTTCTTACAAGAAAACACTGATTTTTTACTCTTTGAAGTAAATTTTACTTGCACATATTCTGAAATCCGATTTTTTTCTTTCTTCCTATAGGGCAAATCCAAAATATATGCGTCAGTACAAAGAAGAAAAATTGGAAAAAAAAACCCCTACGAAACTACATTTCATTTACACAAGAACTGAACAAAAGAGAAGAGACAGAAATTTCTCCTACTTTTTAAAGTAGGGATTCACACTTTTCATATCAGTATTAATAAGCTCGCAAAGAAAGTTTTACTCAATTCAGAACAGATGTGGTGAAACTGAAAGAATATTTGAAAATGCAAGAGCCTTGAGACTAACCATTCAAATAGAATATATTCAATGTAGATTTTCACTTTCACGTTAGTACAGTATAATTTCATAAACTAATCTGATCGTTCGCACTCAGCTAAATGAGAAATAGTGTGCTTTATATATTAAATAGAAACCTTCATAGATAGTAAATCATAAACATGTATACTTACAATTGCGTTCCCATAATAAATCCACCAAATGAGCAATTGCAAAAACTGGAAAATTGAAATTACAGTGTAGCCTTTTTAATCAACTGTTCATTAAACATTTTCAAATTTTGGACATCGGGTAATTTCACTGGACACTATCTGCTTGTCCTGAAATGCCGGCAAGAAACATTACCATTTAAAAGATGAAAACATGAAATCGGAAAATTTGTTGCACGCAGTATGTTTGAAAAAACAATTTGCATATGAAAAATACTTTCTAGGAATTAATAAGGTTAATAGATATCTCTTTAGGTTTCGCCACTTCTGAAAGCGCTGCTATTGGCTGGCGAAATGACGTCGCGCTGGGAGAAAAGCAGCGAGAGGCAAAGACGCAAGCCCAAAAGTCATCGCTGCTACGGGTTGAACTTTAGCAAGGAATGTAAATAAACGCGATGAAAAACGTTTTCAAATATTAGTAATTTCTAACTTCAAAGATTAACATATTTATCAGTGATCTGTTATTTCCTCGTTCGTGAATTAATTAATTTTGAAAAAAAAATAACAGCTGTTGTATAAAGAAATATGAGGGCATTGCAGTAAACAAACATATTGCTGAACTTCGTAGTTCCGTAGTTCGCAGGAAGTTATATTTACAAAAAGTTATTGTCAGTGCGAAAGTAAATTCTTAAAAATCCAAACTTTTTAAAGTCTAGTCTTTCGATTATGATTATCAGCGCATCAGGTAGTCCCGCTAACAGGCTAAACAAACAAATAGCAAATATGTTATTCATCATTTCATTTTTTCAAAATAAATCTTCTTGTTTACAAAATTCCACTTAGTAGCCTTCAAATTCAAACACAAATTCGCAAGAAATGTTCGTTTTTCAATTTATTTTAATAGGTGGCACAAAATGCTGTCAAAAATTATATAATACTATTACAATGGCGGGCAGAATTTAAAAGAAAACAAAAATAAAACTTATCATAGTGTGCCACGGTCCATCCCTGCCTAAATCTTCCTCCCAACCCAGGCTAGCTCAAATGCACAGAAAGGGACTGCCTTAAGTTAAGTTGACATGATATTAAGTTGCTGACAGCACACAAAAAACAACTTAATTTTTAACTGAATTGTTTAACTTAAATTTACTATCGGAAATTTAATAGAAGATAGCGTTTACCTAGATAACAGATTCCAGCTTTTCTGCCACACCCTGTACTTGGCAACAAACACTCCGTTACTTTGATGAAGCCTGCCATTTGCGTGCCTTTCTACTTTAAACTTCTGCAGCTTTCCAAGCCTTAGCTTTCATGTTAAGGTATCTCAAGCGTATGAATGTTCCTGTTTTCACATACAGTTTGATTAATTCTAGTGGAGTATCAGGACATTTTTTACTTATAACATTACAGAGCTTCTTTACAATATTTTTATCAGGTGACAGAAAATTTTGACCATGAAATGAGGTAAAGATCAGCTGAAATTGACTGATTTTGCTTAGCCAGTCATCAGGATGCATAAGGAGACCTCCTCGTGAGAATGCTCCTATCCAGCACGAAGATGGGACATCGCCAATTCACGAACATAACTTTAAAATTATCCTTTCGTTTACATTTCAGTACCTATAGTTTTTACAAATCAGGATTGGCCGGAAAACAATGATAAATAATATCTGTACCTCGAGTCTTTCTGCTGTAGGATAAACATCCAGCTATTGCACATCCATGCATATTGTGTTACACTGATATAAAATAATAATATGCACAACTGATGTTGAGAAATATCTACTAGTTATGAAGTATATTTACCAATTTCTAAGAACGAATTTGAGTTTGCACTCCCAAGCCAAAGATGCTGTGAGGCGTCGTGTTTTCGCGGCGTTTGCTCCCGGTGTCACGTTATGCGCAAATCCGAGAAAACGGAGACTGTAACTGCACATTGTAATGGAGTCCTATACGTAGAAGACCTATTTCTGCTGTTTCTTAAATTCCAGAATTCAACAGAAACCATATACGTAACAAGCAAGCTCGAGAAAAGTAATAGCAAGTGGTATATTCATACTTCAGTCTTACCACATTTACCAAAGGGTTTATGTTTCAGAAACTACATGTATTATTTTCGCTCTTCCAATTTCATAACCGGAAAGCGTTTCCCATCCAATTTTTGTTTGTATAAATTCTTTTCTTTGATGCTTTGAAATTTATATATAATTCCTTATTTTGGTAATGTACTGCAAACAAAATAAATTCCGTTAACACTGTGGCATTCACATTTTTCTTCAATTTTGTTTTGTTTATTTTAAATAAGAAAATCGATAAACTACTACCAGCACAACTGACACACAAAGTGAAATATCACAGTGGAAATTGAAAGCCATAAGTCCTAACATTTCACTTTAAAAATTCCTACATTATTTTTAATTATAGCACACAAGTTTTCTTGTTAGACATTAAATTTTTGTATATGGTTAATTTGCAAAAATAGCGAATAAGTAGCAAAACAGAAAAAAACATTGCCTGAGATGGTAATTATGTTTACATAGTTTAATTGCTGGAGAAAAATACATATCTCTCAGTGAGCTGTTTAGATCCATTGGCAAATAAAGTAGAAATAGTGTGACTTCCCCGTTCCTACCATTACCCTACTCACCTGTTTCTCCACACCTGATTCCGCAGTCACTGGACCAAGTGAAAATCAGTTGATTCTATAACCAGTTAAAATGCAGTGGAGAAAATATCCTAGCGAAAGTAACACACTATTTACCACAGCTACTTGCGGTCTAGGGATCAGGTGAGCAATTTACTTTGCAATGCACCCACAGGTGTGGCGAATGAGAACAGAAATTCGACACACGAAGTAACGATTGAGAAATGCGTTCTTTTATATGATTTGAGACATGCAGTGTCTGATCAAATTTATTCTGAACATATACACTTAGACTACCCGGGTACAACTGCTTCAAATGCAAATTATTAAAATTGTTCAATTTAAAATGTAAGAAAATCTAACGCGAAATCTATTAACTGTCTGACAAGTTGCAGAAGTATAGGATTTATATTTGCCGACAACAATATAATTAAGGTTAAAACGACATCTGTTAGAGTTGCGATCAAGTATACGAAATATCCCGAAATGTTTAAACCATATTTTGCATCCAAGCCGCACATTGTTTGAAGGCAAAAACACATTAAGTCATCATTAAAGTTACTAGCTTTACGTCACTTCACCAATTTAAGGAAAACTGTTATACTGTTTTCCCAACAGTAGCGCGCTCTAGGCTATATAGTAATTATAGATCGGTCGATATATAGCAGCCTGTCAGCATTCCCAAACAAGTGTTATTATCTATAATTGGGTGTTTAACAACCAACGTGAACCACTTTTGTAGGCTATCAGCAGTCCCCTGTTCCTAATTAAGAACTTCTAGTTCCAGAGAAGGGAGAGAGCCAGTGTTGTAAGAGAAACAGAACAAACGTCTCCACTGGATTCGAACCCGGACACAATTCGGAAGATTGACTAGAACTCAGCGCTCAGACCACGGCACCACCGTCGCTGCTAATAACAGGCGTTATCTCCGATAAATAAAAAACTTCGCTGTACACAAATTGATGGAATTATATCAGAGTTTACTTTGAGTAACAGAATTGTTTAGTTTAGTTTCATTGTTAAGGGATTATTGCAGATTCTTACCAAATTTGAAGATTAAACTGGGCGATGCTGACGTCTACCCAAAAGTCTTATTTAATTTTTTTATAATTTATGATTTTAGGAAAATGGTGAAAGCTGATTTTCAAGAAGTAATTGAGAATGTAATATTGGTTACCTTTATTGCAATTTTGTATTGACACATTTCCTAGGATTCGAACATTGATATTCATAAACGGAAGAAGATGTATATCTCACAGAGATTTAAAGTTTCCACAAAAATACATGGCGCTGATCGGTGGATACATTATCTGATTTATTTTTCTTACAAGTGATTAAGAGCGCATCATAATTCTCAAGCGAGCATTTCCAATCAGTTACCGCTAATGGACCGATTACACCTTAGTAGATTTTTGCTGTTAATGAAAGTATTATTTGTCGAAATTCAGCAGCAATTTTCATAACACATATAACCGAAGATGTGTGTTGTAGTAACATGCCTGTAAATCAAATTATGTGAATTGACTTACACTGAAGATGACTTCCTTCAAAAACTGTGAAAAGAATGGTTATTTTTATCACATAATTCTATGTGATAAATATTACACATTTCATAATTCTATGTGATATTCTTATTACATGTTTTATGTGATGAAAACGTTTTTTGTGACAATCGTGTTGAATTTGGTAAATATTCATTTAAATTTCGTTTTGACATATTGTTGGAACCACATATAATCATCCTGCGTAATACGAAGTTCCGCATAAACCGAAGTTTTTATCGGTCACTTGAATTGCATAGTATTATCCCTTGTTATTTTAACCGCATAATACGAAAAATAATGTTTAGTGAAATCGCTTTTATCGACGTTCAGCACGGCTATCGGCAAAGTAAATAAGTAGAATTTACTCAGGTCATATCGTTTCTTCTCTCACCTAAATTCCATGTATAACGTGCGTGCTATCTACAACACATTGTGTTTCTCCTTACATGTTGATCTGCATAGAAACATGGTTAAATTATTTTCTTATTTGATCACGATCATGATCATATGTAGAGGATTTTAGGAAGAGAGTGTCTGATCCCAGGTCTTAAGCAACCCTTAGAAATAGGAAACTGGGAGATTTGGGCTAGAGCGCCCGATAGGAAAGGGACACGGAAGCAAAGTAGAAAGGGGGAGGAAGACGCCCTTATTTATTACCGGGGGCCAGTACCCGGGGTCCGACGGCTTAACGTGCTCATCCGACGCACGGCGGATATTTAGTGGATCGAGCGTTCGTACCTGCCTGGGATTGAACCTGAGGCCCTTTCTGTGGCAGTCAGGAACGTTGCCCCCTAGGCCACCCGCGGACCTCTTTTCTTATTTAATGTCCTCTACCAACCTGTATCAGCATCACCCCAACGAGGTCTGGTACCTTGTCGTGGTGTGGGGGCTCGGCTGCACCGCAGTCACGAAATCAAGACCATTTCATACGGGTGAGTGGTAGATAATTTGCATGATGGAAGTAATACTACATAACCCCCGTGTTTTGTTTCCGTTGCTGTTGAACTTCAACATTTATTCCCTGGGTCAACTACAAAAATGAAAAAATTATGAATTTACTCCACTGATAATTGATTGCACACTACCTTTTCGTCCTATTTAGTCATTTAATTCAATAACCCGGGCAGAACTATCTAACCTAAGTGATGCAGAGTGATTACTACAAGTCTGGATTTGTTCAGCTTGCTTCATCACTTAGCATTCAGCTTTAACGATGCATATTCTCTCATCCTCTCTTCACCTTCTTTCCATTCTGATCTTTCCTGTGGAGCACCTGCTCCTTCCTCCTTTCTAAAGGCGGCTGGACCTACGGCGTCACGTCATTTTTCCGAATGTCAAAGTTGTCGGCCGCCTTCATGCAGTTGACTAATTTTATGGTTAGGGGCAAGATGCGTCAAGCGTTTGATAGGTTCTGAATAATTGGGGTTGCCCCAATGTTTGAACCTTCGGTTCGTGTTCTTGTGTATCGATCTTGTATCAACACCAAGCAATTCTTCTGTACAAATGTTGCTTTTATCGTCCCCTGACCTTACCCTTAACTAATTTATTCTGTTTTCATGGAACCCGGCGTATCTGTTCACACAAGGCTGAACACTGACGTAATGACGATATTCTAAAGATGTGATCATAGAGTGGGATTCCTTATTATTTCGGGGGAAGGAATTCAGAGTTGTCAGTTTACAGGGAAAAGGAGTTAAAAAATTCGAGATTGCCAAAAATTTTGATTTTTCACCAAATCCTCTTTCAAAAATTTTAGAAAACAAAGATGAGTTCAAACCCAAATTCGATGGATCGTCCAGGGTTGAAAAAGAAGTTCTCGAGAAGAAATTTATAAGGATGTGGACATAGTGCAGGTAGTTTACGGGAGAATGAGTGGCAGTGAAGCGAAGAAAAACGTGTAACTGTAGAAGAGATAATAATTTAAAACTAACTTGCTATTATTGAAAGCTAAGAAAATAATATGATTTATTTTGCATCTAGAGAAAACACAACGATTGCTTTAGAGGAACTTAAAAATTTAATAATTGATATTGTAACAAACATACAACAAGCAAAAACTGACTGATAATTCCTACGTAACGGATAAACTAAGCAAATGCAATAGGTAAAATTTCTGTGTTTATTTACTTTACTTTTAAATTTAATAAAGTGTTTTGCTTACTGAAGATGTCACCATACGTTACTTTTATTTATAGTTTCAATTAATAAGTATTATATTTCACTTCGATTAACAGATAAAATTTAGTATTTGTTTACTTTTTCATTGACATAATGAAATGTTTCAGAAACTGCCATTCTTTTATCTGCTATATCATAACGAATTTTTTAACTCTGTCTTCAACTTCGTAATATTTGGGCCTGACTGTACTAGGCTGATATACTTTAATGATAAATTTAGCAATATCTCCAAAATGAAAGAGTTGATTTTCAATTGCTATATTTATTGCAAAACCTTTAAACCTATTAGTTGTATTTATTGCTGAAATGTTAGCCCTATTTGTTATTTTTATTGCACAAATTTTAGACCCAATAATATTTGGGCAGTTTGTATATCAAAAAACAAAAAAAAATTATAACCTACGTTTGAATATTGTAAGGTTGAAGAATTTTAATTTTAGCAGCAGTTGATATTTTATTTGAAACTAAAAACAGATAAATTATTAACAAAGTTCCTTTTAAATTCCTTCCGTTTCACATACTGATTTCTTGAACGAGGTTTGTTCCTCCTTACAAGCAAATGCTTTGCCTGATTTGTTTTAAAATTAAAACAAAGATATCCGAGAATGATTCCGATTAAAAGTAGATTTTTGTTTGATGTTGTCACAAGTTAGAATAATGTGTAAATTATAAAGTAGTTATTCAAAGATTAACTCACGAAATAGAAGAAAAAGAACACAAATAGGAATTGAATTGGAAAATATTTTGCTCGAAATTTCATTTTCAAATACAAACTTGCAAATAATTTTTTATTTAAGAAGTCACAAACCACCTAGTTTCTCATCAAGTAAATTATCAAATTTCATATATATTATTCTTGTTAACACAAAATCAGTTGATTCAGGTTTACATTTCTCTATTAATAGCGAAAATTACATCAGTTATAGTCTTGACTTGTCCATACATTTAGTAAGGAAAGCATATTTCTGTTTCTTATTTTAACAATATTGAAAAGTGGTATTAGCCTATCCTGAACGACGGTTTACTATCTTAGGAAAGTAAATTAATATATTGACATTGGTGCTTTAGGAAACAAAACACATACTAATTGACTTGAGATGAATGATTTTTCTTCACATGGACATAGTTCGTGTGAATTGTAATAGTTTACGTCCTTCACGTAATGCCTAAATTTATTTATATAAAGGTCTGCTGTAGAGCCCAGTATTAGTTTAGCAGAACTACTCCACAACTATTGCACGGAAGAGATTTCTAATTTATTATACCATGCAGCTCCACAATTTAAGCATTTAAAATTGTTGCAACAATAACCTGACGGGGTGGATAGTTACGTAGAACTCCCTTAAACCAAATATTCCACGTGAGACCAAAATATATTATTTTATTCAAACTGGTAAAACTAGTTTTTACGCTATTTTGGTAAACCTGTGATAGCGTAGTTCATATATAGAAAAAAAACTGTACCACAGCACTGAAGGTAAAATGATATTTCGACTGCAATTCTGGGGAGTAGAAGTTTTAAAAAAAGCTGAAAGCTCGCTTTTGTGTAGTATGTGACTTTTTGAAGACTAGAAGTAGAAAGTAATGTGAAATTTAGTAGCTAATAAACGTGCCTTGCTGGAGCGAAAGTGGAAAAACAACTTTATCGTCGAATTTCATATATTTTGCGTTTCCGGTCTTTGTGAATGTTTCCTTTTATGCTCTTTGATTTGACGATTTACCAAATAAAAGGCAGCAATTGTTTCCAAATTTCAATTTATGGGACTTTTTATTAAATGCACGTTATGTTTGAGTCATGATGGAGAAATACAGTGAATTCTCGTTAATCCGGATCCTAGTAGTCCGGAGTGCGCCGAATCCAGAGAACCCCTTGAAAAAAACTTGAATTTGATTAAACTTGAGCGTAAATGCGAGAATCAGGGTCACGGGAGAGAATAGTTAACTGAGTTCCTAGAAGTACTGGTTTAGCTTAGAGCTTAGAGGTAAACCAGTGCTTCTTTAAGTAGCTTAGTTTAAGAAAGCACTTGGCTCCGTGATGACTTAACACATCGTTCGGCCGTTTTATCTGTGTAGCACCCATAGCTTCATTTCCAAAAACCCTGTTTATTTTCCATTTGTCTGTGAGTTTCGTATTACCAAATTTATGGCAGAATTTAATGTAAATTTTTTGCTCAGAGCGCTCTATTGTTTTGGCCCGAAACACGAATGCAATTAACACAGAGTACACGTGGACTATCTTCGCTGCCAGCCAGCGAATGAAGAGCCGTGAGATCTGGCAAAGAAAAAAGAGACTCGCATGAGTAGTAAGTTGAAAGGTCACATGCTGGGTCACTTTAGTTTTCGGACTGCACTGGTTGGCACAAAAAATAAAGTCGGAAACTTTTTGATCAGTCTACATATCGTTCCATTTCTCACAACTAACACTCACCACCTGCAGACAGTTGCTACTTAGTTACTTCTGGAGGAAATGCAGTACCAAAGAATGAAGATGAATACAGTACTGTTTATCATTGAATAAAGATTAAGAATATCAAAGACTGTTGTTGACTGCTTAAACTTCGTTTACCGTGTATAATGTTTCGAAGTGACACTTCTGCCAGACAATAGCACAAGCACAAAAATTTTCTCAACATGAAAACTTTGCTGTAAAAGAAAGACTTGAAAACAGTGCTTCCGTGACAAGCATTTGTGCCGAGTACAGAATCGCAAAACAAACTGCGTCAGATATAAGGGAAAAAAGAATGAACTTCTAAAAATGTCAAGCAAGTGGTCTGCACAGTCAAGAAAGTGGTCCGCACAGCTACGTTCGAGTGGATTAATCGTTATAGGAATTGAAATTCAAGCTGCTATGGAAAGAATAGCTAAGCTGTTAGAAGAAAGTGGGTTTTCGGCGAGTTCAGTGTGGCTTTTCAGATTTCAAAGACGTTACATCATGCCAAATAAAAAAATCTAATGTGAGTCTCAGTGCAAATATCGAAGAGATTGAGCCTTTTAACAAAAAAAATAATGAATTTATTAGGCAGGAAGTTATGAATTTATACCAGTTGTACAATGTCGACGAGACCGGCCTGTATTGGCGAGCTTTACCTTATAATACTCAAGAATGAAAGAATGAAAGAAATGTTTCTGAAAGGGAGATTTGCAAAAAACAGATATCCGCCTTATTGTGTGCAAATGCCGACGGGAACCAAATGTTACACCGGTTAATGTATGGAAAAATAAAGTACAGCGAGCGTTGAAGGACACAATACATGATTCATCTCTGCATTACTAAAATTCAAAAAAACACTTGCTTTATTGGAAAAATTATGGTCGATTCGTTTAAAAACAAAGCAGCGTCAGAAATCAGAATGTATTAAGTAGAAGATTTAAAAGTACCAACAGATGTAGAGGTCATATTCTTACTTGATAGCAGCCCAGCTCAACCAGATGCGAAGCAATTTTCTAGCAATGATGGGAAGTTTAGGTGCGTGTTTCTGACACCAAAAAACCACTTCTCTCATAGAAACTGAAGACTAAGGCGTTATGAACACGGCCAAAGACTATATAAAAAAAGAGATTATTAAATGAATTCTTGGAGGTCGAAGAGCCAAGCACTGGCGAAGAAGAAAAAAGTAAGTCCTCGAACTCCACAAAACATAAAACTCAACAATGTGAGGTACATTATTTCCAATTTTGCAGCTGCCGTATAATATAAAATCTTCAACGTTAGCAAATTCCTGAAAGACAATTTTATTGAATGAAGATGTCGAAACAGACATAACTGAATGTGGGACGCATGATTTTCATGGAACACTACGTCGTGGGGTGAACAAGAAGTTAAGTTAGAGGATCTTGTGGAAGGGGGCGTTTACTAGAAGCTGATGAAAGAGATGATGATCCATGTCATAAAATTTTGACAGAAGAAGAAATGGTGGACAGCGTGATGTCAACGGAAATTTCTGAGGACGAAGTAGACGACATCAATTTGCTAATCGTGAAGCTGGGTGACGTAAAAGAACGCTTGAAACATGTGATCGTGTTTTCTGAGAAAAGCGGAAATGAAGTAATATCTGCGTTCTAGGACCACTTACGACACCTCCGTGAAACATCAATGAAGGAAATAAACTCCAAAGCATCACAGCAGAAGGCAGACGCATTTTAAAACAGTTTTTAGATTAGATGTCTTGAGTGCGTCCGAACCAAGTCTGTTAGACAAATGTTGTACGTCGTAACTGTTCTGTATCTATACATGGACAGTGCTTTAATTTATATTTTATGTCACGTATGTATGCTTTAAATGTAAACCAATCATGTACTTTTCTTTTTCAATGAACGGGTGTTTAGTGTACCTCGTGCCATTTCTTTTGTTTACTTAAGTTAATCCGGAAAACCATTCTTCCTACTAGAATGCATTAACGAAGTTTTTCTGTTCATCGGAATCTATGACAAGTGCCATGGTAAAACTAATATATAATTCTGCTTCACGAACATATTAATTTAAAAGTATCCAGACAGGTGTACTAAACATTTTCAAATGACAAAGATTAAAAATTTTATTTTAATAAAATATTCATAAATATAAGTCCTTTAGTTATTAACTGAAAACAAAGTTTCAATGCCTGTTCAATTATAAACACATTAACCCATGGAAAACTCATAAGAATAACCGGACGCATTTACCTTTCATTAACCTGCTAAACTATTCCTATAATTCCCTGCTGAATCCCTTTGTCTTTGCTAAATATTTATGACAACAATTTTACATTCTTTAAGATATGTAAAACTGAAATGCGAGCGATTTCATTTCGTAAACTTATGAAGCTGTGCTGCCTTCTAATGTTAGATATGTTGAAACATTTCTTAAAGTAATCTTTCATACTGAATGGTCCACCTAAGCTGTAATATATAATCAAATATGTTCCGTTCGAGGTCGCAGCAAGACCAAGTACGATGTAAAGGTTGACTAGAGTCAGGCCATGTAAATTGAGTTAATCATCTGTAAGAGTAACAGTCGAATACTCCACCTTCTACCATTTACCAGTGAGGTGCGCCGGCGCAGGATGCAGTGGTGTTGAGTCCGATCAATGTAGAATAGTGTCCAGTGGTGTCGTGTTTCCTTCAGTGATGAGTCGCTGTTTGCACTTGGCGCCAATGAGCAGCGCAAAGGTTTCAGGAGAGAAGCCGGCAAGTGCACAGATCCGACAAGCATTTTCCATTGGCTATTTTAAAAATATCTTTGCAGCTCACATCTTGAAAAAGCAACTATTTTAACAAAATACACTGTATTATGCATAACCAATTTCTTTTTATGATGACTGCTTTTTTGCACACTGAAAGGTAATCGCAAATAGGATGTTTCATCATGTTATGCTGACCTCGTCATGTGAAATCATATTATCGCACTTCACCACACATTTGCTCTGTGAAAAGAAAGAGACTTCGTTTTGAAGATAAGACTTTCCAGAGTCTGGGCCTTACACTGTCAAACTATTTTTTTCGAACTACGGAACAATAACGTGCAGTATTTTACCGAATCAAATACTCCCTGGATAATTTTCCCTTTTCTCTTCTTTGATCCGATATAGTTCGAAACAGAGTAAAGGTGTTTGGAATTCCATATAAAACGCAAAATACAATGGAAATGGGCTATTGCGTTGAAAAAGAAGTAGTTTGTTTTCAATAAATTATTCATGCATATCCATAATAAGGGAGCCATTATGCATAACATTTAAGAAACGATTTCATTTTGGCAAGCTGATTAGTAAAACAAATAATTTAAATCCATGAACTATAATATGCAAGTATAAAATGCGTAAAGAATCGTCAAACATTAAACCAAATGCTTTTTTTAATGGTTGATCTATTCAAGAAACATAATTTGAACACATGTGATATCCTTGACGAAAGATGAAAACATTTTTGGGCAGTTCGACGTCGAACCCGGGGAGCACCACATGCCATTCATGTGAGAAGTAAACATCGGCTTCGAAGGTGCGTGAGAGCCGATATACTCCCTACTCTGGAGCATTTCACTGCTCGAATGAATCAGAGGCTACCGGAAGTTTGTCTAAAACGACAATTCAGCAAACCCTGGTTTTTGGGGCCCCGATGCAGACGGGTGGTCACTGCACATATGCTAAGGACGGTGCTTCGCCAGAAAAGGCTTACGTATGCACGACAGTATCGGAATTGGACCTACGCTGATTTGCAAAGGACTGCGTTTTCCGATTAGTCACGTTTTCTGCTTCGTCAAATGGATGGACGTTGACGTTTAAGGAGAGAAACATCGGAGATCAAACACTTTTCAACCACTGCTAGAAGAACACAAGGTGGTGGGGGCAGCGTTATGATCTGAGGAACGGTTTCGTGACATTTCCTGGTCCACTCATACCTGTGAAAGGCACAGTGGACCGAATTAGATATGAATACATCTTTGCAGACCATGTACACATATGTATGCTGATTGTCTTCCCTGAGGCGGATGATATCTTCTAGATTGATAATGGGACGTGTGACCCAGCTAGAAATGTCTGAGAGGAGGTGGAAGAGCACGATTAAGTCTTCAAAATAATTCTCTGGCTACTAATTCCCCAGACGTAAACCCAATTGAGCATTTGTGGGACCACCTCGATCGTTTGGATCGCTCTATGGATCCTCCACTACTCATCCTCCAGCAGATGTCAAACGCACTGCAGTCAGCAAGGCTCCACATACCTGTGAACCCGTTGCAGCACTGCACTGAGTCATTCCCTGCCTGTCTAGCTGCTGTTTGTGCTGCGCACGACGGTTAGTCTGGATAATTGTTTATGGTCACAATAAGGTGACTGGACCGTGTATATGAAGAATAATATATTCTCCACATAAACGATTGACCATTATTAAGGAAACATTGTAGTAGTAATAGTAGTTCAAAGTTTAAAACCAACCGTGAAAATTTTAAAAGGGTATGATCAGTTGCCTACCTTCAATTTTGGGCAACTCGTTCAAGTGAAGGGAGAGAGCCAATGCCCTAAATCAAACAAAACATCCATGACTTACCGGACCGATCTCGGAGGAACAATCACAAGCCACCGCTTAGTCCACAGTGTCACCGGTACGGCTAGAACAAATATCTGGCTACTCTGGTAACATGAAGCTGTGAAACATAATGCCGTGGTAAATATATTCACGTATATATTTTACGGGAAAGGACTTAAGATCGCGTGTTTTTAACAGAATATTCGTGGCAATATTTGCCTATCTGACAACTATATAAAAATCCTTTTTCCGACAAATACTACTAAATACCAAATGTATTAATAGGCATTTTCTTCTCAAAAAACTGCATTATTTCTACGCTTAATGCGCAAAAGTTTAATCTATTTGTCTCGATATTTCTTCTTCTGTAAGACCAATTTCGAAAACTATTTTCATCCACCATTTACCCAGTGAAACACTTTACCTGTAATCTGGGGTCTTGTAGGTCACAGTTCTCCTGCGATGTGGAGTTATGGTGGACTTCACGTTTCAGATAATCTCCTTTTTTGAAGATTCTATTGGAAACTTTCCAGTTTTTACAGCATGTAATTCGCTGCAGTAAATATGGGGAAAGCTATCTACTTTAAATAACGCACCGTTTTCGTTATTGAGGTCGTAAATATCAAAATATTTTTCTCATTATCTCAGATTCTTGGAGACCAACTTTCATGCCATAGTTTTGCTATTAAGAAACGTTTTGCAAGTCTGCTGCTTTTCCAGTATTCAAATCTTTTGTACAAGGTGGCGTAATGTTATAACATGTTTTCCTTTCTGTCTCTTGTTCTAAGAATTCATGTGAAAACACTTTCTCTCTGATACATTAAACATCTACGATAAACGTTCTGTGTACAATTTGTGAATTTTCTTAACATACATTTTAACATCTCTTGGAGAGGAAATAGTGTTTTCTATTTCTAGATTTTTTATCGAATGTAGAAATTGGGTTGATTTTTTAACTGGTTTTTTTGACAATGGATGATCTCCCAATACAGGGTAGTTCGAAATGATTGCCCACAGTGCAAATGAAAATAACGTGTTTTTTGAAGATAAATAGACAACTGATATATACAAGAAAAAAATAAATTTAAAATTTTATTGGAACCTACTGCTGTGTTGCTATGGCGACGTAGGAAAGTGAGCTGTCCGTGCGCAGTAAGTTAGTGCCGTTGGATTGGTCGTTGTGGACAGGCCGACAGGGTTTCTTACAAGTGGCCCCCAGGTCTTCGAACTTTACTCTTTGTGACTTCTTTTTGTAGGGATATGTCAAAGACCATGTGTATGGGGGCAATCATTTTGAATTACTCTGTATAAAGAAGCAGCGTCGAACTCCAAAGATATAAGCAGATATTTCGAACTTTCTGGTCTTTATTCCAGCTACGAATCGTGAAAGAGACTTGCTTATAACGCTTTGTGAAACTGAAAAGTCCATGTAAATATTTCTGGGATAAAAAAAGAAAGAACAAAAAAAAAAAAAACCCAACGCTCACACACACCCAAATAAAAATGTGTTTTAGTCGCAAACTCCGCTTATCTAAGCACCACTCATAAATGATAATCAGGGGTGGCATACGTCTTTAGAACCTGACTAAAGTTGAATCACCAGTGATTATTTAATTTTATATGAAATCCATCCAGAAGGCAGTCTAACCGCTGTCACAGCTCAACATACAAGTGGTGATATCTAAGATTGTTTACAAAAATGACTTTCAAAGAAAGTCCCGCTAGGTCATGAAGTAACTGCATCGTGTTTCAAATTTATGCCTAAGACAGTTGCTTAAATCTTGGCTGCTGTTGAGATCAGAACATTAAGAAAAAATTAAAGCCAACGAAATGAAATTTAATTTGATTTCCAGTCTTTAGTTGCCGAGACTTACAAGGGCTGGACTTCGCTCTTTTGCTGTTTTTTTAATCCAAGAGCAGCAGCTTAGTGACTCTTCCAGTACAATTCCGTTTCGAGCCAGGAATGTTTCACCCTTCGGATAAGAATAACATGTAAAAAAATTGAACCCAAGGAACATGAATAAGTTCTACACAACATACTACACATCCCGGGTGAGACTTTTCATCTCTCTCTCTCCCTCTCTCTCTATGAGGTCTAAACACAACTGAAAACTGACTATGTAATTTTAAGCTGTTTTTCAACCTGAACATTTAAATATTCAGAACAGGACACAGTTCAGTTTTTCACCATGTTCATTTTCTTTGGTATTTATGTTTTTAATTATGTTATTCACGCTACCGCACAGAACTACGGAATCCTGTGTTGCGGAATTCACTCTTATACTACACTTCTGGCCACCAAAAATGCAAAACCAAGGAGGACACGAGATAGCAAAGCCAGATTTACTGGACACATAACAACAGGTAAAAAGATGAAACGATTGAGATTACAGGCCCGTGCGACTTGCGGAACACGCAGACATCAATAGGTCGTGTGGCCCCCATGGCTGGCAATAACGGCCGCCACACGCCGCGGCATTGAACGAAAGAAAATCTGGATGTGGACATGGGGTATGTCGGTCTAGGCTTCTTCCACCCACACGTTGCCACAGTTCATCAGGCGTAGCCGCGGGTGGTGCTTGCCGGGCCACTTGGTTGCCGATCAGCTACCAGACGTGTTCGATGGGCGACACATCGGGAGAACAGGTGGGCCACGGTAGCAGTAACACCTGGTGGTCCGTGCTGATTTGTTGCACGATGCGTGCCACATGCGGGCGCCCATATTCGCTGGCCGGTTCTGCAGGTAAGGGGGACTACAGGCTCCAAAACTTCGGAGATGTAGCGGTGGCTGTTGAGTGTACCGACGATGCGTAACAGAGGGATGAGTGTGTCATATCCAATTGCGCCACAAACCATAACGCCAGGCGACGGTCCGGTATGGCGATGCTTAATGCAGGCGTCATACAGTCTCTCACCACGATGCCGCCACACGCGGATTCGACCATCGTGGTGTTGCAGGCAGAAGCGGGGTTCTTCGGAGAAGACAATGTCGTGCCATTCCGTAGTCCAGATGCGGAGTTCAACGACCCAGCGCCGCCGCACTAGCTGGTGGTGTAAAGTCAATGGTAATCGGAGCAGTGGGCACCGTGCGAGAAGTCCCCGCTCCTGCAGATGACGTCGAACGGTACGTGCTGACACAGGTTTTGTGCGCAACAGACCCTAATTCCTGCGCTAACGTTCGCGATGTGACTGTGCGAGCTGTCAATTCCCGCCGCACAACATGCCGATCCTCTCGTTAGGTGGTCTGCCGCGGCTGGGGCATTCGCTCACGTCGGTCCGTCTCTCCTGCACCCACCGAATCCATAATCGCCTCACTGTGGCTGGATGTTGTCCCACACGGGCACCGATATCACGATACCATAAACAGCTGTCGCAATAAGCCACTATTAGTCCTCTGTCGAACTCCGAAACGTGCTGGAATGACTGCCGTATTCTGCGACGAGGCATCAGGAAGTTTTCCACGCACAGGTTCGGCAGCACAACACACTTCCACTACGTACACCCCGCTTTCTGTGCACCCTTCTTATGGTGCTTCTCGGTGACGTGACGGCCACATATGATTCCCATATGCCCTTCAGTGATAATCGTTTGCATGTCCTCTCGCGGGCGAAGCATGCATGCTGCGAAATTCAGGCCGATCGGATGCTTCCTTCTTGGTGTTGCATTTTGGGTGGCCAGCAGTGTATTTCAATCATGCAGCTACAATCAGTAAAATGTTTCTGTTCAAGGAATTAAAACAGGGATATTTACTCCTACTTTCGTTCAAATGTTTGGCGGGATCAACGCCTTCGTAAATTTTCGAGGATATCCTTATGGAACAATTATCTAGGAGATATTTTATTTATTATTATTTTTTCTTAGAACAACTACTGAAAGCAAATTTTCAAATTCCCTTTGCATTTTCCGCAGACGTTCTAAGTCCGTTAATTCGGCAGATATTTACCACAACTTCTCATTTCCTTATTCTTCTATTAACTTGTCAAAAGACAGGACAATGTGTGTGGCCGCAAATAAGTTCAATCGTGTTTTAAATTAAAAAAAATGATTTGGCACAAATTTTTTTAAAACCTGTCTTTCCGAATTGTAGACCAACATAAATACAGTATAAAAGCTGATTGATCCGCAAATACAATTCATACGGTATCTTCGATGTACAAAATGAGCAGAATTTAAACGAGTGATAGACAACGTTTTCACAAAGTAAAACTTTTTACAAATGAACTTGTAAATAATAATACAGAAAAAACAGAAATAAGTTAATTAGTGAATTAAGCATTATAGATTTCAAGAAGGTGGCCTGAATGACGAAAAATAAGTTTCTTCCTAAAGTTTTTTTTTTCTTTTTGTAAACAATCACCCACTGTGCATGAATGGTGTACGAGAATATGCAGCAACTCGTATATATCCTAGTCATGTTTCTTTAATTTATTATAAGTCTTCAAGTTAAACTGTGAACCCCCTACCATTAAATGCTGATAGCAAAGGGATATTAACCCTTGACCAAATCCGTAGTTCACCTGGTATGATGCATTTTTTACTAATATGATGAATTATTTCGGTGTCTAAAAGGCACCAGCATACATGAGGCCATATTGTGATGTGTCAATGCAGTTGTTTGGAATATTATCCCGAAATAAAAACACTCCGTCCTTAAAAAAAGCATTTTTCTCATGCAAGATGCAAAAATGATATTTTTTATTCCAGTGCGTAAAAATATGACATCAACGTTTCGCTTTATTTTTTAATCTTGATGTTGGATGTTGTGCTAAACACCATACGTTTGTGAAAACTTTTTTTTTTGCTAAACTGATGATGCACTGTTAGCAGCGGTATTGTATGTGTCACAATAATACTGATAAAGAATGAGGAACATTAAATTATCCGAACTGTTTGCATACAGACACAGCTGTTTGCGTAGAGTTAAATACATCTTATTACGGTTCACATCAGCTTGCCTGTTAGAATACCTTTGAGGATGTGAAATCTTCCACAAAGATAGTTGTTTCTCTAGAATAAAATCTTTTGCACGTCACTTCGTACCACATGAAGTTTTAGAGTCCTCAAATGAGAACTGCCACACAGTTTTCCAGTAAACTTGATTTGTAGAGGACTGTTATTAAAATTAGCATTGCTACTTAACAATTGGAACACAAATTCAAATAAATCGAAAAATTTAAACAATCAGAAGCTCTCTTTTTATGATTGATTATGATAACATCTTACGTGATTCACATCATTTCCCAAGATTTTAGGAATTTCGTTACATTGGCAATGTAAGATTTACGTCACTTCATGATTATGAAAAATAATTAAGAAGGAAATAGCAAAACCGATCGCACCCCGAATTTCTTTCGTCAGTTGGTGTAGGAGGATTTTGGGAACATTTTGTAATCCAAAAGCAATGCAAAATTTTGGATCGTTATACATTTGTCACATGTAAAGAAACTCATAAAATATTTCACTCAAACTTTTCATAATTTCAAGGATATTGATTTAGTTCTTTCGTAAGGTCCCCACGTGCCCAGGAAAACATTTTTCAAAAGATAAGTAGGCCAGATTGGAGTTTGATTTTTGGACCTACTTTACTTAAAATATGTAAGCAATCTTGCATGAACTGGTGTGGTGAATGTTTTCTGGAAACCGATTCTTGCCTTGCGGTTCAGGGGTTCGAACATGTGCGCTGTACAAACCCTACTTACAAAATTCATTCTTGACTACGTTAGGGACGGTTACGCACGTTTCGGCGGTAGAACATACCTAGTTTTTAATTCATTGAGTTTTGTGTTTCTCAAATCTCAAGTTATTAAGTATACCCAGAAAACAATATGAGAGTAACGTGATATGAAACAAACTGTGACCAAAAACTTTAGGACAGGTGTAATAATTTATTTCTCTCAAAGTAAAGGTACATTAGACTACTTACATATATTTTAGAGGTAATTAAAATGTAACATTTATTAATCAATACTCGAAGAAGAATGTAATTGAACAAAGATTGCATTGGTTCAGCAGAGGAAAATTTTCTATGTAATATGACTTTAGAACCAGATGTGTATATTTAAACCGCAATCCTCGTAATTCTGCATTCCGTTTTAAAAATAACGTGACACCGTCTTCTTTCGATCATGTTATAATAGTTTGTTTCTGAATAGCAATTATAAAAATAATCTAAATGAGTTTCTGTTCAGTAATTATGTAAAAAAAAGTAAACTTTTAGTACGTACTCCACTTTGAAAAAATTGTTTAAAAAAATTCTAGTAACCTATATCAAAACTATGAAAGACAGTTTAAGTAAAGACGTGGGCAAATTCTCTTTGCCTCTAATGACGAGAATTTATTGCGAAAGAGTAGAAAAATATAATCAAATTTCAGGTCATACATGCATCTAAAATATATGTATATTGTCGTAATATCAGGAATCTAAAATTCTTTCTTGGGTTCATATTTAAAAGCCTTTCATGATATCAGATCTAAAGGCCTCTTGTGATATCCGGTTGTTACTAATGCAATCGGTTTTGGGAGGCCCATAGACGGACCGTTTTTCGATGCCAGTTGTCCTTCTTGCCTAACCGCACTATTGTCTTTTTCGATAGATAACAACAGGAACGGTCGATTGTACTTTCATCAAGATATAACAAGTTAGTAAAATTATGCAAAGCATTGATTATGATACGCTTTCCAATATACCAGAAATTATTACTCAAGTTATTTGGATAATGGCTGTGGAATAAATCTCGCTCCTGCGTCCTGACCTTTGACCCCATTTCATAGATATTCAACAGAACTGGTTCAGCATACCTCCGGAACAACATACAACAGTTTTGTTGCAATAGAAGCATTTTCAGTCTAGTTATGAGGATAATGGCTGTCGAATAAATCTTGCTCCTGTGTCCTGACCTTTGACCACATTTCCATGATATTCAACAGAATCGGTTCACTATATCTCCGGAACATCATGATAAAGTGTTGTTGCAATAGAAGGAGTTTTACGCACGTTATGAAGAATAAATCTGGCTTTTGTGCAATGACCTTTGACCCCATTTCGTTGATATTCAACATAACCGGTTCACTATACCTCCGGAACAGCATGATAAAGTTTTGTCGCAATCCAAGCATTTTATGTATGTTTTGATGACAAGAGCAATGGTATGGATCCCATTTTCAACAGGATTCGTCCCCATGTGGTTCCTTACCACATAGTAAAATTTCATAGAAATCGAACCATTTTTACGCAAGTTATGATGCATAAGGGTAATGGAATAAATCCCGCTCTTATGCCATGCCGGACCTTTGACTCCATTTTGCCCATTTTGAATAGGGATCGCACCTAGGTGGTCCCCTACCACTTACTAAAATTTCGTCGAAATCGAACCAGTTTCACGTGAGTTATCGTGCGGACGGAAGGACGGACAAAGCTGGAGGATATACGCTTCTTCAACCTACGGTTGGAAAGCGAAAAAAACCGATTGTTCAGGCGTTTGTTATCGATATGAAATATACGTGTATCCTGAGAAAATGATATGGAAGCCGGTCGCACAGTTCGTCTCTGAAATGACACACAATGTGATCACCCTGTCTTGTCATCGAATTCCTTTCTCTGAAAGCGATGGTTTTGGAGATTTAAGGGATTTTGCCTTTTGTTGTTTCCGACGCATGACATCTCCTCTAAGTTATTTACTAGGATAATCTTTAATAATTTGGGAGCATAAATTTCAAGGTAGGTTTACTAGTACAAATTATCTTCCGCTGGATATTTTCCTGATGTTAAGGGAGATTTGATCCGGTGATTTCCTAGAACGTGGATCGTGCTTTAAAAAAACATATTCACCGTAATAACTTTATTCAATAATTGATTATTAAAAATTCCATGTTCTTTACCTTTGGTGAGGAAAGCGCAGTATTTACAAGTCTTTTGAAAGGATATCACATTCTTCTTCTTGTACTGCCTATTCAACCCATTTTTTTCTGTTATCTGATTATTTCAATCGGCAACTTGTTGAAATTGTTCCATGGTGGTACGAATACGAGTGTGCAATGACAATCAGCTGACGCTCTCAAAGACAGATACCGCAAACGTGAAATTTCCATTCACGAAAGAATTGCTGTAGAATTTCTGACACCAGTCAATCGGCAGAGATGCCGGCATACCGGAACAATGTTCCAGCGCTGCGATTAAAAGCTCTAATTCCCTTCAAACATCAAAATAACTTCATGAGTGGAACAAGAGCACAAATCCTAAATGGAATTTACAGGTTAATTTGGTAAAACAATATTCTCCCATTCTGCAATTCTAGAGTCAGAAAAGTTTTGTGCTTGACTTTTCCACCTAGGCATCATAATTTAAAGACTTCGTAGCATGATAATTTCATTCTGTTGATACGATTCCCAGTTCAGATACACAGTTCATACAGTTTTTCAGCATTACCTTTCTTGCACAACATTTTGTTTTTAACTTGTATTTTGTTCTGGTGGGCTGCTTCTGTATACAATACAAAATGTTCGGCATTTCAGAGTAATGTTTTTATTGTAGCATCGAACTTTCTGAAATGAAAAATAAAATGGCATGACATTTCAAATATATTCAAAAGAGCCTCACATTCGAAAGCAGAAATGTACTTATATTTAAGTATTAATTCTGAGATTTTATTTATATTAAAAGTCGTTGTAAACATTTTTTATTTTCTCTCTCCATTAGTAGAATATTTTGATTCAGGTGTTGGCGCTCTTGGGTAAAACAAATCATTCTGCTAAAGTTTTATCTGGATTTCCGCTAAAAGTTCAATTTGAATTAGGTCAAAGACAGACATTTGAAAGAATTCAAATAATATACTCTTTGTTAAATATGATTTTCCATGTATTTTATTGAACAATTTTCCTTGGTAAATCCTGCGTTACAGAAGGTATTGGTCCCTGGGATAAAAGATTTAGGTGTATGTCATTGTAATAATATATAAGCAATGCATTTTGTTCCATGTAATGCACTTGCCAATTTCACATTTCTTAAAAACGAATATCATAAAACGGGCATGGTCTACGTGAAGACTGATCTGTCGTATTCTATGTTTCACAACAGTTGGTTTTTTAAGCATGTCTCAGTCTATTAAATTAATTCATAGAGCCGTTGCTATTATACACTATCTACCAACAAGTAATTGGACACCTGTGTTAGCACGCGAAAACGAAGTTTATTCACCTTCAATAGTTGGTGGAGCCTCCACGAGCGGCGATTACAGCTGCGACCCTCCGGGGCATACTCTCAACCAGGCGTTGTACGACGGCTAGCGGTATTTTCTTCCGTTCGGCTTGGAGAAGACAGGTCAGTTCCTTCACCGATTTCGGACGGTGTGGGCACCGCTTAAATCGACGCTCTAACTCGTGCCAGTGGTGCTCGATAGGGTTAAGGCTCTGCGCAAGCCAGTCCATTCGAATAACCCCATTGTCACCATACCAAGCCATGGTGGACCTCGCAACATGACAGGTGGCATTGTCATCCTGAAAGTAACATGGGTCCACCCAGTAAAACTGCCACAACGTAGGAAGCACATGGTCATCCAAAATGGTGCAGTAGGTCTCGTCGTTGAGTCTACCAGGTATTGCGACCAAGGGTCCCATGCCATAGTAAGAGAAACCCCCACATAGCTTAATTCCATCGCCACCGAACTTCACAGTTGGCACAATACATTCCGGCAGGAGGCGTTCTCCAGGCAGACGCCAAACCCATCCGAACAATAGAGGGTGAATCTTGATTCGTCGTTCCAGTAAACCTGTTTCCACTGTTATACGGTCCACTGTCGACGTTCTTTGCACCACGTTAGCCGAGCAGTGCTTTAGGACTTGGTGATCAAAGGCTTGTGGGCGGCAGCACGTCCATGATAACCCAGCAGATGGGCTGCCTTACGGATGGTTTTCATCAAAGGAACACTCCCGGATGCCTCTTGAAACTCCTTGCGGATGTGGCCCATCGATTTGGTGCGGTTCCTCAGAATTTCTCTGGCCAGCACCCGTCGGTCTCTAACTTCCAGTTTTGTGGGTCTGCCGGGTCGGGGCGCATTCCGACTGACACCTCTCATCTTCCACTTGCCAATCACGTAGGCCACTGTCGAGTTTGGGTAATTCAACTGGCTGGATATGTCACGTATGTATCGGCCATTTCTGTGATACCCGACGATTACACCTTTCTCGAAATCAGAGAGCTCTAAACTTCGTGGCATCTTGCAATGGACTGGTTGCGTTGTTGTTTCCCACACGATATTTAACTGCGGCGGCCACGACGTGTATCAGGACCGCAGATATCGTCGATTGCAGGGGTGTCCAATTACTTGTTGGTAGATAGTGTATATCCAGTAGTTTACCGATTAACTAACTCAAACAGTCTAAAATAAATTATATCGGTGATGCTTTGCGTTCAGAAGCAAATGAACTATTGATGTTCAATATCATTCCTTACTTTAGGTATTTGAAAAATCTTTGTATAATACATCATCGCTAACACTAAAGCTAGTTTTAAGATGCGAAAGCCGCATCAGTTGCGCAATGGTCTTTACGCTGTTATTTCACCATTCTTTCAAGATGGTTCCCAGTTCGAATCTCAGTGAGGTATGGGTGTTATGTTTGTCTTATGGAACTGACCTTCTCGCTTCCCTGGAATCAGTTGGCCTAAATTAAGTAAGAGAGAATGCTTACAGCCAATCGAATACCTCAGGTGGTTATGAAACAACTTTATTTATTGGGAATAATTGCTTTCAGTGAGAAAAGCTCCAAGTCTCAGAGCAATGGTTTTTGCATAGGCAATTTCTAAAGATTAATTTTGGTGTAGATCTGCAGTTGGACTGGAATTTTTCATTTGATCTGAAGATTACATTTTTACGATTTATTTTCTTTTTCAACAAAAATAAAAGTAAAAGAAACCTATTTTTGAAATCCGCATGGTAATACTCCGTTGTATAAACATGCGGGTTTTTAAAAACTTTAAAAATTCAAAAATTTTCTATGAAGTTTGGTGACTAGTAGCATATATATAACTTGGAACCTGTTTCACCACCATCAGAGAATGATTTGTCATACTTCATAGGAGACACCCTATTCATTTGTAGAGTAGCAATTACATATTGGATAGTATCAGTAAAACATTATGACTTTTCGAATTGTCTGACATTATTTCGTTTGAAGTGAGGCGGTGACCACGTATGAAAGTCAAGTGCGCATGCAACTCTATCTGACACAAGTACACTATCAGTGGAAGGCTGAAGTGAACATTATATTAACTGAGTGATGAGATCTGACCCGTTTTGAAATGGATGTGATCTTATGGTACATATCAAACTGCTTCAGTATCCGCGAAAGAGCAAACTTTGTCAAAAGTTTGTATCTATCGTGGTTGAAGTGCGTTGATAGACAGTGGTGCAGCGTATAATCGACGGATGGTATTAGACGGCCATTTCTTTTTAATGCTCGGCTGACAGGCGAATCGGCCTGTTTTTTCCGGAAATACAAGCATGTTACCTTGGAACAGTAACCATGGAAGTACTGATGGTGTATCGACAGCAGTAGTGCAACCATTTCTCCACCGCATAAGCTTGAAGTGCAGCTGCATGGATCAAATCACCCCTCACCACAGTACAGCATCTCTGACAAAGACTAATGTTTGCCAGAAAAGATTGTGGGCTGCATAGTAGAATACTGGAAGAAACTTGCTAGCTCTAATGGATAAAGTTTCATATGGATGAACGTTGGAAGTTAAAGCGCAAAGCTACAATTCTGACAGTACGAGATCTCGTGACATATAACGCATAGAGAAAAAGGTGTGGTGAAATAACCTGGTCGATGATTTCCTTTGACAACATTTATTCACTGAATCTGATTGGCAACAGTGCGCAAATACGAAATGTTCCGCTGAAAAACATTTCGTATTTGTCCACCTTTGCCGATCAGGCTCATCCGTCTATTCTGGCACTTCTTCAATATCTACCTAGATTGTTCCAATATGACATACAGAGCGAACAAAAGTATTTGGCGAAACACTTTTTCGACCATAATTTTTTTCTGCTCTACCAAATCCGGTGATTTTGGAAATTGATATGTGTTATTCCGTTGTAAACATGACCCATATGCAGATGGATCGGAAACCTTAACACAGATCAGGTACCGAGCTTAATCGCAAAGATCATACAAATTGACGAACGAAGTACGTGTGTATCACATTCATTTAATGCAACGATAAGAGAAAACAAGTACGAGAAAACGACAAAACAATAACTAATACTTAAAGGGATAACCACGAGACTTAATAACAGCTGCACAACGGGCCCGCATAGAGTCCACTAGCTTCTCGACGGTGACCTGCGGAATTCGCGCCCTTTCTGCAGACAGCTGGTCGAACTTCTGGGCCCTATTCTGGCAGGTTTTCTTCGCACATCGTTTCTCCAGCGCCTGCTACATGTGCTCGATGAGGTTGAGGTCTGGAGATTAGCTTGCCCAGTCTAGAAGTGTGACCTTTTGCTGCTGGAAGGCTGCATTCGCTACTCTGGATGTGTGCTTCGGGTCGTTGTCTTGCTGCATGATCCAACCGGGTGGCATGTTCTGGTTTGCCCATGGGAAGACATCGTTGATGAGCATGCTCCTGTAGCTCTGGCCGGTCATTATTCCGTCAATCTTGATGATTGGGCCCATTTCATTGCGAGAGAAGGCACCGTAAACCATGAGCGATCCTCCTCCGTGCTTGACAGTCGGCTGAATGAACTGGGTTTGAATCTCCGGCCATACGGACGTCGTACGTATCGAATGACATCACTTCCGAGCAAGTTGAACTTGTTCTCGTCGGTGAAAAGCAACTTACTCAAGACCACCGCGGTCCAGTGTCGATGACGGCGCGCGAACGCGATTTTGCTTATCGATTCTTGACTGTGATGAGTGGTTTCTTTGCGAAGCGGCTTCCATTCAATGAACCAGCAATGAGACAACGGGAAATGGTCATTCGGCTGATGTTCAGGTCGTCGCTATCGCGGAATTCTTTGGCGATGTCCACAGCAGTCAAGATGGGATCAGCGCGAGATCGACGGAGAATGCGTCTATCATGATGCAACGTATTGGAACGAGACCTACCACATCGCGGACTGTTCTCGACGGTCCCAGTCTTCTTATAACGTTGCAGGATAGCTGAAATGGCCTGGCGACGGAACTTCAGGGCCCTCGGAATGTCGCTGACGGGAATTCCGGATTCCATCATGTTCACGGCCGCCTGGCGATCTCCAACAGGGATATCCTCCCTTTTACCCATTTCTGAAAACCTAAGATTGACTTATTATCACACTACACATCACAAACCCCACAAAAATCGCAAGAAAAACATTAATACATGCAGTAAACAAATGGGTAATAATTGGCGACTCTTAAATATGGCCCATTTCGAACAACAAATTCGCTCTGAGCGAAAAACAAACTACATGGCATTGTAACCCACGAGTCAACACATATCATATCCCAAAATGATCCGATTTGGTTCAGCAGAAAAAAAATTTTGGTCGAAAAAGTGTTTCGCCAAATACTTTTGTTCGCTACTGTATCAAAAAGCCCGTCTGAGAGCAAACAAATGTGACTGTTTCTACAAACGAATCGTCGTAGTTACGGCGCATTGCTAGAAAAGTACTCTGTATCACGTTTTTAGTGCTGTAAATATTTCAACTTTTTATGCAGCATTCACTTTGAACCTTATTAAATGTGAATGGCGTACAATCAGCTGCTTCTATTGCGTAGATTCAGAGGGATATTAGCTTTAGAAAGTTTGATTTTCACACAACCTTTGCTGTTACTAACTCTGAATTTTTATAATTGTTTTTCCTCTACACAATTTAAGTATAGCTTTCAACTCACCGATGATGTCGACTGAGACAAAATTTGAATTTCAACTGCAGCAAGTAGCATTGCCTTTAATACATCTTAGGAAAAAGCACGATTTGTACATCTTCTCCTTCAGAGGTTAAAAATATTACACTTAACATTGGATCGCTCTATCACCACCATAACGTTTCATATATCGCATTATATTTCCAATATTCTTTTCCTGTAATCATTCCAAATCTCTTAAAATAGAAAGGAATTTATCGACTAGGGTCAAAACTTTGAATTATAAGGTAATGAAATTTTAGCAATTCATGTACCTGACTTTTTAGCATTTACAAAGTTGAATCTCATCAACAACGTTGTTAAAGTTTAAGAACTGAAAATGACCAACGTTGTTAAAATTTAAGAACTGAAAATGACCAACGTTGTTAAAATTTAAGAACTGAAAATGACCACGGATCCATTTCAGTTCTTAAACTTTAACAACGTTGTTGAGCATGTCGATGGACTACAAGCAATCGCTTGTCCCTAATTTATAACTGCTGGGCCCTAGGAAGGGAGGGAACCAGGTTGGTAAAAAAAACACGACATTCTTGCCTCGCATAGTATGGAAGATCGACAATCTAGTTGGACAAAATGCAATTTATCAAATTAGCGAGACGTTCGGGCCCGTTGTAGATTTCGATAGTAGGATGTCTACAGCACATGAGAACGGAGTGTTTTTCCCCAAAGATCGCCATAGGTAGCGGTAGTGCACGTCGAAACAGGCAGAGACGTGCACTTGCAGACACTGCTATGAGCCCGTCATCTCAGTACAGCGAATTCGCTTGACCTGTGTGCATCCCCAGCCACATGTTAAGCTTTATCGAGCTTCAAAGTGTAATTCCTATGGTCATTCGTAGTTACTAGTGCCGGTAGTGTCGCACAGGTAGAGGTCCCTTGAAAAGGTGAGGTATTTATATTCAATATAAAAGCGATGTCGTAAGTGTATCGAAGGTTTTAAAGTAGAGTTTTACCGAGTTACGCTTTGTGGCTAGGTAGGTATTAAAGCTCGATCATCTGAAAATATAAATCGTGAAAGAACATTTGTGAATATTAGCGTACGGAGTTTCTCCATGCTTTACAGAATGACACGTTCGATTTCCCGGAGGGCGCTGTTCGAGATACGGATTGAAAATCCGAGAGGGTCGAAGTTAGACGGTGTGATGGCATATGTTTTGCAAGAACGAGGAAACCTAGCGACATCTGAAAATGCTTTCAAGTGCTTACAAATGAAAATGAAAGATTCTGCTTAAAAGTTAGTAGCAAATGGGGTAAAATAGGAAGGCATGGACAGCGCTTTATGCATTACAATGCATTTTGGCCTAACGAAAATATTAATTTTGCGGAAGATGAATTTAAAGTTGTTCCAAGTATAATAGGAACTACCATGATTGGACCTGAACGGCCAACAAAGCCATTCAGTGCCTATGGTCCGAAGGATAAGAGACGAAATGTGCAACCCCTCCTGCAGTCAAGCAAGGAAGAGCTGTGTGCCGCCACCGAAATTCTGTTACGGTTGTAAGGAAAAAGATATTCAGCAGCACTTGTTAAAAAGCCTAACTACTTCAGCTACGATGAGGGGTATGGCAATTAAGAAGGCTCGGATGTCCTTGTTTCAAAAGCCAGTGTCAGTATCTCCGGAACAAGCTCTTGCATTAATGGTGGATACAAATTTCTCCACTCGTCAGTACAAACGGATACGCGAGCAAGACGAAAACTTCATTTGAAAATTATATTCCCACTATCATAGAGTAAAGAAGCCAAGCAGCTATGTTATGCACAAGGTATTCTGATAACGGAAGTGTCAGCAGAAATTCTTCCGCAGGCGTTCATTAACCACACGGTTGCTTACTTATGTCAAAGTGACGAGGTCCACGAGAAATTGCTTTTGGCACAAACGTCTGCGTTTAACATCATCATGAAACCAGGATACGATGTAACGGAATGGAACTGGTACAAACAGAAGTTTGCCGAAACAAATTGCAGTGATGAAAGCCTATTTACTATTTCTTGGTTCGTTTACAAATGCATTGTGGTACAGAGGAGCCAAAAACCGTCATTTGGAGAAACCCAGTCTCATCTTACACGAAATACGGCAGCCCGATCGCATTTGTGTTCGCCAAAGAATCGGCCAAATTAGTTACTAGAGAAGTTGATAAGGAAAGACATGAAATATAACAACTTACCCACACCAAAATCCCTCTGGATGTCGGAATTACCATAACGTCGACTTTGATGTTTTGCAGGGTGAACGGTAAAGTGGGCAATGACGTATCATCATGTTACTCTGCCCAGACAGGTTACATCTGCGAGGCGAGATCCAGTAAAATGAATAATGTTAACGTCATCTCAAGAAAAGAAGTAAAAAAAGAATTATTTTATTTTGGTATATCACCACTTCACTCTTGGGCCAGCCAGTTTGAATGCATGCTCCACATTGTAGTACCGGCTATACAATAAAACATGGCAAGCAAGGTATTCAGCACAGAAATCAACTGTTTCTCGGAAGAAGAAAGAATTTCAGGAGAGTTTCCGACGCGAGTTAAGCCTCTTAATTGACTTACCGAAGAAGAATAGTGTCAATAGCCATGATGACAACTCCGCCCGAAAAAGTTTTGGAACCCCGGATAGCTATTAGTGATGGTCATAATCGAGTAGAAATATTCGATTATGGAATTTTCTCGAAACTCTGATTATACGCCAAATCCATTCGAATGAAAAAAACCTCGCTAGAGAACCCTTGATTGCTCCTACGCTGTCTCGTTCGAACGGGTGCATTTGAAAGACGAAATCGCTCGTCTCTTCTCGAGAATATATGTTCCGAGCAAAATCCCTCGTCTACCCGAAAACATCTCGAGAGGTACCGAGAGGTTTGGGCGTACTATCTTTTCACGTGCGTTATCGAATTATCTCTCGAAAGAAGAATCACTTAGGTTCCTTCAAACTTCTTGAGATTAGTTATGCTATTCGAAATTTTTTAGCGTCAGTCCGTTCAGCGAAAGAAAGCTGTGACGGTACACAACTAATTACAAATCAATCGAATGGTTATTTCGAATGAATATCTCCATTCGTCAAACACAGACGGCTGCTCTGAGCATATCGCGCCATCTTCCGGTAAATTCGAAAATTCGAAATCGCTGGAATGTTTATTTCGAATGAATATCTCTCGATTTGTCAGATCCCATGGAGGTAGGAAATATAGGAGACGCCTTCACCGCAGATTTATGATATCTCTCAGCGTGTTTGGCTCGCCCTCATGGTCGTGTCTGCCGTGGGAAAGCATTGAAAATCTGTGATTTTTAGAAGCTCATATCTTTTGTTAAACTGGTTTGTCGGCGTAGCTTTTTATTTTGCGTTTGACAGCTTCTTTAGCTTGTTCATATTAAGTTTCCATGGGATCAAACATGGCATACAGGTGTGCAAATAAATTTAAAAAGAAAATACCAGATATGTCATTCTACCGGTTAGTATCACTTTATTTTCCGTTTACTATATTTAATTAAGTTCTTTGGGTATCAGTCGTCGATTGCAATTTACTGAGAATGGCTACTGTATATTTTGCAGTGATTTGCTTGATTTTAGCATATTATGTAATGTTCTAAATTTGTAGCAAAATTAAAGATGTGGCTAGGTTTACGTAGGTTATACAGAACTGTTTACGAAAGTTGTAGCAAATTTTTCTGGAATAGTGTAAGTTATGTAATCGGAGGGGTATTCATAACTGAACCACGTTTAAAAGGATGTTCCATATAACTACGTTATTAAGGTAA
The DNA here is from genome assembly GCA_039090855.1 of Macrothele yani. Classification (NCBI taxonomy): domain Eukaryota; kingdom Metazoa; phylum Arthropoda; class Arachnida; order Araneae; family Macrothelidae; genus Macrothele; species Macrothele yani. The sequence continues at coordinate 182,042,813 of CM077034.1, read as the reverse complement.
TCGTCTTTTAATTATTAATAACCCACCTATAATTATGACAGTGTTCATATCCAAAAACTTTGCACTATGAACAACAACGATAGGAATTAGCTACATTCACCAAAAGTTCATATATTTCTTTTTTCCTGTTTTAGGACTTTACCAGTATACTAAATTGCAGATTTGACCATAACTAGTAAATAATACTCACTTTAAACTAATAGACTAGGTGCTTTGATTGTGTGCTACAAGATCACTTAAAAGAACTGGAACTCCTTTATTTAAAACTGAACTTCACAGTACAAATACAGATTCTCTGGATTAGCTGAGGACATTAAAACAGTAACTTTTGCATGTGAGACACTGCTCTCACCGTTTCTTGGAATTACATGACAACGCAAAAAATATATCTCCTGATTCACAACAAAACCACTTGGTATGTTAAACATGAAATGATAGTAATACTAAACACAGTAGATGAGAAAAGTGAAAGTTGAAACACAAAGTGTGCACAGATATTTAAAAGATTAAAAAAAAAGTATAGAAGAGATAATTGAACAAGGAAACATTTGAAAGTGACTGAACATGAGTACCTTACAGTGAAGATTTGCACTTCTGGCTCCTCTCAAGCTATGACCCAATAAACATGTATGCACATTTTGATTTTTGAAGAAATATTATCATATTACATGGAAATACATTAGAATTATTAACAAAGCAAACACACATCTCTAAATTACTCGTATTTCCTGTTCATTCCAAAAATAGATTTGATTCTCTTCGGCCACCCCATTTCTAGTCTTCGCACATTTTTGGTATTCTAAAACTTCATGTTCTCTTATTCATTTTACAGAGCAGTAAACATTTTAGGATCATCATTTACTTTGATATTCCATAAATAAGCTATCAGTCAAATATATTTCATTCACTTCAGGTACCAAATGTTTTCTTTACCTGATTTAGTTGCTATTCTGTAGTGCATGCATATGTTCTGAGATTAAACATTGTTTTCATGCATTTTAACTCTCTCATGAATAATCTGCTTTTTTACGCTTTTCAACCGTAGGTTGAAGAAGTGTATATGCTCCAGCTTTTTCCGTCCGTGTGTCTGTCCGTTCGTCCGTCTGTCGGCACGATAACTAACTTAAAAATGGTTCGATTTCAATGAAATTTCAGTATGTCGCAGGGGACCACCTGGCGACGAACCCTATTGAAAATGATTGAAGTGGAGTCAAAGGTTAGGACATAGGAGCGGGATGAATTCCATTGTACTTATGCGTCATAACTTGCGTAAAAATGGTTAGATTTCGATGAAATTTTAGTATGTGGTAGGGGACAACCTGGAGAGGAACCCTATTGAAAATGGGACAAATGGAGTCAAAGTTCAGGACATAGGATCAGGATCCATTCCATCGCCCTTATTCCACACTATTAAGGTGGATGTCAAGTAATTTGCTTCCTATAGTTCCAATGGAAAACCTTTTGTACACATTTCCTTCACAATTAGTCTGTTCCCAAGGATGGAAATTTGAACATCGATTAAAATAAATTCATACTATAACTTGGAATACTTAACATTTTCTAAAACATAAGCATAATTATATTAAAAAACAATAACCTTTCCTTTGATGGTGTTGAAACCAGAAAAAAGATGGCGCGACCTGTACTTTGCGTGAATATGGTCAGTGGACAAATAAATATTGGATTGCATAATTACGGTTATGGTTTAGAAAATATTAAGTATTCCAAGTTATGAAATGAAGCTATTTTAATCGATGTTCAAATTTTTATCCTTGGGAACGCATTAATTGTGAAGAAAACGTGTACAGAAGTTTTTCCATTGGAAAAAAATTATTTGACGTCTACCTTAAAGTAACAATTCTTGTATATATGTAGGTACATTTTATTTTGAAAACGGCTCTAAGAATTTGGATGAAAGTCGTTAACCTACCGTTTTCTGGTACTAGAAATCGATTTAGCTTCATATCGACTTTAGGATATCTCGTTTAGTGTGTTAAATAACCACCCCGAATTATAACGTTTTTAGTGTCATGGCGTCGTTCCATTAATGTTACCAATGCTTGGAAATCTTATGACGTCACAATATCGCGTTTGAGAATGTTAGCGCGTGGTCACGCCATCTTGATCATTACATCGCGCGTTGTGTGTGGATTCTAATAAAGTTTTATGACGTCATATTCTTGCGAGCAAGTGGTCGCGATTCCCATCTGCCTCATTACGTCACGCGTGGTGTGCGTATGTCCCTCCGCACGATACCTCGCGTAACAATCGTTCGATTTCGATGAAATGTTAGTATCTGCCCGGCAAAAACACAAGTGCTGGGAAACTGCTGGCCGCCACCTGGCAATGTAGGGTCACTGCTGGCTGAAATCTGCCGCTTACGGCCGGGTAGTGGTCCGTTGGTGGCAGCGCTATCAGTTGGCCATTGATGGCCCTGCAGCATCGCCGTGAAGTGTGGGCCTCCAAGCAAGTGCCACTAGTGGCCCGTTGCTGGCAACCAATGCAACCCCCAACAACAGGTGGAAGCAACGGACTGCGCATGCGCAGAAGCAACACTTGCTGTGTCTCTCATGGTACCAGTTAGTTGAAGACGACGCTATCGCCATCGGTATTTTAGTGGATGTTAAGAAAAAATCCATATGTGGAGAGGCGAATTAATTTCCTAATGGAATTTTACGTCGACGAAGATAACAGATTAAGCCGTGCAATACTAGATTACAGGCATGAAATATACCCACTCCATTCCCATGAATAACAATTCATGGAAAGGAGTGGATGAATAAGAAGAAAAAATTGAAGGCGCTTGAAACGCATATCCTGGAAAACCATTAAAACCGCGTTTGTTGGGAAAAAAAGAATTATACGCGTACAAAATTTATTAATTATTTGAAAGAAAAAAAAGCAAAGCTATGTGGTGCACTCATCCATGGGTTGAATGCACAAGACTGGGAGGAATTCGCTTCTAAAAATAACGAGAAGTAAAATAAAATATATTTTACTCATTAAAACAAATGTAGCTTCGGACAACGGAAAGGAAAGACACAACGTTAAAAATGTAACAGAATGTGACATGAACCCGGGTAAATATATATTTATTCAACAATCTCTTTTCAAGACGGCAAGGACAGTACAAAACTTTAGAAAGCGACTCTAAGTATGTACACGCCTTGAAAATCAGTGAAGTTCCCTTAAGGTAAAAAAAAACTATCGTTACGTTGAAAAAATTAATTTATCAATTATATGAAACCGACTTTTATGAAAAATACCTCGATGTACAGTGGTTGCTGGAGCATGACAGTTGTCTATTGTTCTAAGATGCAACGCACAGTTTCCATATATTATCCCAGTTAAACATTTGCAAGATGATATCGAGAGAGCCCTTCGAAATTGAGTTATCACCGTATTTATGGACTGCATCACATTCGCTTGCCTGAATATACCTGTAGAATGAAATCATCGAGCTATTGAATCCGCGTTACATCAAAGTCAGATTAATCTGAAGACCAAAGGCGTCCGAGTTGGCTGTCAGGTTGGTGCCCGGAATAATGTGCAACTTCAGTGTGCATTGTTACATAATTCTGAAATACTCCTACACAAATATTTTGGCTTCTTACTTTCAGTAATTTCTATACAAGATGCGATATATTTAAATCAAAGTTAAGCAATAATCTGAAGATCAAAAAATTGACTTGAATCCTGATAATTTAGGCCAAGAGATTGTTTTACACAAAGTGCAAAGTATCATTAAGAACGCTTAGATTGCTTGCTTTGTCGTTCAGTTTTGTGAGAGAAAACTCACTGTTCTGAAATGGTAAAGATTGTCTCAAACAGAATTACTCGATGATCAAAAAAATCTTTATAAGTAGTGATTTAATTAAACAATACTATGAATGATTTTCTACTTCACAGTAAATTACATTTGAGATATCAAAGGTTTTTTGTTTTTTTTAAACGACAAAAATCTTCATCGACTGACTTTTATTGAATGCTGATTAATATTGTTATGCAAATTAAGTTTAGGTGGAAGTTCTCTCATAATATAAACTTTTCTTGGTTTCAGACTCGCCTAATTCGGTTGATACATTAGTGAAATTTTTATGTGATGCTATTTAGAGTGTTCATTAAGGTGTTTTCCTCGTTTGCGTCGCCTTTAATACCATGAAAGTTTGAATACAAGACCGTACGTGTCGTCGGACCTAGCTCTCACCTTTCACATCAACCTGCGGCTGTCCTGTGCAGTTTCGCTTCCAGTTAGGTGTTTGAACATTTTCAGGGCAGTCCTGATTCCCTTTAAAAAAAGGCGGCTTGGGAATAACCCACGTGTTGTGCAATTTGGGTAATCGATGTACAATCTGTCCTCTAACACTTTTGTAAACTCATCACACTCAAAAATCTACTACGTACCGCACGACTAACACATTACATATATTAGATGGGTCGAAAAATCGCGCCCTCTGGATAATCACGTGTCCACGGACCGTAGTCGCTTTTGATAATGGGGGTCATAATTCAGTGTTCACTCGGTATACACGCAAAAAATAAACACGCGTTCTAGATCATAAAGAGTTTTACATAAAGTTTATTGCGTATTATCGACATTTCGCAATAACGTTTTTAAAAGTATACACAGTGTTAGTACCTAAATTATGTTTTATAAAAAAATCAATATGACTTTAACCTTCACAGTTGAGAATAACTAGAGTAATGACGGTTTATGCTGCTTTTTATTGAAACTCTGTTTCCTCATAGTAGAATTATCTGTTTTCCGCTGCTAGTACATACTGAAAAATCAAATTTCAATTTTATAATAATTACGTTTTACAGTTAAAATCTGTTTTGGCTATCACTTCATTCTGTATCTTGCAATTACAAAGGGCACATTTCTATAACTTAGTATGTTTTTGTGAAAATATTGTATAATTCATGTCCTAAGTTTTTAAACACAAGGTAGTGTTTTTGACGTCTACAAATACACAGAAACGAAAACAAATTTGACAGATATATTTTTCATGAGTTTTCTTTCAATTATATCAGCGTATCCGCTGCCGAATTACTCTATTTTGTACGGTTGAAAAAATAATAGGAATAGAAATGGAAATAAATTGATAAACTTCGTTACTCATCTTGCATTCAAGAGCCACTGCATGGAGAAGTAATTTCATATTTCGTTAAAGAAAAAAAATACTTTAAATTAATGCGCTACAAATAGAAAATTTACTTTGTACGAAAAAAACGAACGAAAAACAAAGTGAAGACGATTTTCTAGAATTATACCAAATACCGTTTTGAAAGCAACAAATTTAGCATTACGGAAAAGACACTTCAGTTTAGTAACAACAATCAGGTTTAGGTTCCTAACTCTGATCATGAATCCGTTAAATCGGCTCTTCAAACAATGTCCACGCTTTGAACGTAGATTTCCCAAATCTTTTCTAGGGAACTACTTATCGGGTACGCTCGATTTCTGGGTTGTTCGCTTCTGCTTCTTTTGTTGTGCCTTCCAAAAGCCTTACTGACAAGGCTTGCATGAATATCAGGAAAGTTCGAAATGTGTCAAAGAAACTAAGATCTAAAATAATAAAAGCACAATTTTAATTGCCAGTGCAATTTTTCACACGGTCTCGCGTTAGAAACACACAGTTTTTCATTTTTTGAAACTTACATTATTACGGAAATCGAGCTAGAAACGTTTCTCAACGTCAGTAGAAATTTAAACATTACTGTAGTTTTTGAAAGGGAAAACCATTTCCTGAAACACCGTTTGCCTTAAGAGTAATTATGAAACATTTTCTTAGCACCATATCACTACATAAGCTGACAACTACAATACTCCCTTAATCTTTTTTGAAGATGAAAACTGAAAATACTTTTTATATACATTACCTCTTGACGTATCTATGATCTGCGTTTCCCGTGTGTAGGGAATTACTTGTGGTATCCCATTTTACAGCGGCTACGCTGCAATGTTTTATTAAAGGACTCTCTGAACTAGACATTAGTGTTCTTAAGATATACTAATAGTTAGACAGATCACTGGATTGTGGGTTGTTCGCCACTTACAATAATACGACATAATACATTAATATCTATTTTTAATAGGTTAATGGGAGAAAAATTACAATTGCAAGATTTCAGTACCAACGGACAGCTTCTCCAGGCTTCTGAATATAAACATTTAACAGAAACAGACAAAGAATAAATGCAAATGTAAAATGTAAAATCATTATAGCATAGCATGACACTCGTATTACGCCTCGTGCTCATCGAGTGCCCAGCGAGCTCTTAATGTTTAATATCTTGTGCCAGATAGGTGAAATTTCAGTAGTTACGTCTGTGTTACATACGTCACTGCTTGATATAATCTCGATAGATGCTCTGACTGCTGCTGACCTAGGACCGTTGTGTGGCGCAAGTCTTCTTATATTCTTCCAGATCGGTTCAGCATCATCAAAATTCACATTTCGTGCTAACGCGGTAGTTAGTTTTCTTTTTTATATCCCGTTTTTCCCCTGCCTCTCTGAGGAGGAAATACCTCTTTGTTATTCCGATATACCACCTTGTGGATGCGTCCTGGTATATTAATGGGATGCCGTATACTCCGGCTTGGGTGAACAGCGGTTGCCGGTCACGATCAGCGGTGAAAATGGTCCCAATCATCCTCTGGGATGTTAGACTTACAACCAGCTTCAGCTTACGCAGTATATTCTTGAGTTGGTAAGAAATTCCTGGGATATATGGTATGTATCCGACAAAACTTGCTCTTTCCGGCGGTGACCTTGTGCCCTTTGTGCCCGGCCTGTCCCTTTCAAAAATGATTTATGTATTATCCTATCGATGTGCTCAATGTTGTAACCAGCTGCAGTAGCAAACTCTCTTAGGTTGCAGACTTCTGCAAGCATATCCTATCTATCTGAAGAGATCGTAAGCTCTCTTCGCTTGGGCTCTAAACAAGGCGTACTCTTGCGAGCTGGGCGCTGCAGATGAAGGGAGAATCGGGTTATGAACGTAACATGGTTTGTAATACTCTTGTATTTTGAGATTTCCAGATGGCTTCATTCGCACCATGATGTCTAAAAACGGGAGGCATCCATCCTCTTCATATTCAGCAGTGAATTTTATCTCTTGGTGGGCGGAGTTCATGCGATCTAAGAAAACATTTAAGGATACAATGTAGTGACTCCAAACAAAAAAGATATGGTCTGCGTATATTAGCCATATCTTTGGAACCAGTCCTACGTAATTTAAAATGAAATCTTCCATAGGTCGCAAAATGGCTTCTGCAAGCAAGGCGGATTAGGCGAAACCCATTGGTGCTCCTTTTATTTGCTGGAACATCTTTAACCTAAAAGTGAAAAATTCGAATCCGTTAGAACTTTTTAACTTTTTATAATGGCTAAGATGGTATCGCGGTCGAAAAGATTGGAATTTTAATGACGTTTTTAAGGTTATAGGATGCTTCTTGCACTAGGATATGAGGGGAACATCGCTGTGACATCGAAACTTACCATAATGTCATCCTTCCCTAGGCGAATGTCTTTGATTCTTGCGATGAAATCTTTGGATGAGGATAAGAATCTATCCAAGGGTGGCTGAATTATTAGCTAAAATTTAGACATTGCTTTCTCCAGGCTTGCAGATGGGACGGATGGGCGTTCCTTGTTTATGATGTTTCACCCGCGCAAATATTCTGGGGAGATAGGTGCCTGGGGGTGAAAGAAATCATGAAAGAAATACAGGTTTAAACCACATAGTACAAATATTTAAAGATGACAATTCGATTTTTGGTGTAAATGTGAGAACGATGGTAAGTCAGATAATATCCGAAAACTTGAAATTTTCGTCGTTCTGGAAAGGGACTTGAATCCGCGTGTGCTGAAGGGGAACCCGACTCTGCATCTCCCGGATAGTGCCCGGGTATCTGGTAGACGTGAATTCAACAGCAGTCAGAGAATAAATCGAGATTATATCGGACAAACTTAGAACACAAGTGTATTACAAACTTTGTTACGTTCATAACCCGATTCCCTCTTCATCTGCAGCGCCCAGCTCCCACAAGTACGCCTTGTTTAGAGCCCAAGCGAAGAGAGCTTACCATCTCTCTTTAGATAAAGAGGATCTGCTTGCAGAAATCCGCAACCTAAGAGAATTTGCCACTGCAGCTGGTTAAAACATTGAGCGCATTGAAAGGATAATACATAAAGCATCTTTAAAAGGAACAGGGCGGGCACAAAAGTCATCTCCGAAAAGACTACGTTTCGTCGCATCCATACCATATATCCTGAGATTTTCTTACGAACTCAAGAATATTCCGCGTAAGCTGATGCTGGCTGTAGGTCTAAAATCTCCGAGGACGATTGGGACCATTCTCACCGGTAATAGTGACCGACAAGCACTCTCTAACCAAGCCGGAGTATACGGCATCGAATTAATATACCCGGACGAATCTACAAGGTGGTATATCGGAATGACAAAGATGTCTTTCCACCTCAGAGAGGCAGAGCATAAACGGGATATAAAAAACAGAAAACTAAGTACCGCGTTAGCACGAGACGTGAATTTTAAGAATGCTCAACTGATCTGGAAGGATATGAGAAGACTTGCGCCTACAGCAGTCCTAGGTCAACAGCAGTCAGAGAACCTATCGATATTATATCAGGCATTGACGTATGCAACACAGACATAACTAGTGAAATTTAACCTATCTGGCACAAGGTGTTGAACTTTAAGTGCTCGCTGGACAATCGATAAGCACGAGGCGTAATACGAGTCAAATGCTATGCTATAATGATTTTAAATTTTACATTTGCATTTATTCTTTGTCTGTTTCTGTTAAGTGCTCACAGTCAGAAGCCTGAAGAAGCTTCCGAAACTTTTGTAATTTTACGCCTATTAACGGATTAAAGATACATATTAATGCAGGCTCAGGTTATTCAAACTTATGCACCCAACACAAGTCATCCTGAAGAAGAAATTGAAGAATTTTATGAGGAAATTTGTGATCTAAATAATAAAGGTAAGCAGCACTTGACGATAATTATGGGAGATTTCAATGCAAAAATAGGGCAACGGCAACAGAATGAAACTTCAGTAGGTAAATTCGGTCACGGCAACAGAAACCAGCGTGGAAATACTCTCGTAGAGTTTGCAGAGGCAGAAGGGTTTTTCATCTTGAACTCCTTTTTCAAGAAAAAGCCACACAGGAAATAGACATGGAGACATCCAAATGGGACGACAAGTGAAATTGATTTTATTATGTGTAACAAAAAATTCGTCATAGAAGACTGCAGTGTGCTAAACAAGTTCAACACAGGCAGTGACCACAGATTGGGGAGATGTAAGATGCACCTCAACACTAGACTCGAAACGTAGCAAGCTCATAAGACAAAAAATGTATTGACATAACCAACCTTAAAAAACACCATAATACCTTCAAATTGGAACTGAAGAACAGATTCTCTGCTTTAGAAGGCCTAACATCGGAAGAAGTGGATATTTCTGAAGTTAACAGAAAAGTAACCAAAGCTCTTATGGAAACAGCAACAAAATTAGCTGGGTCTAAGAACAAATTGTATGTGAACAAATTATCAGGAAAAACCAAAATGTTGATGTAAAAAAGAAGAGAGATGAGGACAACTAAAGAAGATGTGACTTCCAAAGTGGAATATATAGAGCTATGCAAGACAGTACGAAAAAGTATCACTGAAGACGTAAGGAAATTCAACTGTGAACTAGTAAGTAAAGCAACTGAAAACAACCAAAGCCTAAAGATAGCAAAGGGACATCTCAGTAAGCGAAAAAAACAGATTATGGCACTGAGAAAAGAAGATGGTTCTGTAACAAGAAATAGAGGCGAAATTTTGACAAGAGTGAAAGATTTCTACTCCAAATTATATGAAAGGGATGATACATGTACTCCAGACATCATGAAAGGTACCAGTACCAGAGTTCTTCCAGTCCTTCCAGCAGAAGTTGCACATGCAATCAAGAACATGAAGCGGGGAAAAGCTCCAGGAGAAGAGGGAATTACTGTAGACATCATACAAGAAGCAAGTGGAGAAATCGAAACAGTACTCGCCCAAATTTTCACTCGATGCCTTAATGAAGGGAAGATTCCTGAGGATTGGAACAACGCTACAATGATCTTGCTACATAAAAAAGGTGACATTGAGGATCTCAGGAACTACAGACCTATGAGCCTCCTATCAGTGGTTTATAAAATCTTCACTAAAGTTCTTTCACACCGCTTGAAGGTGACACTGGACATGGCTCAACCGAGAGAACAAGCTAGATTCAGGAGTGGCTACAGCACAATAGATCATATCCACGTACTGAGAGAACTAATTGAAAGAGCGAGGGAATATGAACTTCCATTGTGCATGGCTTTTATCGATTATAAAAAAGCCTTTGTTTCGGTGAAACCATCAGCAGTTGCAATGGCTCTGAAATCCTGCGGTATTGAAGATGCATACATTAATATTATTAGTAACATCTATGAAAATGCAAGTACAAAGATTCGGCTGTTTGAAAATACAACACACATAAAAATTGGAAAAGGAGTGAGACAAGGTGACACCATATCTCCGAAGCTCTTTAATGCCACATTGGAAAATGTCTTTCAATCACTGAACTGGGAAAACAAAGGGATAAAGAGTAATGGAGATTATCTAACCCACCTTCGTTTTGCTGATGACGTAGTCATTTTTACCACTACCTCATCAGAGCTGCAGAGTATGATCCAGGAACGTGTTGACAAGAGTAAAGAAGTAGGATTAAAAACGAACTTTCAGAAGACAAAAGTTATGTTCAATGCTTTTACAAAAAATAAAGATTTATCGATTCATGGTGAAAAGCTAGAGATAACAGACACGTACGTTTATCTTGGACAGCAGATATCAAGTGAGGGTCACTTTGATGAAGAAATTAATCGGCGTACAAAACTTGCCTGGTGAGCTTTTGGAAGAAACAGCATAATTTTCAAGAGCAATATGCTATTATGTCTTAAAAGAAAAGTGTTTGATCAATGCATCCTTCTAGTGCTTACGTATGGTGCAGAGATGTGGACCTTTACTAAAAGAGACATACAAAGGCTGCAGACAACTCAAAGTAGCATGGAGAGGTGCATGCTTGGTGTAACCAAGAGAGATAAGAAGAGGAACACGTGGATCCGAAAAATGACAAGAGTGGAAGACATCATGATCAGAGTTAAATCCCTGAAATGGCAATATGCTGGACATACTGCCAGAAGAACAGACCATCGATGGACAGCTGAAATTTTAGATTGGATTCCAAGGGACAGGAAAAGACCCAAAAGAAGACCACGTGGAAGATGGGTGGATGAAATTCGAAAGTATGCGGGAGTGACATGGAGGAGACTGACACAAGACAGACCGTTGTGGAGGAAACTTGGGGAGACCTTTGTCCAGCAGTGGATTGATAATGGTTGACAATGATGATGATGATGATGATGATGATGATTAATGCACTACATCTTATTAAGTGAGCTAGCACTTGAAACTCCGTGCCTTTCGAATATGTTTCAAGTTTTATAGCTTAAACGTGATGTAATTTATTACACACAAAAATATTTGCATTTGTAAGAATGATCATTGGTAGGCACACCAGAGTATGCAAATCAACCTGTTGGACACCATGCGAGTAATTCGGAGAAGTAAATTTAGACAATGTTTCTTGCAGTATTTTTTTAATAAAAAATAGTATATATCAAAGCGTTTAATTTCTTTTCTTTTCTTTTTTGTTAAAGAGGGAATGGTGATATTGTTAGGGAGCTTTACTGCTCCAAAAATTGAAACTGTGTAATGATCTACAGAGATATACAGTAGATCCACCATGTTTTTTCGACATGTGAGGTCGTATGATAAACGTCCGTGAAAGATATTTGCATTTGTAAGAATACTCATTGGTAGACTTATAAGGCTATGCAAATCGACCCTTCGGACATCATACGAGTTGACTACCATTTAACGTCTCGCTACAGCCACCACATGCACACTGAATAACAATTGAATTAGAGACAGCTGGCGTTATGCAAATATGGCGCAGCCGGAAGCCCTGTAAACGGAAACGACATGACGTATGCTGCGATCCGACATTATAAGGAGTGATGCGGCGGGAATCAGTAGGAGTCGGACACATTATGGGTAAGACGAAGGTTCTAAGCGCATTTGATCGTGGGCAAATTGTCGGGTCCCGACGAATGGGTCACTCCACCTCAGAAGTCCTGCAGGCACTGGGTTGTTCACGAGTCACTGTGTCACAGGTGCACCGTGAATAAATCGAATCCGGTAAAACCATTACTGCAAGTGTCAACTGCCGTGGACAACAGCGTGTGGATGAGCGGGGTCATCGTCGGCTAACTCTCATTGTAACAGAGGATAGACGGGCCACAGTGCAAGAAATCACTCGGCAATTTAACGCTGGTGCACAAAAACGTGTAAGCAGCCACACCATCCATAACCATCTCCTCGCACTGGGGTACAGATCCATCGTCCCACGAGGGTACTTCTGCTGACCGCACATCACAGGGTGCAAAGATTATCATGGGCACGGGAACATCGCCACTGGATCCTAGACATGTGGAAAAATGTTGCCTGGACTGATGAGTCGAGATTCACTTTGGTACATGCGGATGGCAGAATACGAATACGGCGCAAACCACATGAAGCGATGGATCTTTCTTGCCAGTAGAGTACTCTTCATGATGGTGGGGGTGGCATTCTCGTCTGGGGACTGTTTACGTGTACTGAAATGGAACCCCTGGTACGTGTTACATCGTCTCTCACAGGTCAACGTTACCGGGATATCCTGGACGACTATTTGCTCCCGTTTGTGCGTCTTCAACATCCCACTGAGGACCTCATCCTGCAATAAGACAATGCACCGAGCCATCGCTTCTGGAATTGTACCCGAATGGTTGGATGAACACTCCGCCGACGTGACCTCGCTTCCTTGGCCAGCTAGGTCACCTGACCTCAATCCCATCGATCACATCTGGGATACCATCGAGAGAGATGTTCGAGGATCTGACCTCACTCCATCAAATCCTCGTCAACTGTGGAAGCTTGTTCAGGGCTCGTTTATCCGTATGGCTTCCCCACGCTTCCAGTGTCTTGTCGAGTCCAATCCGAGAAGAATCGCCGCCGTCATCAAGGAAAAAGGTGGTGCTATACGTTACTCGACACGTATATCCAATTCAATTGCCCTTCAGTGTATATAAGTCCAGATGTGAGGTAAGAGTTATAGAACGGCACTGAGTACCTTCCAAAGTAACTTTCCTTTGAAACATTTTAAATCGAAGCTTATGATCGGTGCCGAAAAGGTCTTAGGGAAATTGCACGAGCTATTGTAAGTGCTCATAATATTGTTGACGATTTTCTGTGTAAACGGGCAGCATATGGGATAGTTAAGCGTCCAGGACGTCCTTCAATCCTATCTGCAAGGGATAAATGCAACCTTGTCAGAGCAGCATCGAATTCTTCGCTATCGGCGACGGAGATACTGCGGAGGTGCAACCGCAAAATCTCAACGGAAACCGTTTGTCGGTATAAAAAGTCGAACCCTCACATTGTTCGAGCAAACGTTCAGAAAGGACCTTATTTAAAACCCATTCACAAACAGAGATGGCTGGAATTAGCGCGTAAAAACATAGACAGAGATTGGAGAAAGGTAAGAAGGTTTTCAATTGAGTTCATTGAATTAACCTTGTTTGTTTTTGCGGATCACAGTGTCTAATAATTATATATATATATATATATATATATATATATTTCTAGGTAGTGTTCGGTGATGAGAAAAAGTTCAAACTAGATGGTCCGGGAAAATGTAATTCCTACTGGCACGGTTTGCAGAAACAGCCGAAGTTCTTGCCATAGAGAAATTTCGGAGGGGTAGTTGTATGGTTTGGAGTGACTTCAGTGCTCGTGGAATTGTTTCCTTGGAGTTTGTGTCAACCAAAATAAACAACGCTTTTTATCAAGCAATTCTTAAAAAAAAAAAAAAAAGATGTGTTTACGTAGGTTTTGCCAAAATCATCCCATTTACCAGCAAGACGACGCAACGATATTGAAGCAACTTCCCCATTGAGTTCCTGTACCATATTTTTTGACATGTTCCTGAACAGTTCATTCGTTTTCTCTAACCTATAATTTGATCTGTTTTTCTCTAACCTATAATTTGATCTGTTTTTCTCTAACCTATAATTTGCAACTTAATACACCTTTTCACCGATTTTAATGAGATTTCACCAAGTAGATTTTTTTAATTATACTGATTTTTTCTGATTTTTCTTAATTTATGAAAACCAGTGTATTTATTTTGTGTAAGCTCTATGATATCGTTCATGTTCTTTAGGTGAAAATCATAGAACTCAAAATAATACATCATAGATCTAACAAAGATTTTTAAATTTAATTAAAAGGGAAGGGTTATATGAAATTCTGAAATTGGATAGGTTAATTTTCTTTAAAACTCATATTCTGAAAAACTATGTTTTGTATTTGAAACTTAGACGACTTATTGCAGTGTTAAATACACAGTCGAGTCACATTATTGTTACAACTTCCTACTTTTGACGCCAATAAAGCGTAGCCAATGAAAGAAGGCATGTGTCGTGAGCTGGCTTTTAGAGTAGGTAAGGTGTGCTGTAGGCATTTTGAAACGTATCACTCGTTGATATCATAGATAAAAGGAGCGATTTATCATATTTTCAAAAACGGATGATTATCGGATTTCGGGACAAGGGTGGTAGTATTTCTGAAACAGCCGAGTTTGTGAACTTTTCGCGTGCTGCTGTGCTTAAAGTGCATCGTGATTGGAGAAATGGCACAATTGCGAATAAGTGACGTGTAACCTACAGAGCACCAGATGCCATTGATCTGAGAAGTGAACGTCGGCTTCGAAGGGTGCGTGATGGTCAATCACCAAGCTGCAATGAAGCAACTCACTGGCCGAATGACCCAGGAGACTAGAGCGAGTGTGTCTAAAACGACAGTTCAGCGAACCCTGCTGCGAATGGGGCTCCGATGTAGACTGATGGTCACTAACCCTATGCTAAAGAAGATGCATCTGACAGAAGAGGCTTGCATTTGCACGGAAGTATCGAAATTTGACCTCCGCTGATTGGCAAAGGATTGCCTTTTTCGATGAGTCACGTTTTCTGTTTCATCGAACAGATGGACGTTTGTGTGTAAGGTGAGAAACATCGGAGAACAAACACTCAACAAGTGTTTTCGTGGCATATCCTGGGTACTCTCATATATGCGGGAGACACTTTGAATGGAATTCGTTATGAATTCATCCTTGCAGACCACGTGCACCCATACATGCTTTTGGTCTTACCTGGGGCGGATGGCATCTTCCAGGACGACAGCGCGACGTGTCACACAGCTATAAATGTTCGAGAGTGGTTGGAAGAGAACGATGAAGACTTCAAAGTACTTTCCTGGTCCATTAATTCACCACATTTAAATCCAGGTCTACCTCGATCGTGTTGTTCGCTCTATGGATCCTCGACCATGCATCTTCCAGCAGCTATGAGATGCACTGCCTTCAGCATGACTGAACACCTTCCAGCACCTTATTGAATCACTCTCAGCCCGTCTAACTGCTGTCCGAGCTGTACACGGCGTTTATTCTAGATATTAGCTGGTGGTCACAATTATGTGACTCGACCGTGTATTTCTTGAGGAAACCAGTTTAATTCAAACTGAAGTGAAACTGTACTTACTATTTATTCGTATAAACATGGAGCACCCTAGTGTAGAATTTATCTTTAATCTACGAGGGTGTATCGGAAACTACCGCACACTACTTCTTTTTTTCTTCAATTTAATACATGGGCAAAGCAAAACATATACACAGTGTAGCTACATTTCTTAGCAATTTTTCAACAAAAGTACCGAGACGCTCGAAATATGTATACCAGCGTGGTACCATCTGAGGACAACCGATTTGACTTCGGTAGTTGAATCGAGTCAATGCCGGCACAGGAATATTTTCAAGAAGACCAAACAGATGAGAAATGACCAAGCAGATGAAACATTCGGGAGAAGACCAAACAGATGGAAAAGTCCGATGGAGCCAGGTTCAGACTGTTCAATCGGTGCTAGAGCAGCTCCCTGAAAAATTGTGCAATTTTCTCTGTCATTTCTGGTTATCTGTCAAGTTCTTGGGCACTCATGACACGCTAACCTTGTGGAATTGTTTCTTGTTATGCACAATATCGTACGTACGAAATGTTTAACTTCTGTGCCAATGTGCGCAGATAAATCCGCCCGTCATTTTGAATTGCCTGTTCAATGCTTCTCACATTGGAAGATAAAGACTCGGTTACAGTAGACAGGAACGTGTGGAATCAGTAAGGTTGCCACGGCTCTCTGCAAAGAAACTGCGCCATATGGAGATAACGCTGCATTCCAGGCAGTCACCATCATACACGTCCACTATTTCTTTGAGAATTTGCGTCAGAGTTTTCCGTTTAGCTTTCAAGAAACTGACCACACAGTGCAGCTCTTCATCCGTAGATGGCGCTAACGAACGCAACATCTTTGGGCCGTTGTTCACACTGTCCTCCATCACAGCAACACCTGATCTAGCAAACCGATCTGTAACCTTATATTCAAATTCGTTGTCTACCAAACTGCAACCTGCTACTTGGAACCTGTAAAGACGAAAAAATATGGTGCGTATTTCTTTACGATCATCCCTAGTAGTCAAGATTTTGCAGTTCTTCAAGTTTGTGGCACATTATGTTCTTATTAAAAGACAAAAAAACCGCACTGAATGAGATAATTTGTTACCACTTGGTCACTTCATTAAAACTAGTTTCCCAGCAAAAAACTTCTAGCACAGAACGCAAGTTAAATCTTAATGTCACAGAGCTTGATCAGATAAACGGGTTTGTGTAATATACACTGGCGAAAAGTGAAAAAAGAACACCAAGAAGGAGACGTCTGATACCAATGAAATTTATACAGCATAATAACGGAATACAGAGGATAACGTGATCAAAATATTATGGCAAAATACAGCTGTATTTGCTGGTAAACTGAAAAATAACATTTTCACGTAACATGGTTAGTACGAGGTTGAACCACCATGAACTGCGTCACACTGTGCAAATTCTGGCATGGAGTCTGTCGTACAGATGTTGGATGTAAGTTTGGGGCAGTGAGTTCCAAGCATCCTCAACCAGGACGCGTAAATCGGGGATGGTCGTGGCTGGCCGTGGAGACCGGATAAGTCGTTGTCCCATAAAATCACACACGTGCTCAATGGGGGACAAATCCGGTTATCGTGCAGGCCATGGAAGTTGTCTCACACCCTGAAGTGCATGTTGCGTTGCACGTGCCGTGTGTGAGCGTGCGTTATCTTGCTGGAAAACACCCCGATGGACCGAACTTACAAATGGCACAACAACGGGCTGAATGATGTTGTTGATGTAGGATGTGCTGTTTAACGTACCCGGTACAAACACTACTTGTGTACGGTAGTGATAGTTAATCGCTCCCCACACCAGGAGACCAGCTGTAGGCTCTGTGTGTCGCTGGCGGATGCAAGAAGGGTGGAGACGCTCCACATTGCATCTGCGAACAAGCATACGGACATCGGAAGTTCCCAAGCAGAATCTGCTTTCATCGCTGAACACGACAGATCGTCATTGCGTTCTTCAGTTCAGACGTTGGCGACACCACTGCAGCCGTTCCTGACGGTGGGCTGGAGTCAGAGGTATACACGCCAGAGGCACACGTACATGTAGTCCTGCATCCAGTAGACGGTTGCGGATTGTTCGCACAGTCACCTCAGGTGCAACGGCAGCTCGGAATTTTGTCGCAGTTAATGTTCTGCTTGACAACGCCGCTCTTCTTATGCATCGATCGATCCGATCATCAGTCCGTCTGTGACTCCGGGTTCCACGTCTTCTCGCGTGGGAGTGTTCCTCGGACCATCTACGCCACCATCATACCACCACCGATACTTCCCGTCCAATTCGCTCCGCAATACGACGATACGACCACCCGGCCTCGCCGAGTCTGACTAGACGACATCG
Source organism: Macrothele yani (assembly GCA_039090855.1). Taxonomy (NCBI): domain Eukaryota; kingdom Metazoa; phylum Arthropoda; class Arachnida; order Araneae; family Macrothelidae; genus Macrothele; species Macrothele yani. The sequence goes on along the minus strand of CM077034.1, from coordinate 182,024,749 downwards.
CTCAAAGTCCGATAACTGCTGAAATCTTACACGTCTTCCATGTCCAGGCATTGCAGCTTCTTCAGGGTCTTCGTACGAGTCCGTACGCCGACGACTGATTATATTCAGTTCGCCGTACTCCTTAAATACCACCCACGATAATTTGCATATTATGCCGTGCTGTGGTGTAAGCGCTGAACGGTGGGTGCCGAAGTTAACATCACACCTACGTAAACTGGACCCAATTAACATATGTAAATTTAATTATCGTCCGCCAAATCCTTCTTTGTGTTCTTTTTTCACTTTCGGGCAGCGTATTTAGGAAGTATGTTGACAGAGAGAAACAATTAGATGGCGAAATTACAGGCAGTGAATTGTTCTTTGAAAATCACATCTGCATTAGGAGAATTTTTACAGGAATGATTTGTACACAAGAAAGTTCGAAGCCGCTGTGTATGAAAGTGTAATTGTTCGTACTCTGCTGTAATTCAGTGAAACATGGGAACGGCAAAAAAGACACAGCAGTCGTTTGTGTGCTCGGAAGTTTCGTTGCTTTTGGGTAGCTTGTCGCAAGATACGCTCTGATAATAGGAGAAATGCTGCTTTGCGGATGTGTAATATCAGGGAAAATGTTATTACCAAGAAAAATATTCTTAGGTGGTTTGATCATGTTAAAAAAAAGAGCGATGAGGTGCTGACTAAAATATTTTTTTCAGCACAAGTGGCAGGAAAGAAAGGTAGGTAGGGGAAGGCCAAGGAAATCATGGGAGCATCAGATTCAGGAACGCCTACTTGAGAAAAAGATAATGAGTATGAAATAAAAAAGGTCTTGTGTACGGCGTCTGATCGATGCCAATGCAACTCCAGCTGCGCACAAAGATCCCTGTAAATAGAGACATTTGAAACACCAAAAGTAAGTGAATTATAGTTCCAACAATTCAACGTTTAGTTGGCTGACCGTCTTTTTTTGAGGAGCTAACCTTTGTATTTCAGAGGACAGCTTAATAGTATGTATGTATGTACACTGAAGTGCCAGAAACTGACAATCCATATGAAGGTACTATTATAACACCACAAGGTAGTCGAAGCGTCAAAAGACCAGTGCCCCCCAACTCAAAAATTGGAAAAACTATATAGTCGTTTGCCTTTTAAATATTATAAAACATGACGTACTGCGAAGTGAACAATACTACGCAATTGCGAGCCTTTAAATGACGGCTTTCCAGCAGTCATTCCATACGCAATAATATTCAGTCATCTGCTAATGGTTTTCATCATCAGGTGACAGCAACAGGTGCTTTGAAAAGCCTGCTTTTTTTTTTATCATCTCATTTATGTAAATCAAAGCAAGTCTTTCACATCTCGCATTTTTGAATGTATTAGGCATATAATAAACCTAACTTGTGGCACTAATGGCAATTGAACAAAAGAATTTTCGGAGAAATTATTTCCGAGAATGCCATACCCTTCCCCTAAAAAACATCAGCTTTCAATTAATTGAGATCCCTTTAATGTTTGGACACGCTACACCTATGCACAACAGTATGTTTTAAACAAGAAATTTCGAAACAAAATGTGGTACTCGGAATCAGGGTGTTTTAAATGAAATATATTTTATCGCTGGCGCTTTTGTATAAATTAGTGGCACATAAAAAGATACTTAAATAAATTACTTTATTATGCCATGAAATATCAGTAGCCTTAGAAAGGAAAATATAAATGTACCCTTTTTAAATTAAAATTTTCTATGGTTTTAATAAAAAAAAAAATTCAGTGATTTCCTTTTTATCGGTTTCAAACTACATAATTTCCACGTTTTCATTTTATGTTTTGCCAGTCGAAGTTAACGTAATGCCTTATAGAATGGATTGCATTCCGTTCTCAGGTGGTCACCTTCATTATATCGTGCTACAATTTAGGTCTCAGAATATAAATACCTAGGAAAGGAAAAATAACAAATATACTTAACTACGAATACTTGGCAGTAGGTCAAGTTTACAATTCTCCATGGGAAATTTCATGATTTGGCAATAACACTGGAGTAACGGACTTGGTTCCCGATAGAACCTAGTATCTTATCTCCAGAGAATTAACGGATTTGGAAAAGGTCACAAGACTTGGATGTGCGTTCACTGGAAGACATCTTCTCTGGTGCTGTTCCTGCTGCTTCCTGATATACACTGAAGAGCAATTGAATTAGAGACAGCTGGCGTTATGCAAATGTAGCACTGTGGTCGGCCCTGTAAACGGAAACGACATGACGTATGCAGTAATCCGACAATATAAGGAGCGATACGACGGGAATCAATAGGAGTCTGACGCGGTATGGGTAAGACGAAGGATCTAAGCTCATTTGATCGTGGGCAAATTGTCGGGGCCCGATTAATGGGTCACTCCATCTCGAAGTCTTGCAAGCACTGGGATTTTCACGAGCCACTGTGTCACGGGTGCACCATGAGTATATCGAATCGGGTAAATACATCCCTGCAAGGGCCTACTGCTGTGGACAACAGCGTGTGGATGTGCGGGGTCATCGTCGGCTAACTCGCATTTTAACAGCAGATAGACGGGCCACAGTGCAAGAAATCACTCGGCAATTTAACGCTGATGCAAAAAAACGTGTAATCAGCCTCACCATCCAGAACCATCTCCTCGCTATGGGTTACAGAAACCATCGTCTCACGAGGGTACCGCTGCTGACCGTACATCACAGGGTGCAAAAATTAGCATGGGCTCGGGAACATCGCCACTGGACCCTAGACATGTGGAAAAATGTTGCTTGGACTGATGAGTCGAGATTCACGTTGGTACATGCGGATGACAGGATACGAGTACGGCGCAAACCACCTGAAGCGATGGATCCTTCTTGCCAGCAGGGTACTCTTAGAACTGGTGGGGGTGGAAATTTCGTATTAGGACTGTTTACGTGGACTGAAATGGTACCCTTGGTACGCGTGACATCGTCTCTCACAGGTCAACGTTACCGGGATATACTGGACGACCATTTGCTCCCGTTTGTACGTCTTCAACATCCCACTGGGGACCTCATCCTGCAACAAGACAATGCACTGTGCCATCGCCCCCGAATTTTATCCAAATAGTTAGACGAACACTCCACCGACGTGATCTCGATACCTTGACCAGCTATGTAACCTGACCTCAATCCCATCAAGCACATCTGGGATGCCATTGAGAGAGGTGTTCGAGTCTCTGACCCCCCTCCATCAAATCTTCGTGAACTGTGGGAGCTTGTTCAGGGGTCGTGGATGCGTATGGTTTCCGAACGTTTTCGGTGTCTTGTCGAGTCCATGCCTAGACGAATCACCGCCGTCATCAGGGCGAAAAGTGGTGCTACACGTTACTAGACAGGTATCTCTAATTCAATTGCTCTTCAGTGTATGTGGCCGGTAAAAAATAGTGTACGTTAAGAGCACCGTTTAACTGAAGTTACTGATATTAGTGTTCACCTGTTAAAGTATAAGACTTTGGACAACCAGCTCTTCAGGATCCAGTGCAAAGACTGGTGAATTCACATTCATAGGACTAATTAGAATTTAGAGTCATTTTTATGCATATCCCATGTCCAAAAGTATAGGTGTAAGCTAAATAAGTTTTCCAACCAAAATCTATATCTCAAATACTTCAGCCACGGTGTTGGTATGCTTCAAATTGTGCATGTCTTTAGGCACAAAATAGCAAGTTGTTACAATCCATTACTGGTAAAAGTTGTTTTGTAGCTTATAGTGATTCTTCTGTACTCGCAACGTTTTCCGTTTTTTAAATTCTATGCAACCGCCGATGGGACATCTTGGTGATCTTATACTCCTGAACATAAAATATATATTGCTGCCTCGCTAAAATCATAAAATGTCTTGAGATTTTTTTCGCATGGATCCAAGGAAATGTTCATTTTATAACAACCCGTTACCTTCAGAAGTGAAATACAGAGTTCGACACTTATTACTGGGTAGAAACATGTGGATATCGTTTTTAATGCTTCCCCAGTTATTTTGGATGTTAATGACAATGACTTCGTTTCAACATGACATTGATTAGGTAATAAGATATTTTGCTGGATATGTCGGAACCACTTTCCATGGTTGAAAGTTTCACTGAAATGCGAATTATTGTGCTTTGAGATCCTATTTTTCCTCATTCTCCTCCAGCATGTGTTACTGGAAACGACTTCTCTACTGAAGAGTTTATATATACAAGGGGTTTGTAAATTCATTCCACAAAGCTACAGGGGTGATAGTACACAACACGACGAACAATATTTGAAATGAAACCTAGGGCTGCATTCCACTCCTATGGCCAGAAAAATAGTAAAGTTACATAGCCACGTTGAACTTTCAACAGTGAAAAAAAAGAAAAATACATATTTTATGAGTTGCACAATTCAAATCGCATCAGAGAAAGACTCAAAGGAGTTGCTCAAACGAGCGTCCAAAGGCGTCGTTGCACAATCCACACAGGATAACGAAGAACTGTCTCACCCTCTCGTAGACTCCCAGTGTGGTGTTGATCTTTTCCGCAGCAAATGATCAACACCACACAGGTGTCTCGTTCACAGGTGTCTCGTACACAAATGTTTTCATGTGCCCCCTGAAGAATATGTCAAGAGCATAAAGTTCCGAGCAGCGTGGAGCCAAGCCACAAGTCCACCGAGTCTAATCCACGGCCTGGATATGTCGCATTTAGGAAGTATCAGACCTTTGTGGCAAAGTGTGTTGTGGCCCCATCATGCATAAACCACATGTCCCTCCGTGTGGCGAGCGGAACATCCTGCAAAAGACCGGAAACCACTTGCTCCAAGACCACACAGTACGCTGCGCCGGTCAGACGTATACAGCAATTCCCATGTGATGTTTGCACGGTAATAACGCTTAACGGATTACGCTGCGTTTTTAAATGTTTCCACCTCATCGTCTACGCACGTGTTCAGCGCACCTGATTTGCATCTTGTACTTTTCATTCCCTAGTTGGAACTCCGTGTTCCTGCTGCACGTTTTACGACCGTGCTCTTTTCTGCTACTAGGAGTGGAAAGTGGCCCTAAGTTCCATTGCAAATGTTGTTAGTCTTGACGTGTTAGGACAATGGAATAAGCGAACATGACGCAGATGATATTCGCTGCAATATCGTTTGCTCGTCCTTGTTTCATTTTCTAGCACCTGCAACTCGGTGCGTCCATTAATCATGATGCCGCTCTATACCATAACCGTGGCACCGCCGTTTCTTTCGCTTTCCTGAATATTCTGTCGCTAGTATCAGGCACCACTTTACCGATTTCAAGCCAGATCAGCTGCCTCTAGAATTTGAGGATAGACTGAAATGTCGCTCATGACGTGCTGGTATCGTATATTCGACAAAACTGAAAGTGTATTTTTTGGGATATCTGCCTTTCTGTGATGGAATAAAGGCAACTCGCAAGCTGACAAGGGGTGGTAAGGCAATTGACAAGTCGTATTATTTCTGCTGTTGAAATTAAAAACATGTCTTCAAGCATCCTGGTAGTGTGAGAGCAACGCCTTAGCAGGAGACTGGAAGACATTCTATTGGCTTGAAATGCTGCCCAGGGACAGGACACCATACAATGCGCGATTTCAAACTACCTCGGCTTCATTCAGATTCCTTATAATTTTTCCACGCGTAAAATCATATGGTTGATGCTTTTGAGATTGAAAGCAAATTACGTGTTAGTGTTTATACAGTATATAAGATAGGAAAGGAATACCGAATTTGTACGTGCCAATTTAAGCATTTCTTTCTAACCTTTATGGAGCTCCAAGAAAAAACTCCACCAAGACATTTTCGTTTACTACAGCAAATCTACAAAAAGTAATTCAACAACATATGTTTTATATATAAACTCTTTTTTTTAATTTTTTGCTGTCTGCAGAAATTTGTAATTACCAAGAACATATATTTAATAATTTCAAAAGTATTTTTCGTTTACTTAGTATTAATTAAAGCTGACCCGTTTATAGCCGACGTAGGAAACTTTACTAGTGAAGATTTCAAAAAGAGACGCATCCAGTTACATAAGAAATTCAATAATTTCTTTCTATTTCACAACCTCTAATATTGCCTTTAAATTTTATGCTACCCATACCAACTCCCAGGAAACACTTGTCAGATATATTTTTACATTGTAAGCCAATTAAGTACTGCCACAAAATATATTTCTAAAGCGATCTTTCGATCATAACTTCGTATGTTTTGAACTTGTGTTGCATGGCACATTCCATGATACCACTACACTTGTCTTTACATTTCCATCAGGAGACAGCGTTATTTTTGTTTTCTCCTGCATCGTATGGACTTAATTGTCAGTACTATATAAGTAATAATTACAGGACCAAATCATTAGGTAAGCTCTATTCTTAAGACAGTTTTATACATGAAGAACCAAATTCCTCATATTGTCACATTAAATATACGCAAGAATAGGGTCAACACATTTTGCGCAGTTTGCGAAAATTCGGACTAATCACGTGCCATTGATTTTGTTACTATGCCTGTTTTCCAAGTATTCAGGCTTACATCCCTGAGTGTCTTTAAACTTTGCACTGTATTACAAAAGTATTATACCCTGTTTTTCTATTCAATATATTTTTAGAATATATTACTGTAATAAATAGGAAATTAAAAGAAAACAGCATGAACTTCATTTTGGTCAGAGCACTAGCCAGTTCACAGGCCATATTTTTGAAAAATACTAAAACGCTGAATTTAAATGAATGTTTCCTTAAAAAAAATCCACAACTTCGGGAGCAAACATGAAAGACAAAATGCGTAAACGTGCCCCTTTTCGAATCAAATAGTACACTTTTATTTTTAAAGAAAACCTTGACGTTTCAAGAAACAATGATCGGAGAACCTTTCTACAAGAAGCAAGAGAACTTAACCAATGGTAAACTAGAAGTACGTTAAACTAAAATCAAACGAGTAAAGAGTTATTGCTGAACAGAAGAAAAACGTAAGATATTCGTGAAGCTTACATGTGCCATTTCAAAATTCAAGAGAAAAAAATGCATAAATCTGGACCTTTATGCCTGAAAATAGAAATCAAAATTTCATTAACACAAATCAGTGTTTTTTTGTTTGTCAGTTTTTTAAATAAATTATGTTTATTATTAGTTCACTTCGGTATGGGGACCCTGTGCTATTAGCCACGTGTTTGATCATGACAGTCTCCAAAGTTCTACCGGTTAAGTTATCACTCTATCCTACCCCCGGTAAGAACATAGCTACGGATAATATATTTTACCGGATGTGGACGTGATCTTTCTCCTTATATGTGTATTATTCTGAAGTTTGCGAAATTAGCAGTGAGACATTCCACTGATCACGATGGTATCACTGCAAGTGACTTCTGAGAAAAGCGCCGCTCATTCCAGCCTCGTCGACTGGAGGGGAAAGCCGTGATGTTATGTCACCTTCACGCAGTGATTTGCCTTCGTCATTTGTTCCTGTTGTCATTCTGGATACATGGCTGATGCATCAACGTCATGTGTCATTGTGTGCCATACAACCTATTCAAGAAATAGGAGTATAATTTGTTCTAACTAAAAATACCTTCATGTGAGCGACCTTTCATCTTTAATATGTATAACAGCAAGTTTAACGTGCGATAAATATTTTCTCAATATTTAATGTTTTATGAAGAATGAAATTTTAGAAAAAAAATTATATGCGGATGTGTTTAGGAGTTTCAAAATTGTCTGCATTTGCAATATCAAGACGTAAACATCTTACAAAGCTAGAAGTCAACAGAGCATACTGTACATAATTTAAACTCCCTGTGTAGTAAATTATGTAAAGAGATGACTCCAGAGGCTTTTACAAACTATTAAATTAATGCATTTTTATGTAATGAAAAAACAATTTCCCAAAAGAGACACAAAAATTGAATAACTACTAGGCAGTGCTGTCCAGAACGTGCATAGCATGAACGCCCACGGCTTTTATGGGCCCATTTGCTCTCTTTTTTTCTTATGTGTAGTTTCTATTTTTTTTTTAGCCTGAGCTTAATAATATTTTACAGTTACATTTTTATGGCGTAGATTTATTTCCAAATCATCTAAATTTAAGCAGCTGCGTAGCTTGAATCTTACATCCATATCTTCCTGCAATATATCTCCTAGGTCCTCATACAAAAATGTTTTGAACCATATTCCGAAGATACCGAAGTGCCCTTTTCAGACTGAATCGCTCAACGGTCGCTAAATTGGAAGCCTCATTCCCCAACTGCATTCCTTGAGAGGACTGCGGTATGTAACATGAAAACAATATCCAGTTCTCTTATTTGCGGCTGAGAGTATCCGAAATTTTGGTGGCGAATAGCACCTTTTGTGCAATTCTTTTCGCCACTGAATATCAGAGTTTGCAAGTTTCCTAAAGCAGCAGAAAGAAGTAGTTGCAAATCCACCCACACGGATTAACATAGGCAACTATTTGGTTTGGGGAATAACAAGCACAACTTGCAATATTAAGAACTTCCGAATTGCGCATAATAAGAATCACAGACTTGGACATGGAGACAGAATGCCATCAAAAGAATTACAATATCACGAAAACAGGAAAAAACGCATACCCTGAAAATAGTAAAATACACCAGCTGTAGAGTGATATGTTTTTATATCTTTCAGAAACTTATTTTTATAGTTTACGAAGAAGTATCTGAATTTGAATTAAGCAATCCACGAAACTGGCTAAAGCGTCTTCTCTGCTCAAATAAATAACGTTAACAAGAATATCGTTGTTTGTTTTCAAAATGGTATAAAAGACTCATTGTTCGAAGAAACACGTGGCGCTTCCACAAACGGTAACATCACATAAGGCAAATTTAATTTCCAACATATTTTTCACGAGTATTTACGGATTGATGTATTACAGCAGAAACAAGTTTAACAGTCCTAAACTGAATTAAGCTTATATGATGACTATATAGAAATAACTCCCACCTCACAAAATGTCGCACGTGCTGAGTACCGAACAGATGGAGCACCAGAACAAGAAGTCTTTCCTAGAAGGGTATTTTTAAAATGCCGATTCTTAAACCTATAGTTTTCAGTGCAACAGGTGTGGAATGTTCAAAATAACTAAAGAAAGGTCCTGCTGCTTTGGCTCTTTTTAAGAATTTAATTATTGATGCACGTATTGCCTCCACACTGGACCTTAGATATTTATAAACGGGTTCCCTGGTCCCTTGATTCCTTCATCGTTCAAGGAAGCCCGTGTATAGTCTATTTTCAGTTATTTCGCGCAGACACGCGGGTAGAAATAATTATGTAAGTCAATGAATCAGGAATGTGAAAAAGGGATTGTTCAAAATTGTGAAAGTTCGGTTATGGTCTAGGATGCGTTCAAGTTGCACGCACTGGGACCTGTGGTATAAACGTGTGTCAGTTAATCTAGAAGAATACTAGAACTGTGTACGCTACTTATTCCTCTTCAGTCATCTGTATTCGTCCATGGAATTTTTATCCGATGAGGCAATGGACCCTTTCAGGAGGACAATGCGCCTCGCGACAGAGCAGTTTTGACTAGAACTTTGTTAGAAGACTATTCTGACGAAGTTCCTCAATTTAATGGTCTCGGGTTCACTGTACACGAGCCCGGTGGAAACTTCTTTGTTTTCTCATGAAAGTTTCATTCGAGGTTTGAACACTCAACCTATTAATGTAAAATAATTATTAACAGCGGTGCACCGAGCATGGGTGGAGTTCCCTGTGGAATAGTTTCGTAACTTAGTGAAATCCATGCCTTGCAGTGTAGCTACGTTTTTTCTGGGAGAAAGGCATTGCTTCCCATTACTAGATTTATGTTCTTGAAAGTGGCTATTTATGGGCGCATTGGCACTAACTCTTTCATATTGATTTCTGCATTTCCCGGCGTCAACAGCGCACCTCAAGTTTGAACCGCAAAATTTGGACGAAAAGGAAAAAATATAAAAATAAGGTATCAACACTTTCATAAAGTTTAAAAGCAATACCAATTTTAGCACAACATATAAGATAAACATTTCAGTCACCCATGTCGTCAAATCCAGAAAAATTACTTGTATTATCTGTATCAGTGGCATCACTGTCATAATCAAGGTAGTCAATACTCTACGAACTGTCACTATCTTCAAACAGAATGTTATCTTCTGTGCCATGTAACGTATTACTGATGCCACATTTTTTAAAGAATTTTATTTCTATTTCAGTCTTCACAGCATTCCGTGCTTTCAGGACCGACTTCCACACTGGAGCAACTGTTGGCCTTTTCAAACGACCGGTTAAGGTTAGGTCGTGGTCCGTGGCCCGAATCTACGGATTCCACTATTTTTTCATAAATACCTTAAAGGCTTGCTGCTGGATATACCCATCAGCAAGCCTTTAACAAGCCTACAGACTAAGTGGTTTATCGTAAATGCATTCCAGCAAGAGCGACGCGAAGGAAAAAACCAATAATCTTCCCATTGAGTTTCACGAGGAAGGAAGTCTTGCTATTTTTTTTTTTTTTTTTTTGATTGGAGGTTTAACGACCACCGTGAGCAACTCAATGGGCTATAAGCAGTCGCCCGTCCCTAATTTAGGGTCACTGGTTCCAGGGAAGGGAGAGAGCCAGTGCCGTAAGACAAACACAACATCCATGCCTCACCGGGATTCGAACCCGGACCCCGTTCGGACGAATGATCAGAGGCCAACGCCTTAGACCACTGCGCCACCGGGGCGGCAGTCTTGCTATTAATAAGGTTTATCGGTAAACATTTTAACATAGACAACGTTCTCCTGGAATTAGCACAAGCCTCCGAAAAACGTAACTTTTGTTCTCCAAGACACGCGGTAAGTCTTTAAAAATTATTTCAGAAAAAACACGCTGGGATACACGGTACCTTCTAAAGATGGTATAATGAAGGACTATAACATCTAAGAAAGGAGAGAAAAACTTTTATTTTAAGTATCTATCCAAGCGTAGTTTTTGGGATATAAAATCCGGGAATAATACGTTTTTGAAGATATGAATTTAGATTTCGCCGATGCCGGTAATGCGTCTTTTAAAAAAACATTGCTTTTGCGACCCTTCGGCTTTTGAAATAATCCAGTCTCAATTGTCAGTAAAGGAGTATAATTTGGAATATTGCCCGAAGTGCATTCATTTGAGAAAAATGTATCCCAACACGAAGACATAGATTCACAACCTGTTGAACATTAGGTTTATTTTTCTTTTTTTTTTTTTTAATAATACTTTCGAGCACTTTGGAAGATAATGCATTGCAAGGAAGAAACAATATTCACTGTCGCAAATTATCGTGCACTGAAGAAGCTGTGCGTCACAAATGTTCATGCGTACAAAGGTGCTAACTCGTAACGGTTGTAATGCTGAAAACAATCTAGTGCTTTTTGCATTTATTCATCTGATAGTGACACAATATCATTTAAAAGTGACCATTTTCTTTTTTTTTTCTCTTACGTAAGAAGATTTTCAGCGAATGAAACGTTATTAGTATTTTTATAAAACTATTTTGGTTCTTAAATGTGAAGCAACAATAGAAACAATAGATAAAAGAATAAAATTTTGTAAACCATATCCATCCATTTAGTAATTTTGAGCAACGACCATTTTCCAAAGAACTTCTTCATCGAATTTCATTAATTATTTCTCTTTGTCTTTCTTTAGGATTTAAGTAACTTATGCAATTAGTTTTTTGAGTCAATGTACAAATAAATGATGGGGAAATAAATACTATGTCTACCACACAAAGTAAACAAAGAGACAGGCTTTTAATTCTCATTTTTATAAATTCTGAGTTATCGTAAGTGATTCAAAACTATTTTTTCTGAAGTTAGCCAACTTATCTGATTACGATTTCCTGAAATATAAGAAAAAGTAAAATTACATTTTTACTCCAAATAATTTCTTATTTGCAACGCCGAGTCTCAGCGAACAGCGAAATTATACATAAAACTAAAATGGCAAATTCTACTAAAAAAAGAGAAATGTTATGCATTTTAAAATGCAATTTTTGGAATTTATGATAAGATAATATATTCCTGGTATATCGCTGAAGTTCTTGCTGCGTAACTATAGATACCATTTTAAGTTTACAAGTATCTGTAACTAGGGGTTGTACTTGATTCCGGCAAAATCCATGAACAAGAAGGCGTGATAAATATAAATGGCGTTGTATTCTTCTCACTTCTTTCCGAGAAGGCACGGAATAGAATTTTAAATAATCTTTCATTTCTTTTTCTGTGAGAAGAAAAGTACAGATGACCACCAATAAACCTTAATTTTTAGTTTTCCTCTTGATAAAAAAAATTATAGCTGTCTTTAAATTTTTACCGGTTACTGATAAAGCCCAACGACACCTTTCAACTAAAAATGAGGGTCACCTACTGAGATCTAACGACTAGTGAATGTGATACATAAAATAAAACGAGATTTATATGACAAAACAATTCTTCCCATTTATTAGAAGGATGAAATGAAAATAAGTTTTATTGCAGCGTGCAGAAAGTGGAATGCGTTGAATCCTTTTCTTTCATCTTTTTCTGGAGACCTTAAAGCAAAATTTTAATTTTTCCTTTCTCTGGCAAACATATGCTACGTATCTCTCAGTTGAATAGAAGAGGTTTTGCTAGAAGCAATTTGTGTCGACCTGTCGTTTCATGAGTAGGTTGGTGGTCATCAGTCAATCTTTCTTAACCGTAATGCACTTCTCTACCTTCATGGCCCAATTACTTCAACGTGCTGATTATAGATATGCGGATTTTACCCCGTTGGTAGTGAAATTTTCTCCCACATTCTCCAATCTCTATAGACTTCAGAGGAAAAGTGTCTATAAATCCCAGAAGGAAGTCGTCTGCTGCGTGTTAAGAGTTCAGACTTGTCACTAACGCTTTTGTGCCACAAGTTCAGACTTGTAGTTAACTCATTTGAGCCACGAGTTCAAACTTGACATGCTTCTTCAGACTTGCTAATTGCTGACTTCAGAGATTCCTGTAGTGTAAATTTTTTTGGGATGTACAGAAAAGGAAAGGTTCGATACTAAATATCAAGAGCATCAGAATAGCTGGAATATAGATTAACAAAGTACCCGCGGTGTCTCTTGTGATGCACCTATTGGTTTCGGTCAAAACGACAAAGGCGAATTATGTTTTGTAAAATTAGATGTTTCATTAATGCGAGAAATTTTAAATAATTTTGTAATATTTTCAGTTTTTCTTTTCGGTTTCTAAGAATTCCATATTTCTGAAATTCTTCTCAAATTGCTAAAAATGACTAAAACTTCACTGTGGTAAACCACAGATTTATTCATTCCAGATCAATTTCACAAAACTTGTAGTCTGTGCTTTGAACTATTACACGAATCATAACTTTATTTTCCCAGTCATGTCTCAATATTCCTCAGATAAGCAAATAATTGAACTGAATGTTAATAAAAATCCATCGTTTCAGAAATTAATGAGAAATTTGTTCCTGATGCGTATTTACTATATATGAATATGAGAGGAATATATAACCTTACGTAATAGAAGGTAAATGAATACAACTGCATAGTTCTGCAAAAATTATTAATTGGGTCAGACTCTGGGAAAGCGCAATTAATAAGGAGTCTTCATGAATACCAATATAAAACATTGTAATTAATAAATATTTATATATTAATATTTAAATATAATGCTGCTAAAACATAAATTGTAATTCATTGAAATAAAAGTGTAACCTTTTAAAGACAAGTTCCTCAAACGTGAGAGGAGATAAGTATACACGAATGTGTATGATTACTCAGAGAATTAATGCTAGAATTTCTGTTCATCTGTATTTTCAGGAGTAATGATTGTAGCACAGTACGTATCTATCAAGGAACACGAAGTTCTTATGGAGACGATGATAAAAAAATTATGGAAAAACACGCGATCTTTATTTTTGTTCTACGTTGTTTCGCAGGCCATTTGTCCAGATATTGTAGTGATTCTTATATTGCTGCTGATATGTGTCAAAATTACTGACTGAACATTTCTCTTTTCCGACGAATCGAGATTTCTACTTCACAGAAGTGACGGCAGTGGTGGATACTGCGTCAGACATACGAGAATCAACATCCGAACATGCTTGTCGGTCAAGCACAGGCCGGCGGTGGCAGTGTGCATGTTTTGAGATTGATTTCCTGGTATGACCTGGAACCGCTGATACAGCGTAATGTGTATGTAAACGCAAATAGCTAGCGATCCATCCTTTTTTATGACCATATGCATCGCTTCATGTTGGACGTTTACCCTGGTGGGGATGGTTTCTACCAAAAGAACAAAGCGCCCTGCCATGTAGCAAAATGGATGCGTTACTGGTTGCAGGAAAACTACAGCGATGTCTCCGTTCTGTCTTGGACGGCGAAATGGCCCGACATAAATCTCATAGAGAACTCGTGGGACTATTTGTATTGACAGGTTCCACGTGTCCACACACAACCATGTGATATTCTGGACCTACGTGTTGTGCTGCAGTCCGAATAGGCACGTGTACTTCGGGGAACCTTCCAGAGTGTCATTACGTCCATGCCACGCCGTCTTGCCGGGGTCATGCAGGCCTGGGGTGGTTATTCCCATTATTAGGTTGGTCGTCATATTATTCCGATATAACCGTGTATATGGTTTTTAAGTGTGAGTAACTCGTGGATCAGAAAAATTAGGGCGGATGAAAAATGACAGCGAGATGAATGCAAAATCCCAGTTGAAGAGTTTTACCTTAACATAACGCAAAATACCTGAAATGTACTTGAACTGGACATACACTAGAGAATCTGACCACCGTTAGAAAACTCAAATAATACACTGGATTCCAAGGGAGAAGAAAAGGCCTAGAAGACGACGCTGAGGGAGATAGAATGATGACGTTAAGAAGCACATGAAACTGACATGGAAGTGACTGGCTAGACTACAGACAGAAAGTTGTTCAGGACACCTAAAGAGAACTTCGTCCGTTATTGGAATGATAATGGTTGACAATGATGGTGATAATGAAGCAAATGATTATAAAAATGATGGTGATCCTTCTGATTATATTTTCATATTTAAATAATTTCTTCCTGTAATCCTATGGTTTAAAAGTTAACCAGCCTGTCATTATAATTCTATTCAGTGGCTTTGACTTACTTTCTTTGTGTGAGCCAGATCATTTATTTTCGATATTTCGATCGGTTATCCACAAGAGCATGGCACGGGGAATATGCAGTGTGTGACAAGATTCGTACTGTAATTCTTGGATTATTTGGACTAACTTTCATATATATTTAGGCACTCGGTGTTATTTAAAAAACGGGTTCCATGCCTGATAATGAAAACTAAATGCTTTGTAATGGAGCTAAAAAATGTATCGCGGAAATGATTTCACTTTTCTTTATTGCGATTGATAGGCATAAAGTATGTCTATATAGAAATGTCGATGTTAATTTTGGAAACTCCAAAATTTCGTCATGTAAGGAGCTGTCTAGGAACTCCTTTTTCAGTAATTATTGCTATTCTCCAATTATTTATCCGCAGTACTGCTAGTGCAATTATTATTTCCTAAATTTCTCAAAATGGTAAGTATAGGGTTCCATTGGGGCGACCATATCCTTCATATTGTCGTGGATATTTTTTTTATTCTGCAATTTCAACGTTATCGTTAAAACACCTTTATCATTTAATTTTACTTGTCAACAGGCAGCCCATCGCGGGAAAGCCCATAATCCAGGTGCGTTATTTGCTTCCAATCTTTATGGTGGATATCAAGTTGTATTTGGAGGGAAATAGTGTGCGGGAACGGCTCACACTATAATTCATCCGCCACACGAGATGAGAAATTTCGACAGCTATCGGTGCTTTACATAAGTAGTAAATGTGCAAAAAACTTACGAAACTTCAAAGCACAACAATATTTTCTGGGTTTGACCCTCGATTGTCACTCACCTTTAAAAGAAAATGATTTGAGGAAAAAACCATTTGGAAAGAAATAAACCTTCGCAAAAGCTTCCGCATCGAAGTGAAAAATACCTAATTTATTGGAAATCATTTAAATTTAGCAACGTCGCATGAAATCACGTAGTATACCTATAACCAGTGTTGTTAGTATAAAGATACAGTCTAAGGTTCTTTGTTTAGAAAAAAAAGTCTGAAGATATTTGAAATTTTGTGAAATCAGTGATACTCTAAAACAATTAAACACTGAGATGCGGTTCCTCAGCTTCAGCCATTGATTTTCTTAAAAACAATCTAATAATGATTCAGTGAAATACTATCCAACTCATGATTACTTCGGGGCGGCATTCATTCCTTCGTGTATACGTAATCTCAGATATTAGTGTATGTCCCCTAAGACTGTAGCAAGGAAAACTGCTTTTAATGGTCACGACGTACCTGAAGCACTTTAGTTTTATCTCACAGCACCAAGATAATGTGCTTCAAGAAATTTATCTTCCACCAATTACACATGAAGAATTTTATCTTCATCATTCAAAAGCTAAATTGTTTCTTTAAGTATTTTCAACGTAACATGTTATAAAACTTCACGAAACTGTTTCACCATAGTACTTAATAAGTTTTAAGTAAAATAAACACTTTCTAAATCAATGCCTCATTAATCTGGGATGAAGGCAAGGTATCTATTCTTTCATAGAAAAGGAACGACCTCAGAGATTGTCCGTTGACGATAGTAGCTTTTCCTGCAGTCAGATTAAACCTTTTGGTAATCTAGTGGTCAGCTACAAATCGATTGCCATCAGTGTAGTGAGCTTCTCCGCTTGGAAATGGCAGCGTACATACATAGGTAGAGATTCGTACTATGGAAGAGTACGCTTTGTTCACCATTATAGGGATCGGCGGATAGGTTTATCCAGCGGGGATTTGGGGAGCGATCATGTGAGTGGGTACAGGAGCTTCATTTGAGTAAATAAGCGGAGAGGCGTGGTAGGGGTTTCGCGCAAGGCGCGCCTGTTTAAGTACGCCCAACGTATTTTGAGACGGAAGATCTCTTCTCAGAGCTAGAGAATGCTCCTAGCACTTGCAACTTTTCTACGTTGACGTCGCGCCGGTCCCCCCATTCTACGGAGTGGGCCAAGTGCGGGGTCACCAATCGAGTAATTTCCACCCAAGCTCGTCTTCTTCCGACCCCAAATTCGAGTGGGAAGTTAATCGCAGGCAAACACTCCGATGAAGTAACGACGCGTCACGTGATCTTGCTTTAGAGTCTTCGTTATTTGCACACTGTTCATTTCTTCAATTGGAAAAATCACAAAAAATGTTTCTGGACTTGGAAATTTCAATAATGTTCTGGAACTCTGCGTAGATTAGCACCGAAATTGTTTTTGACAAAGCTTTTCCAAATTTGATCTCCACTCTTAAATTTCCTTGCTGGATCAGATTCATATATCCTCCATCGCATAGATCGGGACTGAGATCGAATGCGTAGAGAGTGTATCCCTTGGAAAATTCTTCTCGGTTGATGAAAATTCCTCTATCTTGTCCCAGTCTCTCGGTTCCTTGATATAGGCTATGGTAAGAACGAATTGTGTTTCCCTTTTCGAAATTGGGTTCTAATGGCTTATGAGGAACTGGCTGTCCGTCGACGTACACGGCGATAAAGTTGACATCATAATGTTTGAATTCAAAGGGGTTTGATTTATATGTACCATTAAAAGTGTCGTTATCTACACATCCAATAACCAGTCTTTTCGGCATTTGTCCAAGGAATACGTTATCTTGCACGAAGGACATACTTCCTTGAGAAACGGAATACACTTTGCATAAAACACGATCAATGGGATACTTCGCAGGAGATTTTTCTAAAGCTTTTGCATGACCAATAGCAACTCCTGGGTTGACTTTGACTTTTTCTCACAAACATTGATGCATGCTCGACGAGAACTCTGTAATTGGGGGTCCCGGAGCAGGAAACGAGGCAGAAATCTGGTTTGCTTCGGTTCAGTTTGATTTTCACATCCACTAAATTGAGCAACAGTCTGTTTTGAAAAAATAAATCACAGTGGAAGGTTCCAATCATATCCAGCATCTTACTCTCTTTTGCAAGTTCGTAGCGTTGATGTAATCCCCTGTTTGTTGTAGCAATCGTGGGATTTATTTCATGTAGATATCCGGCTGTATCCTTGTAAAAACCTTCACATGCTAAATAGGTTTTCTTTGCTTCTTCTCCATAATTCAGTAGAGTTTCAATATAAGCTCTGTAAGGATACGTGTTACTTGATGAGGAAACCACTCTTTCGTTTAAACTGATGTCGACTTGAGAAAACAGAGAATGAAGAAAACAGTTAATGGGACCCGCGGGCTCTTTGTCCGACAGAATAGAATTGTCAGCGTTCACAATTTTGATTTTCACGTAGAGTTGACTGGAAGATAAGTCCATATATTTTTCTCCGCTGCCAGAAATATTAAATTCCAGGGGTCCTCCATCTCGAATGTTGGCTAAAGGGTGATATTCGATCCATTGTCCTTTTTCTATGCTTGTCTGAGTGGGTGGTAACGCAAATAAATCCAGTTCTCACTTGACACATACAGAAGAATGACTGTGAATCAGAGCCATGGTTTATGGATCAAAAATATCGCGTGCTGTCCTCTTGACTTTCTTTGAACGAATGATGCATGTCTTCGTTTTTCTCTTCCTTTTAACGCTTCCTCCCAGCATCTTCTTCACTTTGTTGGCTGCTTTGTCGGTGAGTATTTGTCCTGCCTCTTTAGCTCGCTGTTTGGCCGCCGTCTTCACATCTTTTCCTTGAATAACATCCGTGGCGAGATCCATCCCTGTTCGTAAAACTTGTTTTCCAAGTGTTTTAGCACCTTGTTTGAATAATGGTACCGCCGCTCTAAATAATGAACGAAAGAGTACTCCAAGTCCATACCCTTTTTGCAGTGGCACTCCTTGATAGTAAACTATTCCTCTTCCAGTTTGACTGATGTAATAATCCTCAAAGGATTTCGTACAGCAGCGGTATGGTTCGTACATTATTAGAGATGCTTGAGACGAAAATGAAGTTTCACGATCGCTGTCCCACGTTCAAATGGCACTAATTGGCTTATGTGATTTCTTATGACGATTTCGATGGTTTGAAAATTTTTTCTTGCGAGAGCCAAATAATGAGGTCGATCGAACAAAGCGCTCACCATCTCTCCATCTACACCACTCATTTTAACTATGCGAAGGAGAGGAGAAGCCATGTCTCCCACCGGTTGTGGTTCCACAATATCGCTGTACACATACAACAGAGAAAACCGACAGTTTAGATCTGCGATAAAATCACCATTTACAGAGAGAGCTCCACTAACAGCCGAAAGTTGCATGGGTTGATATCCTAAGATTTCCGCAATCCCTGGGGATAATACCAAGCGATTACCTTTAAGAAGAGTTGACTTGACCTTTCGAGTCGCTTTATTATAATTCAAAAAGATTTTATTGGCAAAGTGATTGCTCATGGATTTAACAATGTCCGCTACAGACTCGTAATGACCTGGAGAGATTCTTCCCGTCTTAAACTGACCGGTTCCCAAATCGTATTCGAAATGGTTGGAGTTTTTCGTGATATTATACCACGAATGGGGGTAGATGAGTTCGACGAGTCCCACTTCCCAGGCACCGTTCAATTCTATCGGTAAAGGAAGACGTGTTATGAAATGGGATATTTTATTGTCAGAAAAGTAGCCGAGAGAGCTATCACTGGGCAGTGTCAGATAGAAACTCATGTTGACAAATGATTCTTCAACGAAAAAAAGAATGGCTTTTATAGCGATGTTAAGTCCACGGCAGGGATACAAGCATTGAATTTATTCGGATATCCTTTAAATTTCACAAAGTATTCCATTATTTCTTTTCTTCTGCGTTTTTTCAGAAAGTTTTCCACAGCAAATGTCTCTGAGAGATTCACTTTTTGAAGCTCTTCGGCGTAAAATGTTCCCTCCAGTTCCTCGTTCAATAAATCTTTTAATTTGTACACGGGAGGGAATCTAGGAACAAGATTGCTCACGACAAATACTTCTTCCGTCCAGTTTGATTCGTATCCATTTTCAAACGTCAATTTGAGTTTACTAATACGTACGTGATCACCCACTTGAAATTTGTAGGTTGGGTTTTCCCGTTTGAGATCTATATACAGATTGTTCCAAACCTGCCTTTCATTGCTTTCACTCGCGTTCACTGGCTTCATTTTTATACTCCGATGAAAGGAATGATTGTAACCATGAACTAAATCGTCGAGCACATCAATGATTTGTAGGTATTTTGACTTGTAAAATAACGCCACATCCTGGTTTTGAGCGTGCGATTAAATCTTTCCACAACACTCGCTTTAGTCTCATTATTTGTGGTAAAGAAATGGACCCCTTGCTGTTTTAAAAACTTTAGAAACTCCTTGTTCTTGAATTCTGTTCCTTTATCCGTTTGCAATTTTTGAGGCTTTCTGTGCTCAAATATCTTGGAAAAAGCATTTACGATATGAGAGCCAGACTTTTGCTTCAAGGGAATCACCCACGCGTATTTTGAAAATATGTCAACACACGTCAGCAAGTAGCGAACGCCATCGTTATGACGACTCAGACTGCTCACATCGGCTAAGTCTGCTTGCCACTTTTGGTCTCTTTTATGTGTTATGACTCTATTTCTCGGAAAACTACGTCTCACTGGTTTGTGAAGGGTGTACGTTTTCTCCCCCTTCAGCCAATTTTCGACATCTTTTTCTTTACTTTTTCTTTTTTGACAGCATGGAATAAGGCATTCACACCAGCCAAACTTCCTTCTCGGCCGGGAGTTAGATACGCTTGTTTCAGCACATTCTCCATTACAACATTTAAATTTAAGACTCTCCACCGTAATTGAAAAATTCATGTTGACACCTTCCCATGTAGAACTCAAATGAAATAATTTTTTCTCTCCCACTCTTTTTAAATATCTTCATCCCACTTAGCTCGTAGAAAAAAAATTTTATAACTCACCCAAATGATCCAATACACATTCATAAAAATGTAACAGGAGAAATGTAATTCAAAATACATAAATCATTTTTTCTCTCCCACTCTTTTTAAATATCTTCATCCCACTTAGCTCGTAGAAAAAAATTATATAACTCACCCAAATGATCCAATACACATTCGTGAAAAATGTAACAAGAGAAATGTAATTCAAAATAAACAAACACCTCAGTGCGTTCGAGTAAAAAAAAAACTACACCTTTCGCACGACGGTACTAATGGTCTGATGGTTCCTTCAGTATGGCTTTCGCTTGAAAAAACATTCATAATGAGTTCGAATCTCACTGCAACCATCAGAGCATTTTTTTTTCACTTTGAAGAAATGTTTTCTAAAACTATTTTTAAATAAAAGAAAAAAATGCTACTCCCCACTAAAACTCCTAGGCAAAAGCTACAAAGTATTATAAACGTGTACGGAGCATGTACAAAAGATCTGTTCTCCGGCATTTAAAAAAAAAGAAAAATGGCGGACACGTGGTTTCAAACCCACGGTTGCCATCCGCCAACACATAACATCTGTTCACCGAATAGGGATAAGTGGGGATACGGGAACAATTAGAGAGCCGAAAGCCGGTGGGCGTGGTCAGCTCTGTTCATAGAAGAGGGATAAGTGGGGATACGGGAACAATTAGAGAGCCGAAAGCTGGTGGGCGTGGCCAGCTCTGTTCACCGAGTAGGGATAAGTGGGGATACGGGAACATTAGAGAGCCGAGAGCCGGTGGGCGTGGCCAGCTCTCAGCTCTCTAATGTTCCCGTATCCCCACTTTATCCCTACTCGTGTGACAGTAGGATAATTGCAAACTGCAATGTGTATGGATTTTATAAATTTCATACCGTATTGCTAGAGATCCAATAGAGTGTCGCCTTTAACACCAAAGCATACCTAGGGTAGTTCATCTCTCGGTGAACCGAGATGGAAAAAGCGAGAATTAAATTTTATCTTAAGCAGCTTTTAAAAGAATATCTAGATGTTCCCTAAAATTTAGGAATGTAGAATATCCATTTTTACAGCATTATAACTAAAATGAAAGATGGTTGTGTTTGAGCAACAAAAATTATGCTTACAATCATTTGCGGACTTCCGTGTAAATTTGCAGAAAAACATTTTTGGATAAGGGTTTTTATCCCCGATTTCTTAAAACTCGATTACTTTGAAGTATGATAGAAAGAACGCTTACAACATTCCAAAGTAATATAGGTTGAGGAAGATCATCCAGTTTAGCCATTTTGAATCGCTGTTGACTTCGTAGAAAAAACTATAAACGCATACACTGAAGTGGCAGAAAAACTGGTACAGACGAGCTTAATGCAACATACATAGCAACGTCACCTCTGCGCGTACTCGATTGCATCCGCCAGTGCGTAAATAAAGCGATAGACATCCTATCCAGCAGTCAGAGCTGTTTCCGGTATGAGAATGACAAGTAATAACGATTTAAGTAATTTTCAATGCGGTGTCACAGTTGGCGATCGTGAGATGGGCCATAGTGTTTCGGAGGTAGAAACGAAGTTCGGATTTTCACGGACCCCCATTGCAAGGGTGTACCGCGACTGCAAAAATTCCGGCGAAACCTCCAACCTACGATACCACTGTAGCCGTAAAAAGACATTGGGTGAATGTGACCAACGTCGGCTGTCAAGAATCGTTTCACGCGTTAGGCGTGCAACACTCTCGCTGGCATAATCGGAATTCAATGCTGGAGTCTCAACAATCATCAGCGTCCGGATTGTGCAACATACCCTGCACGAAATGGGCTTTGGGAGCCGACACCCAACTCGAGCCCTCTTGATGGGTGCACGACACAGAGCTATGCGCCTCACTTGGACACGGCAACTCCGCCGCTGGACGCTTGATGACTGGAAACAAGTAGCCTGGTCTGACGAGTTGCGTTTTCAACTGTATCGGGCAGATGGAATGATTAGTGTGTGGCGCAAACCCCATGAAGCCATGGATCCCGCTTGTCAACAGGGAACTGTACCGGCTTCTGGGGGTTCCGTAATGGTATGGGGTCTGTTTAGCTGGACTTCACTGGGACACCCACGTAGGTCTACAAACGTCTGTGACAGGCGAACACTATGTGCGCATCCTTTCTGACAAAGTACACCCGTTCATGTCCTGGATTCATGCTGATGGATTGGGCCTGTTCCAACAGAACAATGCACCTCTACACAAGTGTCAAGACGCCACATTATGGTTAGAGGAGCATTCATCTGAGTTTGGGGTGTTGCTATTTTCCAGCCAAGTCCCCAGATATGAAAGTGATAGTACTCATTTGGGATGAGATGCAAAGCGCTATCAAACTCAGGAATCCGAGACCTCGGAACACACCCGAATTGTGGAACGCTCTGCAGGAAGTATGATTTGTATTGCCTACAGCATATTTCCCGAAGCTTGTGGAGTCCATGCGCCGTCGTATTTCTGCAGTCATGCTCTCCCGTGGGGGACCTACCAAGTATTAGACTGGTGTACCAGTTTTTCTGGCACTCCAGTGTATTGTTTCTTACATTTATTTTTTTCGCTTGGCGGTTTGACTTCCACTCAGAGCCACTCGGTGGGATATAAGCATTTTTCGGTCCCTTTTTTATGACCACTGGTTCCAGGGTAAGAAAACGGTCAGTGCCTTAAGTTAGACGAATCATTTATTTTTCATTTAAGGTTTAAATGAAATGTTATATTGGACCTGGTGGTACAGAGACATTACAAATAATCAGACATAGACAGAATACAGATTTTTCATATGTCAAGTACATATAATAAATTTTACACTATGCCAATTGATCAATTTGCACAGAGAGACTGGTGTTGATATAGTACCACATTGTGAACAAGTGCACATCAAACATGGTTTTACGGTATGCAAAATGACTAATGTACACAGAGAACCAGTGGTGGACATGTAACACATTGAGAGCCAATGCCGCAAGACAAACACAACATCCATGCCTCAAAGGTATTCGAAACCGGACCACTCTCGGACGAATGATCAGAAGCCATCGCTTAGACCACTGCTCCACCGGGCCATGTTTTCTTCACCGGGATTCGAAACAGGGAAGATCTGGGGAAAATGCTGATAAGACAACGCTTAAACTTCTGCACCGCCTGGACGGTCTTGCAATTTTTAACGTCTAAATTAAAGAAATAATTTTCAGAAAATTTCGTGCTGAAAAACTGCTTGGCTAAGTACCGGAATTCAGTAAATTTTCCTAATGCATAATGCCAAAGGTCAAGTGGTACATTTACAAGTGCGCATTAAACTAGCGGTTATTTTAAAAATAAGTCGTTGTAATATGAAAAAGCCAGACTCAAGAGTAGTTGTTGCAAAAAACAAAAACAAAACAATTATATTCAGAGAAATATTATTTGATCATCTGCGAAACATCAAACATTTACACACCATTCTATATAAGTACAACAAAAATTATTAATCATCGCAAGTAGAAAAGCGTTCCGCACGTATTGCACTCTGTGGAAAAAAAGGCTTGTGTTTCACAAAATCCAACATCAAAGGATGAACAGCTGGAAAAGAAATTGATCTTAAGAGAGCTAAGACAGACGTTTCCTGTAGAAGATATTCTAAAACAAAAATTATGTGGAATTCGTACTACAGGGATTCAATCGAACATATTTATATTACTGTATGAAAAGAACCATCGTTGTTCAAAGGCTGTGCAATATTCAAATCGCTGTCTATAAGAACCGGAACGACAGAATATTTAAAGGTTGTTAGCATCTGTACCTGCGATAAGTTAAAAATAATTTAAATTAACATTCGTAAAATAAAAATAAAATATTTTATAATTTCTTATGTGTCATGTGCGCTGACGGGCTTAAATGTTTATATTAATTTGATAAAATAGAACTACGGATTCAACTGCTGAGCTAATTGCAAGCTTTTGACGTGAAATACGATCAGCACGTTTGTTTTTTGGATAAACCTGCAAAATGCACAAACTGTAAAAAAAGGTGATCTGGAGATGGTGGAAAATTCCATAAACGCTTTTTGAAACACTTCAAATACACTGACGGAAAAACAAATCCCAACACCACGAAAAAAAGTTCTACAGGAATGAAACGGCGGCAGTACATTTGTATACGTAACATATTTAATCGATTAAATTTTCAAGATCACAACTTAATGTAAGCGCGAGAAGAGCCATTTTAAATGTGAAATGCTGGTACACTAATAACCGGTGTAACCACCAGAATGTTGATTGCAAGCACGCAAACGTTCATGCATTGTGTCGTACAGGTGTTGGATGTCAGTTTGTGGGATGACGTTCCATGCCTATTGCACTTGGTCGGTCAATACAGGGACGGTTAATGCTGGTTGGGGGTGACGCTGGAGTTGTCGTCCAATGATGTCCTATACGTGCTAGATTGGAGAAAAATCTGGTGATCTAGCAGGCGACGGCAACATGTCGACACATTGTAGAGCATGTTGGGTTACAACAGCGATATGCGGGCGAGCGTTATCCTGTTGGAAAACACCCCTGGAATGCTGTTCATGAATGGCAGCACAACAGGTTGAATCACCAGACCGACGTACAACTGTGCCGTCAGGGTGCGTCGGATAACCACGAGAGTGCTCCTCCTGTCATAAGAAATTGCTCCCCAGACAATAACTTCAGGTGTAGGTCCAGTGTGTCTCGGCCGCAGACAGGTTGGTTGCAGGCGCTAACCTGGCCTCTTTCTAACCAACACACGGCCATCACTGGCAACCAGGCATAACTGGCTTTCATCAGAAAACACAACAGATCTCCACTCCGTCCTCCAATGAGCTCTAGCTTGGCACCACTGACGTCGCAAACGGCAGTGCTTTTGAGTAATTGGAATGCACGCTACAGGGCGTCTGGCTCGGAGCTGTCCTTCAAGTAACCGATTTGTAACAGTTCGTTGTGTCACTGTGGTGGTAACTGCAGCTCAAATTGCTGCCGCAGACGCAGTACGATGCGCCATGACCATACGCCGTACATGGCGGTCTTCCCTCTCAGTAGTGCCATGTGACCTGCCGGAACCCGGTCTTCTTGAGGCAGTACCTTCCCATGACCACCGTTGCCAACCATCATACACAGTGGCTACATTCCTGCCAAGTCGTTCTGCGATATTGCGGAAAGAAAATCCACCTTCTGGCAGCACTATTACACGACCTCGTTTAAACTCCGTGAGCTGTTGATAATGGCTTCTTCGTCTTCTTAAAGGCATTCTTGACTAACATCAACACAATACGTCGAATCTCAACGATAACACACGCTCACGAACGTTACAGCGCGTATTTACAGCAAACCTGCTTTGCATGTTCAGAGTGGCGCTACTAGCGCCACACATATGCGCCGAGCGCGAAATTTGCATAGACGTCATCTTACAGATGTACTCTCACCGCCTACCAACTGTCGTTTATCTAACACAACGCCTTCTTGGTTTTGGGATTTCTTTTTCCGTCAGTGTACATGCAAAAAAAAAAAACTCGGACGAATAGTTAACATTAAACACACATTTAAATATGCATCATGAACTTTATGAATGTTCAATACGTGGACGCCCAGTTTGACTAAATGTAAACGTGGTTTCTTCGTACCAGATTTCATCATTCCAATCAGTCTTCGCTTTACAAAAACAATCTTCCTATTACAGTTCTTAAATTTGAAATAAATACCTTAATTGGTTCCTTTCCAAAATTTACCTTCCTAAGTTTCAATTTTAGTTTTCAACATTTTTGTCAATCTATATTAAATTACTTACCATATTTTAGTCATGTTGTTGGAGTTCCCTTAATCTACCCAGTGGCTTGATATACATATCAGAAAGTCTAAACTTTCCTCTTTAAGCCGTTGACATAGAGCAGAGAACAAAGTACTAAAAGCCAGTGCTTACAACCAGTGACAAGTTATTATATTCGGTACTGGTGAGTTTACAGAAGAGAAGGAATTTTTTTGCCGTAGGTTTCGCAAACCAAGCAGCAATGTAAATACAGTAATTCTGTTTTGGAAAGGCAGAAAAATTTGGGCAACATTTGATGAGGTAAATCGCCTGTTTAAAGGTTTGATTCACCTTCTCAGTAAAAGCATCGGGGATCGTTGATAGATCCGTATAACTGTTAGAATCAATCATAGACTTACCAACTATTCCGGACAACGACAACGGAGAAATCATATCTGCTCTTCCTGTTCCAGCGTTCATGGTTTCTGTTCATGATTTATTTGAGTTATGCAATATGTAAATCTTGTAAAAAGTCCAGTTCAGAATCTCTGTTGACTTTCATTGCCTGCATTTCGTCCTTCAAATGTAATGTACAGTTCTGTAAAGTACTGTTTAATTTTTTAGACCCGTGTATATGGGCGTAGATACTATTATCTAAAACTTAAGGTTGAACTAGAAATCTGACGATTTCCGCGGATCATGTAGCTAAAAGACCAAACCATATGTGTAAACAGATGTGGGTGAAGTTTGAGGACATATCACGATGAGCTGTTCGTAATTAAATTTATTGTGAGCGCGTGACTCCTGCCGATGGTATCTATAGGTGGGTAAACCTATTATGTCTCCTATGATTTCAATTCTTTGTTTATGTTTTAGCAAAGGGGAGAAAAACTGCGTATCTGATGCAACAGATGGAGGTCTCAAAGACACGATATGAATGAAACTTTCCTAAGCCTAATCATTAGCATGTCTGAAGAAGGATGGGTTCTGATCGATATGACCTGAGAGTTTGAAGTAGCATACAGCACAGTATAGGGCCTTTGGTCAGTGTTCGGGAGAAAAGAACCTTTGCCAGATATTTTACTAGATATCGTATCAGCTGTGAAAACCAACGGACTGTCCTTCGCTGGATATAATTAAAAAACGGAGTCGGAAAAGTAGTGCGACAAAGTTGAACATTCTTCTTCAGGATACGATATGGCTGGTATATCGCGCAAAACCGTATCAGGATGTCTATTTGCGGAAGCAGTTTATGGCCAGAAGCCCGTACCGTTTCTATCATTATCCAGGAAGCATCGTACAAGGCATCACAAGTGGTGTATGTCCACGTCTATTGGACTTCAGATGAATGGACAAGCTGACGTTCACAGAATAATATCGCTTTTATCTCCCATTGAATTTCAGGAGTCAATTTATTTTGAGGAAACGTTACTGAATACGATACATTTAATAACTTCTTGTCTTCTTTGCTTTTTTATTACTCATTGCAAAACCATCTTTCAATAATAAGTTTCAAATTTAACGTTGAGCGGGCGAATTCCTTTTTTTGCAGAGTTACATGACGCGAATATTTATTCGTCATTAAATTATGATGAATGATTCGAAAAGACATTTAAACATTTGCGGAACTCTCAAACTACATAATATATCTCTCGCAAAATGAAATGTTTTACGAAAATGTAGCAAAATATTGGCAGACAACAAGAACACTTTAATGTAAATTGAATAATGTAATTCTGTATTACAAATTTTATGTTTATATTGTTTCGATGAAGCCTCTTCTTTTGTCACAGTCAGCATTTTATTTGACGCGATATGTCTCAACTTAACATTAAAACAATTTTCTGATTTCGCTGGGAATTGTGGCTTTTACTTTTCATAATGCACATAGATTAGTTATGACTTTTCTTAGTAAGCATGTCGTAACGAATACGGAACAAGTATGATATCAGTTATTTAGCTCTTGAACCTTTTTTCATTCAGAATAAATATCTACGAAATTAATCAGAAAGGAAATAAACTTTAATAACACAATCTATGTTTTGTTAATAAATCCTATTGAACAAAATATGCACTCCCTCATGTTGCGCATATCGGATTGCAATCTGCTATCTTGTATCCTGGAATTAATATCGAATTAAAAAAAATTATACCGAACTGTTTTGGTGTTTTTTCTTTTCAATTGTCGAATTGTTGGTGCCTAAATTTTCGACGATGCTTTTCGTATAACGTTTACAAGTAAAATAAGAATTTAAACAGCAAGAAAACCATCTGAAAATTGTAAAATCTTAAATATTTAAAAAATAATAACGTAAATAATTGCTTGAACGGACATCATCCTCCATTGGACAAAAATGTGTACGACATAATGCAATAACGAATTTGTCCGAAAAGTTTTGTTAACTTAATTTTTATAATTGCTTTTAACCTGTTAATTTTTTTAATCACAGGAACACCGAATTTTCAATTATTTTGATCTGTGTTATGCTCATATTAATCAAATATCAACGTGAAAATTGATGTCTTTCTCGGCTGTTTAAGATTCCGATAGAAACTAGTCGAAAATTGTATAAATTCATTTCAAAGAAATGTGTTATTAGCGAAGTAATGTACCTATCTAATGAGTGATTTAATTCGCGGAAAACTTTAATACATGATAGAAGGTTGTGAGTGGGAAACGTAGAAGACAGTTTCTTACCATGTTTCTTTTCCGAGTAGGAGAGGATCGGAAGCGGGGTATCACAGTAACGAAAACTACCTCATTAGTACGAGCAGTCCCTTTTTTTAACGTGTGCTTTAGTAACTACCGTTAGCCACACAAATGACCATAAGCAGTTGCCTATAGACACAGCCTTCCAGGGAACGGCAGAGACAGTGTTGCAGGACAAATATAAAATTCATACCTCACCAAGATTCCGAACTTTAACTACACTGCTGGCCACCCAAAATGCAACACCAAGAAGGAAGCATCCGATTGGACTGAAATTCGCAGCATGCTTCGCCCGTGAGAGGACATGCAAACGATTAGCATTGCATGGCACATGCAAATCATGTGCGCACGGCACGCTACCGAGAAGCACTATAAGAAGGGTGCACAGAAGGCGCGGTGTAAGTAGTGGAAGTGTGTTGCGCTGCTGGACCTGTGAGTGGGAAGCTTGCTGATGCCTCGTCGCAGAATACGGCAGTCATTCCAGCACGTTTCGGAATTCCACAGAGGACGAATAGTGGCTTATCGTTTCAGCGGTTTATCGTACCAAGACATCGGCGCCCGTGTGGGATGACATCCAACCACAGTGAAGCGAGTATGGATTCGGTGGGTGCTCCATCACGAACGTTAGCGCAGGAATTAGGGTGTGTTGCGCAACAACCTGTGTCAGCACGTACCGTTCGACGTCGTCTGCAGGAGCGGGGACTAGTCGCACGGCGCCCATTGCTCCATTAACATTGATGTTACACCACCGACGAGTGCGGCGACAGTGGGTCGTTGAACGCCTCACCTGGACTATGGAATGGCACGACATTGTCTTCTCCGAAGAAACCCGCTACTGCCTGCAACACCACGATGGTCGGATCCACGTGTGGTCGCACCGTGGCGACAGACTGTTTGACGCCTCCATTATGCATTGCCATACCGGTCAGTCGCCTAGCGTTATGGTTTGGGGCGCAATTGCATATGACACCCGAAACCCTCTAGTACGAATCGCCGGTTCACCTAACAGCCACAGCTACATCTCCGACGTTTTGGAGCCTGTAGTACTCCCTTACCTGTAGGACCTGCCAGCGGCCACGTTTCAACAGGACAATGGGCGCCCGCACGTGGCACGCATCGTGCAACAATTCTTCACGGCACACCAGGTGTCACTGATGCCGTGGCCCTCCTGTTCTCCCGATATGTCGCCCATCGAACACGTCTGGTCGCTGATCGGCAACCGAGTGGCCCGGCAAGCACCACCCACGGCTACGCCTGATGAACTGTGGCAACGCGTGGAAGCAGCCAGGGCCGACATACCCTAAGCCCACATTCAAAGCCTATTTCTTTCGATGCCACGGCGTGTAGCGGCTGTTATTCCCAGCCATGGAGGCCACACGCACTATTGATGTCTGCGTGTTCGGCTAGTCACACGGACCTGTAAGTTCAATCGTTTCATCTGTGTATTTGTTGTTATGTGTCCAGTAAATCTGGCTTTTCTAATTCGTGTCCTTCCTGGTTTTTCTTTGATGTGGCCAGCAGTGTATTTCGGAGGAAGTGCCGGACGCCGCTAAATTTAGACCACTGTGGTACATAGAGTGCCAGGTGGATCTCTCAATTGTACAAATTGGTGCTTTTAGTCTTACAGATTTATGATAGGAAAGGATACTCTTCAACAATTTCACAACCCAGCTGTCATTCTTCAACTAAGGAAAAGATATGAAATCGGTTTTAAAAATATGATTAGGATGCTTCTTTTATCGGATATATTTTGAATTTGTCTAAAAAAGTTTTTTAGTTATTATATTGCAATATGTTCTTCTTAGATTAACTTCGAACTTCAGATACAAAAAGGAAAAATAAAAAATCACCACTTGTTTGTATTCCAGGCAATCTGGGCGAACACTATATGCGACGTTTTTGAAGAGTGACAGATTAATTTTTTAAAAATGTCTTGGGAAATTTTTATTTTACAAAAACACCCGCCAGAAAAGATAATACTGCTGTTTCCAAATAAATATTTACAAATTTCTCGAATTAGGAATTATTAGCTTTGAACAAAGAAATTATCTTTCCTATTATTTAAAGTCCTTGAATTCTTCTATGATATTTGTTTCGAAATGGAAGTTTCAAAGCAAAAGAATGATTGGGAAAACATCTCTATTGAATTTTCAGTTGAAACACAAGAAATAATTTCAATGCTACGTACATCATCTAGGTTCAAATTAAATGGTATTTAATTTTTATCTAGTATTCCATTACATTTACATTATGGTTTTATACAACTGTCTGGAAAATTTAATTTGAACGTAAAGACAACATTCTCTCAATTATATAATATTTCTCCTACATAGGTTATTGTCATTAAAAGTTTGCTTTCAGTATATTATTTGAACAATCATATATATGAATTAAAAATGCCCATTGAGATCATCTCTCTTTTTGTTTGCTTTTTTTTTATTTCGACTTTGGGAGGTCGCAATTACTTATTCTTAAATATCAAATTTTTCAAAAGTATTAAAACATTCCTGTTACAACACTTTTTGAGGTAGACTCAAGATGGATTTTCCTTTTAGTAAAAATAAAGTACACACATACACTTTTGTATATATAATATCATTATCAAGCATTATAAATCCACTGCTGGAGGAAGACCTCCCCGAGTATCCTCCACAACTATCTGTCTGGAGAATATCCCCTGCATGTTACTCCGGCATTCTTTGGAATTTCATCCATCCTTCTCTCTCATGTTGACTTCTTCTCGGTCTTTTTCTGTCCCTTGTATTTCAGTCTAAAATTTCGATTGTCCAAAGGTGGTCCGTTCTTCTAGCTATATGTCCAGCCCATTGGCATTTCAAAGATTTTACTCTGATCATGATGTATTCCACTCAAGTTATTTTCCTTAACCACGAGATCCTCTTCTTATTTTCCTGTTTACACAAAGTATGCATCTCTGATTGGTCCCTTCAGTTATCTACAGCTTTTCCATGTATTTTTTTAGCTAAGGTCCATGCCTCTACTCCGTATTTTAGGACAAAATGGCATATTGTTCTTGAAAATTGTATTGTTTCTTCCAAAAGCTCTCTTGGAAAGATTTACACGCCGATGAATTTCCTCGTAAATGTGACCCTTACTTGATATCTGCTGTCCAAAGTAAATATAGGTATCGGTTATCTCGAACTTTTCCCCATCAGTAGATAAATCTTCATTCCTCGTGAAAGAATTGTACTCTTTACTCTTGTCAGCAAGTTCCTGGATCATACTCTACAGCTATAAAGGGGTAGTTGCAAAATTGATTGTGTCATCAACTGAACGAAAATGAGTAAAATTATCTCCATTAATATTTATCCCCATGTTTTCGCAGTTCAGTAATGGAAAGACACTTTGCAATGTGGCATTGAATAGTTTGGGAAACATGGTGTCACGTTGTCTTACTCCCTTTCCAATTTTTATTGGTGATGTATCCTCAAATAGCAGAATCTTTGCACTTGCATTTTCACAGATGTTACTAATAATTCTATAATAAGCATATTCAATACTGCAGGATTCCTAAGCCATTGTAACTAATGATAGTTTCACGGAATCAAAAGCCTTCTCATATTCAATAAAAACCATGCATAATAATTTTTGAGTTGATATTGCTTCATTATTTCAACAAATAGTTCTCTCAGTACATGAATATGATCTATGGTGCTGTTGCCACTCCTGAATGCAGCTTGACATCTCGTTTGAGGTATGTTCAATGTTACCTTCAAGCGATGTGTAAGATCCTTACTGAAGATTATATAAAAAACTGAATCAAGGCTGATGGGCCTGTAATTTCTTATATTCCCAATATCACCTTTTTTAAGTAGTAGGATCATTGTAGCATTGCTCCAATCTTAAGGAATCTTTCCTTCATCGAGATTTATAGATAAAAGTTGGCGGACTGTACCTTCTATTTCTCCGTTTGCTTCTTCTATAATGTCCACGATAATTTCATCTTTTCCTGGAGCTCTTGCCCATTTCATGCTTTTAATAACATGTGAAAATTGTGCCGGGAGGACAGGAGGAACTTTGGTACTGACATTTTCCATAGAGACTGGAATACGTGCATCATGTCTTTCATATGGTTTTGTGTAGAAATGTTTCCTTCTTGTCAGAAAGTCATATCTGTTTGTTATTGTTTCAGTGATATTTTTCCGAATTGTCTGGCATATCCCTATGTATTCTGCTTTGGAAGTTAAATTTTCTTTAATGATATTCATTTCCGGTCCCGGACGATTCGTCCAACGACGATTGGTCTAATGCCGATTCGTCCAAAGGGACAATTGGTCCAATGCCGATTGATCCCATGTCCGATTCGTCCAATGGTAAGATTGGTCCAATGGCGATTCGTCCAATGGTACGATTGGTCCAACGCCGATTCGTCCAATGGTATCATCTTATTAACGGTAAACTGCTTTATTTTCCAGAAAGGAATATTGATTTAAATTGTTCTGCTCATTATATCCTTTTGAAAGATCATAAGATCATTTCCGTATATTTAGTAATTGTAAACATATACCTGGTAAAAGGCACTCAATGGAGCATTTCTCAACTGTTTCAAAAGTACCTAGGCGCGGGCCTTATTAGGAGATTTTAAGTTACAACCTAGATATTTGGTATTTGTAAATTTTTTTAAAACCTTATAAAAAGCACTCATCGTATCATTTCTCAGGTCTTTACAAGGCACCTAGGGCGCGGGCCTTTTTAGAAGATTTTGAGTTACAATCTAGATATTTGGTATTTGTAACCCTTTTATAAAATCTTACAAAAGGTACTCATCGTATCATTTCTTATGTGTTTACAAGGCACCTAGGCCGTAGGCTTTTTAGAAGATTTTAAGTTACAACCTAGATGCGCTTTTACTTAAGAACGAAATATTTAATCCTAAGGCCTAGGCCTTTTTATCATTTTTACTCTACCAATGTCATATTAATAACGTTTGAACATCAAATCAAGTTAATAGCATTGCTCTTTTACTTGGGCACTACATATTAATTCATAAGACCTAGGCCTATGCTTTTTAACACTTTTTATTCTACTGATGTCATATTCTAACGTTTACATATTGAAAAGTTAAAAATACTAGCATAACATTAGTAAGTTTTCTTTGTAGGTAAGCGTTATGAATCTGACATCGGTAGGATAAAAACTGTCAAAAAGGCATAGGTCTAGGGTGTGTGAATTAATATTTCGTGCTTAAGTAAAAACGCAATATTAACTTTCTTTGATAGTTAAACGTTATGAATATGACATAGGTAGAATAAAAAATGTTAAACAGGTCTAGGCCTAGAGCCTATGAAGTAATATTTCATGTTTAAGTAAAATCACAATATTATTAACTTGATTTAATATGTAAACATTATTAATCTGACATCGGTAGAATATAAACTGTTAAAAAGGCCTAGGCATAGGCCTCACGAAATAATATTTCGCGCCTAAGTAAAGCTCAATATTATTAACTTGATTTGATATGTAAATGTTATGAATCTGACATCGGTAGAATTAAAACTGTTAAAAAAGCCTAGGCCTAGAGCCTATGAATTAATATTTCGTGCTTAAGTAAACGCTCAATATTATTAACTTGTTTTAATATGTAAACGTTATGGATATGACATCGGTAGAATATAAACTGTTAAACAGGCCTAGGCCTAGGGCCTATGAATTAATATTTCTTGCTCAAGTAAAAACGCAAAATTATTTACTTGATTTAATATGTAAACGTTATGGATATGACATCGGTAAAATAAAAACTGTTAACAAGACCTAGGCCAAGGCCTTAGGAATTAATATTTCGTGCTTAAGTAAAAGCGCAATATTATTAACTTGATTTAATATGTAAACATTATGAATATGACATCTGTAAAATATAAAGTGTTAAGAAGGCCTAGGCCTATGGCCTATGAATTAATATTTCGTGTTTAAGTAAAAGCCCAATATTATTAACTTGATTTAATATGTAAACGTTATGAATATGACATCGGTAGAATAAAAAGTGCTCAGAAGGCCTAGGCTTATGGCCAATGAATTAATATTTCGTGCTTAAGTAAAAGCGCAATAATATTAATTTGATTTCATATGTAAACGTTATGAATATGACATCGCTAGAATAAAAACTGTTGAAAAGGCCTCTGTCCGAACCCGACCAGAACGTTTCCATTGGCCAGTTGACGGAACCCCACTGCATGCTACAAAAAGAAACGGAAAACTAGTATTTTATATTATATCATGCAAAAGAGAAACATTGAAGTTGATTGAATGGCTCGTACATCAGTAACTTCATACGGCAACAAGGACAGTATAAAAAAAAACGCGGTTCCGAAAAAAAAAATCTGTAACCACAATATTACGCATGAAATGTAACATTTTTTTACATTCTATGTACTACCGGCACTTTCGTATAACAACGGAGAAAAAATCACAACAGCTGAGATTTTTATAACACGAGTAGCACTTTTGACAGATAGAACGGAATTGGACCAATCGGCATTGGACGAATCGTCCCATTGGACGTATCGGCATTGGACCAATCGTACCTTTGGACCAATATTATTAACTTGATTTAATATGTAAACGTTATGGATATGACATCGGTTCGTCCATTTGGACGAATCGGCATTGGACCAATTGGCATCGGACAATTCGGCATTGGACTAATCGTCGTTGGACGAATCGTACCAGACCCATTCATTTCATGTGTCTTTTGCATCAGCATTTTTGTTCTTCCTGATATTTTTTTCATATGCAAATTGGATATTTTTTCCTGATAGGTTTTACATATGCAAATAAGACCACTTGGCTAGTACATTGTTTGATAAATTTTACCCTTGGTAATCCTTGAAAGTGTCTTGTTATGGACTCCACTAAATGTCGGTAAGTGGCTTGGGCTGTATTAGCCAAAATACAATGAATTGCACTCTCCAGCACTTGAAGATTTGATGGGAGCGGATCCAACTGTCTGATGATATTTTCTTGGCATCATCGCACAGCTGTTCAATGGGGTTGAGATCCGGTTGTTGGGGAGGTCAGTGCCGAAGTTCAAAGTCTCCGTGATGCTCCTCAAACCATTCGCGTATAATGTTATTTCTATGACATTGAGCATTGTCCCAATGGATGTATACATCTCCATTGAGATAAATCATCAAAATAACTAAGTGGACTTGATCGGCAACGATATTTAAAATTAATAATTTTGGGTGGAGAGATGCTGCTGTTCAACGCGAATCAAAGGGCCTGAACATTCCCACGAAAACGTTCCACAGACCATAATGTTGCCTCCGCCAGCTTGAAAATTAGTGACCATGAGTAGTATAAAATGACCGATCCGGCCGGAGAATGCATCCTTCTAGAAGGACCAGGGCCCGTTGCTTGCGGCAAGGGGAGCAGGGGGCGTGGCTCGCGGTAGTAGGTGAGAGGGCGTGGCAGGTAGCGCTAGTTGTTGGGTCGATTCTGATGTGCTGCTGCCTAGCGGTGCTTTTAGGAACTTTCGATGGATCTTTGAGGGATGGCAACAACCGAGTGGGGGTAGACATAGGCGGATGTTAACTCGATGTGCTGTCCCCTAGCGGTGCTTTTTGGAACTTTTCGATGGATCTTTGAGGGATAGCAAACTTCGAGTAGGGGTAGACATAGGGGAATGTGTACTCGATGTGCTACTCCCTTGCGGTGCTTCTTGGAACTTTCGATGAATGTTTGGGGGATGGAAACGACCGAGTTGGGGAAAGGGGATGGATACTCGATGTGCTTCCCCCTAGCGGTGTTTTTTGGAACTTTTGATGGGTCTTTAAGGGATTGCAACGACCGAGTGTGGGTGGACATAGTTGTACTCGGTGTGCTGCCCTATAGCGGTGCTTCTTAGAACTTCATTATTTTCTCGGGATATTTAATGGACTTTGTCAAATTTTTGGGGTAATGTGAATTCTGAGATTTTTTTTGCACGTTCCAATATTTTTTTTTACCGATATTTTTTTCGTATCCTATTTATTTTCTTTAAGTTATTTTGAAAACTTATATATATAATTTTTTATTTTCTGGGGAGATTTATTGGACTTTTGTCAAATTTTGGAATAAGTGAAGCAGAAATGTGAATTCTGAGTTTTTTTCCCTTACATTTTTTTTCGCCGATCTGCTGCCCTTTTTTTTTTTTTGTTTGCAGGTTTAACGACCACCGTGAGCAACTCAATGGGCTATAAGCAGTCGCCCGTCCCTAATTTAGGGCCACTGGTTCCAGGGAAGGGAGAGAGCCAGTGCCGTAAGACAAACACAACATCCATGCCTCACCGGGATTCGAACCCGGACCCCGTTAGGACGAATGATCAGAGGCCATCGCTTAGACCACTGCGCCACCGGGGCGGCCTGCTGCCCTTCTTAGGACTTTATGTTTTCGTTAGATCTTTGAGGGATGGCAACGACCGAGTAGGGAAACGGCGCTGCATAGGTGTTAGATATCTTGGTGCTTATGTGTTTTTGGAACTTTATTATTTCGATGGATCTTTGATTTTGAGGGACGGCAATGGCAGAGTGGGGTACGTTGGAATTTTTTTATTTATTCCTGTGATTTTCAAGCGCGATTTTTTTCTCCTCTGCGATGCTATTTTTTCCCCGGAGGAAATTTTTTCGTCACGACGCTGGGGAATTTTTCTTTCCAAGGGAATAGAAAAGGGCTCTGGTGGTTTCAGTTAGGTTCGAACTCACGAGGATTTGGTTTTAAAAAATGGTCAAATGGTTTTCCTGTACTACGTATTCAATCTATTTTTTTTATTATTATTTTACGTTATTTCTTCATGTATTTTTATTTTTTTTGCATGTTTTGGAGTTTTTTTCGTGTAAATGTAATGCATTTTCTGGAGGAACTTTTCTTTTTTCCCCATTCAATTTCATTCCAGACCACGAGACGAGGAAATGCTTCTTTAGAAACGATTTCGTTTCTGTTCGCAGTAATTATTGGAATTTGACAAAATTTTTGGGAAATCAAGCAGAAACGTAGACATGTTAATTCTAAGTCTTTCGCTCTTTCCAATATTATTTTCTCGTAATTTCTTCATGTGTGTTCAAGAACTCAGTTAAAATTCTGTTGAAACAATATTTCATTTCTTTATTTTGCATGTCATTCTAGCATACGTTTTCATTCCAATTTCCCTTATGTTTAAAAATTTCGTTAAACTTTTCAATATGTCAGTATTCTTTTTTCTTACTTTAAAAACTTACGACTACTTTTATTCAGACCATTTTTTTTTTCATTTGTTTCTAACAAACGTTTTAATATTCCTCAAAGCTTGCATGTATGTCAAATATGCATTTTTTAAAATTATTTCTTAGTTTGCTATTCTTTTCGTTGACTGATCTAACAGGAAAGCATTCATTGTCAAGATAGCAGAATGTTTTTCGGATATAGCAGTATTTATTATCCTTTAACAAATTTTTGGGGAAATCTTTTCGTCAAGAAGCATTTTTATATTAAAATTCTGTATTCATTATTTTTTCCCTCATTTTACTAACTAACCATTTACCACTGTTATTTACCATGTTTCACCTCCAAGTTATTTACCATGTAGCGAAATTAAATAATCCCTGACTTCTTTTCTCTACATGTCGACTCAATCCATTTCTTTTCGAAATGCTGATCATGACATTCGAACTAAAATTTGATACTTTCATCAAAAATCATGTTCTTAAACGAGCTATTTTTTGCTTTATTTCATGTATAACTAAATATTTATTGTTTACTTACCTCTTCAAAGTCAGTATGAACTCCCCTAATCTCATTCCTTTCCCCCATTTAGTTCGCTTTACATAGAGATGTTTCAAAACTTCGCGTATATTTCATTCACTCAATGTCGAGTTCTCCCGTGTCTGCCCCTTCATTTCTAACGTCTGTGCCTGCTGCATTTTCCCTTGAGACGTTCAGTTTTATTGACCCTTTCTTTTCGTTTTAATTAGGTTCTCATTATCGTATTTTTTATTCATTGTCTCAGCAGAAAAAAACTTTCATTCTGGAGACATAGCGACTAAGTCCGTACTTTCTCTAAACACTTTTTTTAATGTTTTACTGATTCGTCAGAAAAGTTATTTCCAAACTCCCAAAGTGAAAATATCATATTCCCTTATTCAAAAGTATTCTTTTTAAGAAATACTTCCTTCTTTCCCCTTATTTTGCTTATTATATTTTTCCTTCTGTTCAGTGTTTTATGGATTCTTCAAACTTTGCTTTATTTTTATGAAACTTCTTTGTTTCTTACTTTTTTCTGATTCAACCTATCCATTTTCTCCTATCGAATTAATTACTCTAATTTTTCCATTCGACTTTGCTTTTGAACAGAAATGTATGAACATACTTTAGATGTATTTTAGTCTCTAAGGCCGATTATTATCATCACCCGACTTAGTTCAATTTTAATTTATTCTTTTAGTTGTTTGTTTACCTTTGTTTCTTTTCTTCTAGTTTAAACGTCAACATTTTAAGCCTAACGAAAGTACCCGTAGGTGTCGAAAGTTTGCTATTAAGGGTAAAATGTATTTACGTTAACAAAAGGATCTTACATTGATATTATTGTCTGAAATTAAATACTTAAAATAACAGCTTTTCATAGCAGAACGATGAGCGACACGGAAAATATAAATAACCACGTTCCATTTTTTTAGTGAATATAAACACTTGTCTTTATACATCATAAAATGATTTGAAAAAAAGATTCAATATTTAAAATAAATTATAATTTTTATATAATATATAAATGATTTTAAAAAAGATTTAATTTTTAAAATAAAATTATGAAAATCTTTTTACACAAGATTCTCGTAATTTTATTTTACTTCGTAGAATAAAATGACATCTCACAAGTATCCAAAAGTAAAATAAGATGTCCATCAGGCGCTTTATGTTAATTACATGGAACTAGGTAACAATAAATGTCAAAATATTCACACACATACAAATGAATAAAACTTACCAGTGGCAGCAGCCATTTTTCATTGCAATGGTTTTCGGACGTTGTTGAAGTAAGAAGAGAGCTACTGCAAAGCGTCATTAGTTGTTCACTGCTACTACAACTACCTAATTTTACAATTCACCGGACAACGTTTTTAAATATTATAATGTCTGCTGTTCTCTGATGGAAATCAAAATATATTTTCTCAATTGAACCTTCTAAAAAGTAAGCGCAAAGATCAATACTAGTTTAGAGATTAGGTCGCAGAGTATTAAACTTATTACACCCGAGAAAATGGTTCTTGTAAAAACCAAAGATAATGGGATGAACTTTTATGAAGTTAGTGAGAAAAATGCAAAATGACAAAAGTTGGCATCACAGGTTAATTTTTTATGTACGACTTCACGTGATGCATGTAAAAGCAAAATGTAATTAACCAGAGATTAGCCGCGAAAAAATAACGGTGCAGTTTACTGTTAGAAACCATATTAACGGTCCATCTGCAGATACTGAAACCGGAAGAGTCCGTTTTTCTTTTCGAATATGTTTGAGAAAATATGAAAACAAAATCCGCATTCTTACTTGAAGAAGGTATAGATGTTTCTTGCAAGGACTGCACGATGAAATACTTTTTCAATAAGCCAAGAAGGAAAATATGGTATTGCAAGATAACGGTCTTTTCGATCAGGTTTTGCGCCGGATTGAAATTTTAAATGAGGTTTTCTTGCAAATCTCGTTTCTAATTTACAGAAATGCCAACGTTTTGTTACGCTTTACGTTACTTTAATGAACGGCATTATTTAAAAATTCTATATTCCATAAATAGAATCCGGCTAATTGGATCATCACTTATTCGCGGCAGCCGTTTATTTGGATCAAGACTTGAAGAAGATCCCAATTTATCTCTTTGGAAAAAAGCTATGCACAATTGGGGAAGAAGATACATTGGGTCCAAAGTGTTCTACGCCCAATGTGTCCCAATCAATGAAATCTACTTCATTTTTTTCGTGGATAGAAACATACGATATTACATGAAATTGTGTTTTAAAATGTTATTGTGTTTAGGCTGGTGCTTTTATAGTAGTATCCGGGAAGCTGCTTAATAATTGGTGAAGAGACATATCAAAATTTCGTGCTTCTTTTAATTATGTAAGAAAAAGGCTTAAATAAATAGAATTTTTATTGGCAAAGGTTCAAATGTATACCAAAAGATGGCAGTATACACACACTGTGATTGAATTTTTTTAGAAAAATTGAATTATTCATTAGACGATTCCAATTGCAAACATAAAAAAGAGATTTTGTGGTGAAAAAAAAAATCAGAGAATTTCAGGAGTCTTACAATAAAATTCACAAAGATTAATAGCATTTTTCTTTCTCACCCCATTGCACATCATATTTTAATTTCTCCAAAACGATATTGAACATTTCCTTTTTGGTTGTCGGTTATTTTCCCTGATAATTAAATTAAAGGTTACATTTGAATTTTGTTACCAATGTACATACATTATTGCAGATTTCTGTGGAGTCTGGATATTTTTCTAGAAACATTTATTTCTTGGAAGAATTAGAGATTTTCATAATTAAATTTACGAATCTAGCGAGCAGATGGCTATTGTTCAAATACAGTTTTTACTATTTAATTAAATTTTTTATCTATTTATGGAATGTGGCAAAGAGAAGTTACTAGTCTCGTGTTCCAAATCAAACCCCCAAAGAAGTGCTTGAGAAAAGCATCAATTTTGCGCTATTTTCTTAATTCAAGATTTATTGACCACTTTGAAAAAGTATGTGAGCTAAAATAAAATGTCCGTGAGTAATGAACTGTGCCGACCGGGTGGCGAGTGTTGAAATTATGTCAGGGCTTGTACTTCGCTATTATATTAGTAGTTTTTTTTACAAACGTCAGTGAAGCAATTTGGTGTAGCCTCATGTATTAGATATTTTTTCAGAGGAATGACTTCTACAATATTATTTGATTGATTGCCAGCTAAAAGGGCTGTAACAATAATGTAGAACCTAAGAACGAAAAGAGATGTTTGGGCACTAGTGCTTCCTTGTGAATAATGCCCGTCAATCAGACATTACTGAATGCATTTATTTACTGTTCATCACATGACATCAACCACAAAAAAAACTTTGAAAACTACATGTCCGTGTTTTCCAGGGTTTTTAATATGATTTATATTACGCATATAACGGTAATAACAAGTAATTCAGATATATTGGATTGCTGTCCTAATAGTTCTAACGCATTTCTACGTTTTATGAGAGTATTTCTTCCACAGAATGTATGGTATTATATTATTAGAATGATGGTCACAGTCAGATACATGTCCGTAAATTTTTAAATATTACAAGAAAATAATATCAGTTATTATAGAATGAATTGAACATTGACTGTCAGTAAATAAACTAGAAAAAGAATTATATAAAATATATGTAAAGTTGTAACTTTGGTGTTTTCTTTGGGCCCCTAGTGCCATTACATTTTGAAAACCCATGAGGGTTAGCATTTCACACGTGTTTAAAATAAGACAACGAATTCCATTTTTCTTAGTTGCTGAATACAGCAGGTACCTAAAAGAATGTTTTGCAATTCTCAGTAGGATACAATGCAAAATTAATAGACCGAAAACAGGTATCACGATGGCGGAGGTTTAAGAGAATAAAACCGAAGTACACATTCTTTCGTGCAACTACTAGCACAAGCCGTTTCACTCCAAGTTATTTACCATGTATACAGTCACCTTTGCACTGTTGCCATAAAGGCAAGGATTGACGTCTCAAATTAAGTGAGCTATTGCGTGTCAGTAAAGGCTGTCATAAGGCTTTGGGGCTTCTCTATTTTCTCTGTTTGGAAATAGAGGCAAAGAGTACGAGCGCCGGGAATGTCTCCCAAGGAAGGCCAGAATGAGGTCAATAACGTGATAACGTTTTGTTATTCAACAATCAAAGTTTTTATCTGAATGTTTATGTTTGTAAAATTATGTGAATAAGCGAAAATAAATTTTAAACGTGCAAAATCGTAATTTCCTTCTACAGGGAGCCATATTAAATGGTTTAAAAAAGCCTATTATAAAGTTAAAAAGAAATAGCTTTCTTAATTTTTCAGAAAAATTGCGCATGGGCTCATCTGAATTCCGATCAATTTTTTATTGGTCGCGTTTGATCTGTAGATTCAACTACTGTAAGGTAAACATGAGCCTGATGTTTACTGTATGTAGCTCATGGGATTACAAATTAAGGTACAGAAATTTATTGTACAAACTTTTTGGGGGAGGGGGGGTTAAAAAAGACATATTCCTATTAGCAAAATGCCTGTATGCCAATCTTCTACTGGATACCAGATCTCATCGCCTATTTAACGAATAAGAAAAAAATCTCTCTAAATTCGGATACCTAACATGAGAGACGTGAATGGCTTCCGATAATCAAAAATTTCCCCAAATAGAAATGGAAAATATTATGCATCTCAAGAGAGTGTCGGTTGGAATTTAAGAGAATTTTGTTATTGCGAATAATTATGACGGTTCGAATATCTTTATCACCCATTAGGCTTGCTTTTCCATATGGAAACGGAAATGGTATTGCGTGTTAGTAAGGGTTGTCATAAGGCTTTGCGGCTTCACTATTTCCTATTTGGAAATATATTTATATAAAATGTGACTTTGTTTACAGCTATCTCGTCATGCTCCATCAATAAAAATGAATAAAAACTATTTTTGAAACAATACGTCGATGCTGAAATTTTCAAATAGGCATTTAAAATATATCTGCTTCTTAAATGTGTCAAAAGCTTTATATTAAGATGATTCGGAAGAAACTGTACAATATTATCGTCATGAAAGCAGAATGTTTTAGACACGGTGGAAGAAAATAGTCAATATATACAGGAACGTTTTTCCTTCATTTGTTTAATATACCGTGCACATATACCATCTCGTCAATTGTGATAATTACAGATATTTGATGGTAGAAAGCTGTATATATAGCTGAAGAATGTATTAATCGCATCACTTCCATTGATCCACTTCTGGTCGCATTAACACAATTGCAATGCTTTTTCTATCACTTTCAAAATTGGAAAAATGTCTGAAGTGTTATTAAATCAAGTTGGGAGAGTTTCTTACGCTCAACGGAATGAGTTCGATCCATGCATACCACGGAACAGTTGTGGTTATTATGCAGTATAGAAATTTGAAAATAATTTAAACAACGAAGAAATGTGTTCAGAATTGCTATCTTTAGGAACGGTATATTCCCCCCCCTCCAAAATGCAAAACAAATCGTGGGTGAGAAGTGCTTTTTATGAAATGCATTTGTAGT
This sequence comes from Macrothele yani, assembly GCA_039090855.1. NCBI lineage: Eukaryota > Metazoa > Arthropoda > Arachnida > Araneae > Macrothelidae > Macrothele > Macrothele yani. Next base: position 181,980,099 of record CM077034.1, on the reverse strand, counting down.
TCACAGTCGATATCAATAGAACTGATGTAAGTATTCATTACTGTGGGAAAGCACATCCTTCTTCTAAATGAAAAACTGTAATCCTCGGTGGTAGCTCATGGTTAAACAAAGAGTAATAAATAAAACGACATTCCACCCAAACTAACTTAGCAGTTTTCGGCGTAGGTGATATGTAATCATCCGTTCTAGGCCTTTTCTTCGTTGTTATATAGTACTGTGTTATATTGAGTATTTCATGCACCATGGCTGAGTTTGAACCAATTTTTTTATTTAAACATTTAGGGAAAAGAAACTGTCAAAATCAAGACATGCCTTTCTGAAGAATCATTTCCCGAGAGACCATGTTTTCTGCGAAAAAGGAATCGAAATAAAAAGGCTGACTTCCAGACCACGGCATATTTCACTCTTCTTCCAATAAATTTACATCCACGCACTAACGCAGTGGTAAATGATTAAAAATGTACTTGATACGCTCCTTTTTCACAACTTTGCGTAATTTGGAACATATGTCTTTAATTAAATATCAAACACATATTGTGCTGCACGTTTTCACAGCGCTGCTCAGCTCAAGTTACTTCCAATACATGGGGTTTATTTAGTGTCACGCAGTGTACGATTCAGTGTCCTTGGCTTTAATACAAAAAGAAAACGCCGTCATGCCATATTTCAAAACAAGAAAAAAGTTTGTATCGTGTGGATTTCAGAAATTGAAAGAAAACATTCTCATGATGTCCTTCAATAAAATATCTGTGAATGTATGTCAACAGGAAACGTGCGTTCCACAAAAAAAAAAAAAAACACCCTTATATATTCATTTATAGCATGTACAAAAAATCTGTTTGTATCCACTTCATATTATATATAGCACGTGTTAGCATTATAGAAATAGTTTGATAATGTTTACATAGGGAAAGTACATGGCTCCTGCATTTTGCTGTTAGACATTTTTCTGTGACCTTTCTGGGCAACAGAAATGTTTAAATCAGAATTCTAAATATACAGTAAAAATTGGTGCTTTTATTCGGATTCGATCTTCTTATATTTCACAGTATTTCTTCTGCAATATGTACACATGAACCCCCAAAACAGATTTGCAGAAAAAAATTAAACATATTCGGGAAAATTTTATAATTAGAAAAGTTAAAAAAATAGCAGATAGTCAAACTAAACAAAGATCATCTTTCGAATACCTTAGAAGATACACAGTCGAGTCACATTATTGTGACCACCATCTAATATTCAGAGTAACAGCGGTGTGCAGCGGGGTAGGAGTGACTCAATAAGTGATGAAAGGTATTCTCAGGAATGTGGAGCCATGCTGACTGCGGTGCATCTGACAGCTGCTGGAGGGTGCGTGGCGGAGGATCCATAGAGCAAACAACAAGATCGAGGTTGTCCCAGAAATGCTCATTTGTTTTTACGTTTGGGGAATTAGGGGCCAAGGGGAAGTACTCTGAAGTCTTCATCTGGCTCTTCCAACAACACTCGCACACTTGTAACTGTGTGATACGTCGGATTGTCATTCTGGAAGATCCCATCCACCACAGGGAAGAAAATCAGCATGTATGGGTGTACGTGGCATGCAAGGATGAATTCATGACAAATTCAGTTTATACTGCTTGCCACAGGTATCAGTAGTCACAGGGAATGCCACGGAAAACATTCCGCAGACCATGATGCTTCCCCTGCCTGCTTGGGTTCTTCGAGCAATGGTTGTAGAGTGTTTGTTCTCGGATGTTTCTCGCCTGATATGCCAACGTCCATCCGTTCGATGAAGCAGAAATTGTGACTCATCAGAGATGGCAATCCCTTGCCAATCAGAGGAGGTCCGATTACGAGACTGTCTTGCAAATGTAAGCCTTTTCTGACGATGCACATTAGTTAGCATAGGTGCAGTGACCATCCGTGTGCATAGGACGCCATACGTAGCACGGTGTACTGAACTGTCGTTTTAGACACACTTCCGGTAGCCTTCTGGTTTATTCAGCCAATGAGTTGCTCTACTGTAGCGTGTCGATTGGCCCTCACGCACTTTCGCAGCCAACGTTCACCTCTCAATCAGTGGCATGTGGTGCTCCGCAGTTTTCACTTCGCTTATTCGCAATGGTGCCATTTCTTCAATACCGATACACATTAACCACAGCAGGACGGGAATAGTTCAAAAACTGCGCTGTTTCTGAAGTACTTTCACCATTGGCACGAAAGCCGATAATCATATTTTTATGTAAATCTGATAAATCTCTTCTTTTATCCATGACAACAGCGAGTGATGTATTTTCGGGATGCCTACAGCACATCTTATATACTATTCAAGCCATCTGACGACACGTGCCATCTTTCATTGGCTGCGTACTGTTGACGTTAAAAGTAGGTGGTGGTCACATCATTGTGATTCGACTGAGTAATTTCTCCCATTTGACCTAGACGGCCTCTTCGAACTTCAAATTTTAAAATCCGAATAATAACTCATTTTATTGATAATGCTTCCCAAAGGGACATTTAGAGTACTCATTATATACAAGTCCTACGTTTTTATTGCTGCAAGTGGAACACAAGCTAGCGTAACTACTTACTAAACAAACAGGAACTTTAGATTGCATGGATATCTCGCGTTTTGTGGAGAAGGACACCTCGAACTTGAAATTTGAAAATCTGGGTAATTATTCCATTTATTAATGTTGTTTACCAATAGACATTTCTCTTCATCATGTAAAAGTATTACTTTGTTTCTGTAGCTGCAACCGAAGAAAGAAAAACTAAAATTTATTTAGCATTAAAGAAGAAATTATGCGCAAAAAAATTGAATGGAGAAGAAAGAATCCACCAGATACCGTAAAAGGGTATTTAAATCACATCGAAGGTAGCATTTCCATATTAGCTATGAACTTAATTTGCATTTCATATCCACAGAAGTTTTTGATGTGCCATGTACTTCATGATACTGCACTGCACATTCATATTCCATTACTGGCATTTGATCTATATACATATAAACAACAATACTCGAGAAGTTGTGTTTTAGCCTGCAAGAAGTTAATTTGTATTGCATATCCTTTTTAAAAGGTTTTGATGTGCAATGTTCCCCATGTGTGCACATTAATACGGTGTTTGTTCACGGATGTTTGATCTATATATAAAGGACGATACTCGAGAGGCCAGCATGAATTTAATTTGTATTGCGTGTCCTTTTTAGAAGCTTTGATGTGCAAAGTACTCTATGTGTGTGGAGTGGCCTGAGAGATCTCCAGATCTCTACCCGATAGAACACGCTTAAGATGCAATCCATAGAACAATTGCAACACGTGTAATCTTTACCAGGTTTCCGATCCTACTTGGTAGGAAAGTTGCATTTTTAGGCTACACTCTCATTGACGTAGCTGGATAGAAGTGGGGAATGGTACGCCAATCAATTAATTAAATAATAACAATATCCGTTTTATTGGCATAAAAACAGTAAACAAAGGTCTGCGAACTTTCGGCACCTTCAGGGTGCCTTAATCAGGCTAAGGCGTGGTTTAAGTACAGCGTTAGGAACGAACAGACAAACAGACGAATTTAAAATATTCCTGTGAAATGTATATAAACAAGACAGCACGTCACGTGCTGATTCAGTAGAAAGTTTGACTAATCAAATATTTTATCGAAAGGAAAGCAGGAACTCGTGTGCTTTTACAGTGGCTCCACTTTACATTTAATAGCGTTTCAACATCGCAGCATTGGTAAGTTTGATGTTTCGCTTTTTCCGTCAATATCTGCAGCGGAAGCATCTTGTACCATAAAACAAGTGATATTGGAATCAACTTCTTCTTCCAAGAGTCGTTGGCAGCTATCTCGTATGCAATCTACGTTGTTGCAGCCCCTATTTCTGTTTTAACAACCAAGTGTTTTAGCAGTCGAAATCGGTGGCTATGGGCCTCCCAATGTCCTATGTGCTCGATGAAGCTGTGTTAAGGCCGTTGGATTTGCAAATCCTTAATCCAGCAGGATTGGTACTTTCTTTATGGCTACGTTATGTAGACGATGCATATTTCGTTTGGCCTCACGGGATGGAAGAATTGGATGTTTTCTTGCCATTCATAAATTCCCTAACAAAGACATAATGTTTACCATGCATTGAGCAAATTGTGACCCTTTACCTTATCTGGACGTCCTCCTCACTAAACCTCATTATGGAACTTTCTTGACTGAAGTTTGTTATAAGCTACATATACCCTAAGTTGAATCCTACCCTCATCTTTAGGGCCGGCTATTCGTGATAAACGAGCGTTTTCCCACCCTTTCAATGACGCTTTCAGGATTGAGGAGATTAACAATATTAAATCGTTAGCCTTTGCTGCAGGCGATAAAGATAATGTAATTGATGACATCTTTAAGAGACGCGAAGTTTCGTTTGTTAACCAACGTCGCCTTGTCAAGGAACCCAGTCATAGTTTCATTGGCTGCTTTCCGTACATACCGGGTCGTACCTATTTCATCCAGAATGCGTTTAAAAAGTGTAAGACTTGGAGTAAGATTTTGCTACCCAAGCTCCATTTTACAATACTTTCTTTCATCTGGAAGCCGTAGCACTGCGCTTGCTAATGCAAGGGTATATTCCATACCGCTTAGATACCAAAATGGAACTGCCAAATTTTATACAGGTATGACAAAACAGGTCATTTGGAATTCGTTTGACTGAACACAAAAGATACGGCTTGGGTGATAAATCATTCACTGCCCTCCCTCACGTGAGGTAATAAAGATTGTATGCCACCCACACAATGAGCCGAATCACAACGGATCGCACCGCACACACTGCCGCCAGAGGTACAGCCATTAGGAAATCATTGGAGATTTTGTTCAGCTGTGACCTTTCCAATGATAAAGTGTCATTGGAGCTGCCTTTGGTTTGGCGAATATTCCTTCTTGCCTTTCGATAAAGTATTGGATTATTCAAACTTTCGATTGTTTCAGCATGCCCCGTGATGGCCTGTTTACATACATTTCACATGTGCATATTTTTAAATTTATCTGTTATTCATTCAGGTTCTTAATCTTTATACTTAAACCACTCCTAAGCTCTGATGAAAACACCAGCAGGTGCTGAAAGTTTGCAGCCACTTGTTTGCTGATTTTATGCCAATAAAACAAATATCTTTATTAATTACTCATTCACGTAACCTGCACGAGGGCTTTTGTAATAAGATGTATCGCTCTTGGGGCAAAATCCACACTCCGTCTTATCTCCACGAAATCCGCACCATTTATACTTATATGTATGCGCTTTCAAACAAAACTGCTTTTTGAAACTGTTTAGAGGACATTACTTTTAGTTTTTATATAAAAAAAATACCTAATTTAAAGACAATTCATGTTCAGCTTTTAGGATCTCTTTCACAAGGTGGTAATTACTCTTAGGGCTTAATCAAGCCATCCTTGGAAATTATCAGTGAAGTTATTTAGGGTCCGTCAAGAAGAACGTCCGTGATGTTTTACTATTTTTTAGACTCCCACTCACGTCTTTTAAATCAGTTCCGATTGTTGACTCATCCCACCCTAAAAAGTACGTTCTAATTCCCCAAGCCCCTCTTTTTTGACGACCACTTTCTAGAAATCATGCTTGAGAAACCGGAAAAAAACGAAATTATTTAAAGGAATCTTCCTATATATTTACACTTTTTCTTAAGAAATACTTATTATTTAGGCCTTAATTTATTCCTTTTTTTTTACTCGAACTTTGTCATTCTGAAGTAAAGATCTACAAATCAAAGCTGTAATGCATTCAAGGTTGCAACACTCCCGACCATACCATCTACAAACACGCTAGGTTTGGTTGTTCAAATACAAGAACATAACATTATGGTTTAGCTAAATATCATCCTAAATCTAAAATATTTCACATCTATTTTTAATTAACAAATAAAGAAACAGAACGATTACGCCGAATTTCCGTTTGTAATGAGCACGTCTTTTGAATCAGTTCTGATACGAATTAAATTTACCAAAGCTATACAAAATCAAAGAAACTGGTATGGAAAACGGCAGTATCTGACGGAAAAAAGAAGATTTTAAGTCGGGTTTCTAATACCACAGATATTGCTGTGAACTGAAACGTCATCTGATGCCTTTTGGTGGCAGACTTGTGCGTTAAGAAAAAATTGAAATATATGTGAAACATTTCGCAGCAGAAACGCTCACCAACAAAAATAGAATTTTTCAAATCAGGCTCTTCGAAACTGAGATTCGATAAATATATGACATGCGTCTCCTGCCCTTTGGTGGGAAACTATACATTACTTTAATAAGAAAGGGTTTTTAAACGGTTTTACGATGTGAGCGGTATAGGTCCACGAAATAATTTTTTAAATTGAGTTTTCTGTAGCTCAGATTTTACTGCAAATACAACAGACGCAGAAATTAGCTCTTACGTCCCCAGTGGCGAAACCGTTATTTATCAAATATTACAAATTATATGCAAAAGCATTTGCTATCAGGAACTGTATACGGTGCAGAATGAATTTTTCAAATCTGAGTTTTAGAGTCAGAGATATTGAGGAAAACGGAATTTATATTTACGCCACTAGCTGAAAGTCAACGCATTACTTGAAAATTTTGAAATTATATGAGAAACATTTTACACCGGAAGCGTTCTCTAACAAAGAAGGATTTTTTCAAATCCCAGTTTTAGAGGCAGAGAAATTGACAGAAATAAGATAGAGATGTCAACGCTTACTGGTGTAGAAACCATGCATTTTTTTAAGAAGGAAATATTCTCAACTGTTTATTGACATGAGCGGTTTCGGTCCACGAAAGTATTTTTTTAATTGGGGTGTTATAACCTGAGACTTTGCTGTAAACACCTACGAAGCAGAAATTTAACACTTACGCCCACTGGTGGCAAAATTATATTTTATAAAAAAAAAGAAATTACAACAAAAATGTGTTTTCCGTCAGCAGCTCTATCCGGTGCCGGAAGAATTATTCAAATCGGAGTTTTAAAACAGAGATTTCGGGGAAAGCGTAATTTACTTTTACTCCCTCTAGAGGAAAGTCAATAAATTACTTGAAAATTTTGAAATTATATCAGAAACATGCCGCACCCTGAAATTCTGTCCAACAAAGAAGATATTTTTCAAATCGTACTCTTAGAAGTAGAGATACTGACAAAATCAGGATATATATCTATTCCTCCTGGCGAAAAAAACATAAATTATTTTAAGAAGAAAACATTCCAAAAATGTTTGTCTACGTGAGTAGAATCGGTCCACCAAAAAATTTTTTCGATCGAGAATTTAAAAGCTCAGATTTTGCTGCAAATACGTCAAATCGGAAACCAACGATTACGCCACCTCGTGGTCAAATGATTTTATACCAAAAATTAGAAATCAGTGGCGTCGCGTGCCTATTACAGCAGTGTTAACTGTTACGGGAAAAACATACAAAAATTTTAATATGTATCCCGAGCTGCACACCATTCGCGTATTGATTTCGAACATATGAAAAGCTTTTCTTTTATTTAGCTGTCGTCAAAAATTTACGGTAATAGAGATATTTACGTATACTCCATTGTAAGAAAAATCTGAATTTCCTGTGCAAATACTAGAGTGGTGAACGAATTTTTGGTATTTTTTTCCCTAATACAAGTTTTAAATTCAGCACGCGGTTTACTTTCTTTTACCCGCTTTGCACAATCTGCAAAATCTCTGGCAAAAAAGGAACATTTAGTACGTCGCCAACCTAAATGGATGTCAAATTTCAATTGTATCTGTGCTCATAAACACACCATATTCACTCAGCGACGAAATGATGCAAAACTTGTAGCAGAATGATGAAGTGTGTTTATGACTCCATGCTACTCCAAACGCAAACAAGTATGATCAGTGGTGCTTTTTTAGCGCGCACACGCAGGAAATTTAAACCTCTGCGTTTGGTCCACGAAGAAATAAAAGCATGACATCTGGCGCCATCTGGAAAGCTTTGAATTACAGTTCCTTAGTGTGTTCGCCGCTAAAATAGCACTAACCATCAAAAGACGTGCTCAAAATGATAGAAGACAAACTTCAGCGAGTAGCACTGGAAACACATTTTTAAAGAAAAAAATACAATATGACAGCAATTGGTCTGCTCCGTGAGACTCAAGCCGTGTTGAATTTGGGTAGCACACCTTGGAGAGTTCCGTTGGTACGTTTGAGACCACAGAGAAATATGAACGTGACATGCAGTGAAGTCTGGGTATGCGCTCGCAACACAGCTGCTTGAAGGTCATCGGATGTGTGCACGGAAAACAGCACATCCCGGGATTTTGGCACGAATGCGGTATGCTTACTAAACGAAACTTCTCTTATTAATGAAATCATTATGCATGGAAAATAATGTTAACCACCACTAAAAGCCTTAGGAAGAATTCCGGCGAGTTTCGCTAGAAACAAATCCGAAAAAAATAATATCGATAATATAGATTAAACGACCTTGCGTGGGTGTGTGCCGCTATACACCGAGCACATCCCGATTATTCGCCCCTGTTAGAAATTATATACAAAAATATTTCCCATCACGAGCTGTGTCCCCTGAAGGAAACATTTTTGAAATCGGAGTTTTAGAAGCAGATATATCTAGGATTTTTTTTTATTTTACACCCTCTAGCGAAAAATCTGTGGGTATCTTGGAAAAATGACGGTGCTTAAAATAATATCTGATAATACTCGAATCGAAAAGTAAAATATATTTTTGAATTAGTTGTTTAGAAGCAAATATATGGAATAAAATGTGTTTTGAATTCGATATCATATGCTTTTGCGCCTTCTAGAG